>JAQMYJ010000036.1:16847148-16857662 GCA_030014305.1 Clarias laeviceps | reverse complement strand
CCTGAGAATTTTGTTTCTCATGGTCTGAGAGTCCTTCAGGGGCCTTTTGGCAAACTCCAGGTGGGCTGCCATGTGCCCTTTACTAAGGAGTGGCTTCCGTCTGGCCATTGCGAAATGCACGAAGTTGGTTAGAGTTATGGTGAATTTCTTCAGCTACAGCATGAGAATGGGGCAAACGCGAGCTCAGATCAGTTCAGTTCACTTGCACAATCCATTCAGCTCAGATGAAGGTTCAGTGGTAGTGAAAGCTCATTTAGAGGCCAATAGACAGCAACATCCCAAAACAGGTGTGATGATAGAAAGGTCCAAAGGTCAACAGGAGTGGATGACTTCAGTGTGGTTTTGTGATTCAGGGTGATACTGCACTGCCAGTACACATTCTTGCATATTCAAATACAAGAACAGAGAGAGAACTAAGTGCCTGCTGTGGCATAGAACAGATATGTTTTTGATTTCTTTCATACAGCTTCAACGGCCAACTTTCTGAATATTTGCATATGTAGTAATCAGATGTCTAAAAGTAAGGAGCAATATGCAGCATGTGGTTGGTGCTGTAAACACAGCATCTTTTTTTGTGGTTAAAAGCAACAAAAGAAACCACACTAGGTAGGTTCGTGACTAAAGCCAGTTCTGTGCAAGGCTTTGAGGCAGCAGGTGTTTATTTGCTGAGAAGCTTTGCCAAGATCAAAAATATGACTATGTCAAGCAAATGCAAGTCACTCCTTTTGAAATCTGAGAACATTTTTGTCTTGTCATGCATCTTAAATTTGCTGAAGAACTGCCGCAAAGCATATGATAATGTTCAGCTTGTATCTTGTATGACCACATTCGGTATGACTTCTAACATTGTACAAATCCACTAAATGGCCTTTCCTAATACTGTTAATGCTGACATGGAGCTGGCTGAGAGTCACGGAGATATTGCAGTTCACTTGACTGGACTAAATGCTCAACAGACATTACACTAAATGGATCACAGAAAGATTGAACATCTTTGTGAAAAGCTGTTCATCAATGTCTGTTAGGGCTAGATTTGATGATAACCTCGCATTATTGCTGAACACAAAAAAATCATAGAGAAGATCCATAAGGACGAATTAACTGTCAAGAATAAACTAAAGCTTGGGATATTTAAAGAAGATACAAGTAGAGGAGAGCTCAAGGATTATTAGAGAAGCTTACGTCATCCTCTTTGGTCCCACCCCAGAAGTTGGTCCCGCCTGCATAGCTAGGGATGTTCAGCACAGCAATTCCTTGAAGACTGGGGAGCGGGATGTACTGTCCATCACACTGTAACAGCCATCACACAAAAATAATGCTCTTACTCTTTTTCAAAGTGGAAATGAGCAGGAAACCATAGCTGAGTGTGTTTGTTTTCTCAAAAGAAAACCAATGCACTAATGGTGACGTAAATATAGATTACGATCTACAACACGATCAATAGGAGTCTACAATTAACTTTTACATCTAGAATAAAACATAACTTAATTAATGTACTTTATGTATAAAATAGACTTTTATGTTTCTTGTCTCACCTCTAACTGAACTTTTTGCTCCAAGTTCTTGTAGGTCCTCTGCAGTAGCTCCTTAGTGCCCAAGACTCCGTACCACATCATATTTTTGGTGCGACTCCTACCAAACCACAGGGGGAACACTGAGAGAGTCAAAACCCATTCATCCCATATAATAACTAATAAGAAATAGTCAGAGAGGAGGAGAAGATGTTCTGACCTGCATTTCTCAGGATGTTCTTCACGTTTGTTGTTAAACTCCAGTGAGATCTTGGCATCCAAGCCGATTCCAAAGTAATTGTTCATGACGCACTTCTCCAAATACCCCTCTCTATAAGTATTATATACAGTACAAGTGTAAATATTAATACCATATATAAGGATTCACAGATGGCCTGATAATTATTGTAAAGCTGGAGGTGATGACAAAATGTCTTTGGGGTTAACTGCTTTGCTTTTACATATTTTTTGCCATTTGGTAGTCGCTCTGGATAAGAGCAAATGCCTAAATGTAAATGTGAGAAATCTATTTAACCTTCAATTGGTAATAATAAAAGAAAACTATTAGAAATAAAATCTAACTGAAGCATGTCCATTTTTGATTTTGTTAACGGTTCATCTGATTGTTAAGAAACTCCAGGAAAACCATGATACCTTGACACACAATGTATGTGTGTATGAATGAAGAAGGTGTGTCCGAGGAACTTACAATGAATCTGGGTCAGGGTCAATGAAAGGTGTGGCACCAAATGGGTCAATGTTAGCAAGTAACATCTTGCTGATGATGGAGCTACCAGCTATAGAGGCAGCAAGTCCTGCACGCAAGCCTGAAAGCCAGCAGATCAGAGAAGTTTCATTAGCAAATGTCAATACTTCATTACAAGATAATGTCCTTTTACTGAATAAGGAAATACTTTACTCCCTCCTGGATCATGATATGATTTAGAGTCAGTGCAATCATACCTGGACAGATGATGCGAGTGTTCAGGACAGGCAGATTCTCTTTACTTGTAGTGAAGGGAGGAATGGAGAAAGAGCCACAGGACTGTGTGCTGCGACTCACACGCCTCTCGGTAGGTGAACAGGGTGACTTCGCCGCTATTGGGCCAAAGAAAAATTGCAAGTCAGCGTAAAAGATACAGACAACACAGAAGAATCAGAGCACAATCTCCTTTTCCTCTGTGATAGCAATTTCATGCTACACAGGAAGATGCTATATATATATATATATATATATATATCCAAGTATAAATTCTGCAGGACGAGAATTAAGATGGAGGCCAACACTGATACGGTGCAGGGACTGGAAGCTATAAAGACATGGGATAACCTACTAATCAAACCTATGCATAAAAGATGTACCTAATAAAATTGTAAATCAGTGTATCTTCAAGGCAGGTGTACCTTAAAAAGTGACAGTAAGTGGATACATCTGAGAAGGCAGAATTATCAAGTTGGTTCCCACGAACAGTTGTAAGGATGCTTCATCAAAGTATGATTTGAATTTTGTTGTAGCTTTTGTCACATAATACTATATTTTGGATCAGATTATAATATTTAAATAGCTGAAAATATTTAAATCAAGTTCACATAACATAATGTCTTAACAAGAGCAGTTTATGGTGATATTTTTTATTTTATCCTGGAAAAGTAGGCTTGTCTAGCATACAATCACACGGCCCTCATAAACACAAATGTATTGCTTTTGGATCTTCATAATAATAATAATAATTATTATTATTATTATAAATACACAAGCCAACAATAAACCCTATTCCACAAGGGAGCAACTTAATTATGCTAATGTTCATACCATGCTGTAAACACTAGAGGGCGTCATCATCATCAAGATTTTTTTTAAAACACGATATTAGATGTAATGTGTTGAACTACCCATTTTTTAAACACATTTATTCATACACTCGTTAGTTGCTGAAATTTTAAAGCCTTATTTCATAAGTGCAGTTCAAACTTCAAACTCACATGGCAGACTCTCCAGCTCTTTAGTGTCCTCATCCTTTTCACTGTCCTTGTTTTCCTCTTCCATGTCCTTTTTGATGTCTGTAGGAGACTGCAGGTCTTGTTCATCTGTATGAGCATTCTGTTCATCCACCACTAGGATGCAAAAACAGGACAGACATAGAGTCACTAAGCTTTTGGTAAATGTGAATGTTTCTATCTAATGAACTGTATCATAAAAAAAAAATCATAAAAGGAGAATGTAAGATAATGTAAGACACATTCACTACAGTTGCTATAAAGGTAATGTTGATACCAAATTCAAATCTCTAATCAGAGCATATTAATCATCTCTGGGCAGTAATTATTACTTTTCTCAGCCTGCTCGATGATCTGCCTGACTGCTTTTTTCAAGCTGTTTGCACGCAGCATGAGCTGCTCACGTGGCCTGAAAAGCTTGTGTGGAGAGTCCTTCTCCGTTACGTTCTCCTCCATTTTCTCCTTCAGCTCAGTCAGAGACTCCTCACTGAGATCCTCCTCCTCCAGCTCCTCTTCCTCCAGCTCCTCTTCTACAATAGGAGGAGTGGTGAGAGAAGGAGGACTCATGGCCTGAGCCTCTGTGTTCAGGGTCTGCAGGAGTGAATCCAGCTTCTCATTCAAGACTGCACACTGCACAGAGAGCCGACAGGGGTCAGTATAGAGCTTATTAAAAACGGTCTTGTTCTCAAAACATACCATTACATAAGATCTGCTTAAAACTTAACAAGCTTAAAATGGAGGTTTCCAATATATCAT
Source organism: Clarias laeviceps (assembly GCA_030014305.1). Taxonomy (NCBI): domain Eukaryota; kingdom Metazoa; phylum Chordata; class Actinopteri; order Siluriformes; family Clariidae; genus Clarias; species Clarias laeviceps. The sequence goes on along the minus strand of JAQMYJ010000036.1, from coordinate 16,853,397 downwards.
TTAAATAAATAAATAAATACTCATAAAATAATATTAAGTAATTAATTAATTAACAAACATTCTCAAACCAACATTTTGTAAAATTTTTGAAGAAAAATGTCTGGTTTGAGTAACTATCAAATCTTATGACATTATTGCTTACATAGTGTTCCCAGTTACATGAAAATTAATATAAAAAAATGGTTTTAGGGATCAAATTTTTTCAAACCTACACACGTAATTAGCATAAAATCATCATATTATTAAAAAAAACGTATGTTGTGTTAATATCTTCATAATGAGAGGAAGAAAAGCACTGCGACGAATAAAATTGAGTGTTTACTTGCTAAACAATGTAAGGAAAGAAAACAATTAGGATATTGTATGGTCAGAACACTGGCTCAGTGATTATGATTAGTAGTAATACAAAATGTCATTATTTTGATGCGGTCATAGATGTACGTACTGTATACAGAATATCAAGGATTTTAAAATGACAGAACAAATTTTAGAAGCCAAACTCTCAGGTTAGTGTCTATGTCACACACATACCCTTACATACTGTAACCTATGTTTCATTTTTCTTTTCTTTTTTTTTTTTTAAATGTAAACTTATTTGTCTATAAACTAATCACATGATCACATGTAAAACCGGTAGTTCAGAGAGTAGAGAAACGGTTTATATTAATCTTTTCCAGTTTTTGGATTTACTGAAGACATACAGAAGCAAACTCATAAAATAAATAAATAAATAATAAATAAATAACATTTTGCCAATTTTACCAAAATAAATTCAGTTTGTAAATGCACTTTCATGAACTGAATTAAATAAAATTTTATTTAATGTGTCTAACTTACAGTAAAAATATCATTAATAGATAAATATTTATTATGTTTAATACAAATATTAGATCATATTTATTATTGCTATATTTATTATGGATATTTATTATCCATAATAACATTTATCCATTATTTGCAATTATTTATTGTTGTTCAAATTTTAATTAAATGGAAATTCTGCCCTTAATTACAATACCTGATATTGTATATCATATATATCATGATATTGTTGATACCTGATTTTTTGTTTTTTCAGTCCAAAGTGCAGTGCAGACTTACTTTAACAGCCATGCTTTCAGCTTCCTCTGTGTTCTCAGTGCTCTTTTCATAAGACTTTCCAACTTTGGCAACAAAGTCCTTCACTGTTTCACACAGGATCCTGAAGGTGAGATGAGAGGAGTTTTTCTCTGTAGTTCTGCTAGCCAGGGTTGTGCATGTGTATACAGAGTAAAGCGTGGGTTGACTTACTTTGCTGACGATATGACAACTGAATGCTGATCTGAGTTGAGGATCTTTGTGAGATGAGTAGCAACTGAGTCCTCATAATCTGATATCTGAAACTATAGACACAGCAACATTATACTGTAGTATCCTTAAGACTCTCAGGCTCTAATTTACTAACAACCCAGCTGGGAGTGTTCACGGCTAAACGGTTGCTGTTTATAAGGCCGGGGTTTCAAGCCTCAGTGCTGCCAAGCAGCCATTGCCCTTGAGCAAACCCCTTAAATCTGTCAGCTCCAGTAACATGGCAGTGTCAAGCAGGGATGTGCGAAGAATATAATCTCACTGTGCTGCAAGGTTTATCAGACAAAACAAGGCTTCTTCAAAACAAATCATTTATGTGCGCAATGTAGTAAATTGCAAGCACGTTTTAGCCCCTTTCAGACATGTAGCCTTATCCAGAAATCTTACTGAAACACTAAGGGGTCTGATTCGTGTCCAAATTTGTTCTTTCTGTAAAAATCGATCCGGAAATCCATCTAGGTTGACCCTAGTAACTTTTACAACTCACTTTCAACTCGGAACTGCAAGCAGGAACATTTACAGATGGGCATGCACGATATTGTGACATATTGATGCATAGTGGGGGTACCAATTATTATAGTATAGATAATATATCTAATTTATAGAAAACACAGCATACTAGAAAATGAGAGAGTTGTGATGCCAGATTTGGAAGCTGCAAGCCTTTGGGCTACTTTAGTCTTTTTCAGCACTATAAAGATATTAGGGTTCATATGAATGGTCTTAAAGGGGATACCTTGAGTAAACTGCACAAAGCCATAGCCACTATATGTAATGGATGTGGAATAAGGACAGCTGCAAATGTAGCATCACACATCACTGAGGCTGTTGATGCCTTTTCACAAGATGAGATGCTTGCATTTAAAATGCACAGAACATGTCTGTTTGTAGAGATTGCTACCAAGTAGCCAGATGGAGTTTCACATTTGTTCACTATGTTCCTTTTCTAGAGTCTGAATGTCTTAACTCGGTTTACGTTTGTGTGTGCATCCTCATGTTGGAGCTGAAACATACTCTCTGGTGATTATCTGCATGTTTCTATCCATGAAAAGAACTACTATCCAACTAAACGCCATCAGCAGTCAATGACCAAATAAATGTTCGCTCATTTTAAACCTAAATAAGATTCATTTGTGGTTGTTGGTTTGGGCTGGCATTGTGGTGTAGGTACCTGGCAGTCCTCTGCCTCTTCAGGTGTGGCAGGACAGCTGTGTTTGGGAGGTATTTTAATCTCATACGTCATTATACTCCACCTGTGAAAAGCAGAGTGCAGGTGCATGCTACTAATAATGCACACATACAGTACTGTAACAGAGAAGCTATGTCAAGTCAGCTAAGCATCCTGTTCACAACATTATCAGCCTGTTGGGACATAACCCTCAATTATGTGAAGACGACTGTGTGTCCAAAAGTAACAATAGTTACCGCAATTTCTGGATTTATCACTTATAAAAAGAAATGATAAACAAACACGAGGAAACACAGAAATACGCCTGTCTTGCAAATAGTCTTTCTTAGCAATGTCCTATGTTATACTTTATACCTCTTGCTTCGGTGCGCCTTAATTTCTATGAGTTCTTATTTTGGTCTTTACTTATACAGTGTAACCTTGGATTGCGAGTAACGCGGTTTGCAAGTGCAAGAGGAGCAAAAATTTTTTATATATTTTGACTTGGAAAATGAGCAAGTCTTGGTTTGCGTGTACCGAGTATCATGTATCACGGATGCGCTTCTTGTTTTGACACTGAGCGTCACGTGATCACAACTAAGACAACGTTTTTTCACTCTCTTGTGCTGCGGAATTGTGGGTAATCGTCTCTCCTGCTGGGTTTTAGTGCTCGTCTCTTACTGGTATAATCAACATCCATGCACGCGTGTACTGTTTACTATAACACTGTGAACACGTTTGTGTGTGTGTGTGTGTGTGTGTGTGTGTAAAACATATTTTATTATGTGTCTGTATGTGTGTGTGTACACCGCGCGTGTAAAGCAAAAGCAAGTCATTAGTCATTAGAGTTTTGTGTCTGTGTCATTGGACACCATGCCACACACACACACACACACACACACACACACGCACGCAAACACACAGACCCCTCCTACTTTCGCCTTCACAAACACACAGTGACACACAGACACACACACACTCTTTCTCTCTGCTCTACACAGAAACACTGCTCTGTCGCGGTTCAAAGATAAATTGCAGGTTAATTTGTTTTATTTTTACTTTACAGCAGTGATTCCATTAGTGTGTCGCTTAATCGAAAGTCATTAGAGAGATTTCTTGTTTATTTTTCCGATAAAACAGTGTTTTTGTTGTGTGCGCGCGTGTGTGTGAAAAGAGTGGAGGAAGGGTAACTGTGTAAGATGAGAAGGGGGACAGCGCCTGCACAAATGGAAACACTTATCTGTCGGGATTTATTTGTACTTTTTTTTAAAGTAAAGTGCAGGTTAATTTGTTTTATCTTCATTTTATATTTTGTATTAATTATTTTTATGTATTTATTTTTTTGGGCTGTCGAACAAATAATATGAGTTTCCATTATTTCTTATGGGAAAATTCGATTTGGTTTATGAGTGTTTTGGAATACGAGCCCACTTCCAAAAACAAATTATGCTCGTAAATCCAAGGTTCCACTGTACGCCTGACTGTAAAAGGTTATGAAAAAAATATGCAATATTCAAAAAATGACATGATCTGGTCTCTAGAAGGCAGAGTATAAAAGTCTAATCTTATTGGAATACTAATTATTTACAAATTAGATTATCATTATTAGTAACTGCAAGTTTACAGTATTTTTAACATTCATTTTTTTGTACTATTAATATCTAGAAGAGTGTCACGACGTGCGCCAGTGATGGGCGTGCACTTCAATCTGTTGTCACTCCTCGCTCACTCTGTAGGCTCACTAAGTAGGAGGCCTCCCCTTCTGCAGGTGCATGATGGGGCAGAGCCACTGGAAAAGGGGTTTAAGTTAATCTGTCTCAGGCTTTTCCACATGCTATTAAAAACAAGGCGGAGAAAGTAGCTTGAGCTCCGGAGATCTACTGAGCGGAGTCGCGTGGCGGACGCTAAGTACGCAAAAGAGTGGTATGCGAGTGGGGTGATGTAACGCACCCCAGGGCATTCAAAGATGCAAGTGGAATATCACCATTTGATCTCCCTGTTAAGGACAGCCATGAAAAGACTGTGTGATCTCCTGTAACACTATCACTCTCACTAGAGCCTTTGGGTCCCTGGTGCTGAAAAGGGAAAAAGGCCGCCGTGCTCCACATTACGACCCCCATTCCTAACCGGAAAAGCCACCCAACCGCCGAACGTCAAAATGAACTCAAGCCAGGGGCCACTCCCAAAGTCGGCAGGAGGAGTTGCTTCGGGAGCATGCAGGACCCGCTGCATGTAAGACATCGCCGTGTGTCTGTGGTGTCGCACATGTGTTAAACCCATTACAAAGAGATATTAGAGAAAGAATATGTTGAACATCTATAAACGCTTGTATAACCTTCTTGTTGCTATAAATTAAATCTTTATTTTTTTATTTTCATCCTCCCGTGACACATGAAGCCAGCCAACCAAATCCTTCTGAACTGCTGCTCACGCTGTATCACAGAGTAGCATAACACACTCAGACAAAAACCCTATCTGCCCTCCTCTTCACAGATGCTCATAATTGTGTGTCATTCTGATAGACAGGGGAGAGAGAGTGTGGCATCCTCTCACCTGGAGGGTATGCCGATACTGCTCACTTAGCCACAATTAAGTGTGGCATCAACCAAGTTTGAATCTGCTGCCAACTATAGAGTGATGAAAATGTACATTTGGGAAATGTTCAAGGCTCGCTGTTTCTATTGAAGTGATATGTTTGTACCTATCCAGCATCTTGGTGCTGGCTCGCTCCAGTTTCTCCAGTATCTGAGGAAGCTGTGTGTCATCATCACATGAAGGCCCCCAGCCGAGCACACGTGCTAAGTCGTTTCCCGTGCCTAGAGGCAACACGCCCAGCTGGCACTGGTGGGTATAACAAAGGAATAAATCTTCAGTTGTCTTTCTCACGCAATCCATCACAACCCTTTTTAATTTTTAATAATCTATCAAAGAACACAGACATACCTGTTTGTGAAGGTTGAGTTTGTCAATTTCTGACAGGACCCAGCCGACGCTGCCATCTCCTCCACATACAAGGATTCGGAAGTTGTCAAACTTCTGAAATAAGCGTAGCCTGAAAATCAACACAGCAGTGATGTTCAGCGTGCATAATAGGAAAATATTGTATTATTTAAAGCAACAACACAGACCCAGACAAAGTTGAACAACGGCTACAGCGTAACACACCCTAAATGAGGTCCACCATTGATGAGGTCAAAGACTTGAGCGGGGTTGAGCAGCTGTTTGAAGCGGCGCAGAAATTTCACTCCTTGGTTGTCTCCACTTTTGGAATTAACAAAAACAAGAAGTGGACTGGCACATGATGGGGGACAGGTGGCTTTCCAAAAGCCTGTCCAGAAACGGAAAAGAAACAGACTCAGTAAAGTGCTTTCACAGGAATAAATCACTGACGAAAAATCTTCATGCACCCTTTTATTCCTTAAGTGAGAGTTACAGTATGGAAGGCCAACGACTAACGACCTATTTAAAACCAGAAAGGTCTGAGTCGCATTGATTTGCATTAAGAGTCTGCATTTCCTTCCAATGACAGTTAAAACTCTAATGTTTGGAGGTTTACAGCTTAAAGAGAGGAAATGAAAACTATATGATTGGAGTAACCTTTTAATTTATGCATTTACACACACACACACACACACACAGACACATATATATATATATATATATATATATATATATATATAAATATATATATATATATATATAGAGAGAGAGAGAGAGAGTTTTCATATATATAT
>JAQMYJ010000036.1:16818426-16847048 GCA_030014305.1 Clarias laeviceps | reverse complement strand
ATGGAAAACATTGTTTAAACCCTTTACAATGAAGATCTGTAAAGTTATTTGGATTTTTACAACATTACTGTTGAAATGCACAGTCCTGAAAAAGGGACGTTTCTTTTTTTGCTGAGTATATATATATATATATATATATATAAATTACACATACACACATAGATAAATGCATAAATTGAAGGGTTACACCAGCCATATTGTTTTCATTTCCTTTCTTAAAGCTGTAAACCTCCAAACAACCCTCACTGGAATAAAATGCAAATCAATGCGACTCATTATATATGATATTATACAGGAAGGCAGCCCTACGTTTTTCTCTGCGTTTACAGGATACGTTATTGTTATTATTGTTTAGATATAACCAGTACGGTGTTCATGAGAAGAAAAAACACATATATTGATATATTTATTGGTTAGCATCCAAGCTTGTTTAATTGTTCCATGTTGAATGTAGTATTTTAATTTGGAATGTTATGACAACTGACTGTGTGCTCAGTGTAACTTCTACACATCAGAGCGCCTGATCCTGTAGCATGTCCGAAATCAAAAACAAACTCCTTCTGATTTACAGTAAGGAAAAAATATAAATAGCTCTGTCATTACACTGTTTTGACATTCTCATAAATAAACATAAAATTCGTAAGCAGAAATAAGAAACGTGTTTCTTAAGGGTCAGCCAAATGCCTGCTATTATAAATCAGATATTAATGTTAATGTTAGTTTAGGAAACAATGCAGAGCCTCTTTTGGAAAATTGACCCTTATCGAATTTTCCACCTGAGCTTAGAAAGTCAGATCTGACATGGTGACGTGATGTTATAAAGTAAGTGCGGTAAATGTAATAACACGAGAGAAAATCACTTTGTCATTTGACTCAGGTCTTATGTTAATTATAATATTGAAGGAGATGTTCTTAAGTCACACCTGAGTCTTTGCAGCTGTGTATGCTGGTGTCATCTGTCAGTACGGGATTACGTAGGTGTCACGAAGCTTCATGAACACCACGCTTAAGTAAAGTAAACCTAATGTCTCTTTTTTCCACTTCTAGCAATCACAACGTCTACTTACAGTAGATATGATAATGGGTCCTTTTTTAAATGTCAAGCCTGAATCTGAACAGGACAATAAAGTGTAAAAACTGGGCAAAGACTTTGTAAAGGGTGCAGGAGCAAATAATAAAACCCAATCAACTATGCACAATTCTCTGGAATTCATCTAGAAGTAAACTAAAACAATCCTGAGGTTTTCAATTCATCTGTCTATTAGTATCACTTTGTGGTGTATTGATCTTTAAATGGATGCCTTATAGGAACTTCAGACTACAGGTCTCCCCTGTGAATGTGTGTGTATACTGTATGTGTGTTTGTGTTTGTGAAAGCAAGCTTCTTCACAGCATAAAGCTGTTTCAGAGCGATGCGGGTCACGTGCTGGCAGCACGTGCATTGAACACTGTGGAAACACACCGCCGTACACAGGCAATAACCAGCCATATTTATGAGAGCCCTCGTGTCCCTAATTTCCATTTCCATGTGCAGGAGTGTCAGTACATTAATGTGAGGATGCTCTCTTTCCTATCATCCTCCTCCTATTCATCTTTCCTTGCTCATTTCTCCCTTGACTTTTTTTTCCTTGATTTTTCTACTCACAGCAGAAGGCTGAGTCACGAAGCTCGTACACGTGCCAAAGGCGGTCGGTGGCCAATTAAGATGCCACTCTACTACCCACTACCCATTACCCGTTTAGCTCTAGAGACAATATCCCTTGCATGAGGGATTGAGGGCAGACGGGAAGCTCCTTCAGAATTGCTCAGTGAGTCAACGCTCTGCTTTAATGCTGAATTCAACCGAAACGCAAGGCTCAGAATTTCCAAACTCTGACTAAGAAGAAACAAAGGAAACTTAGAATTCACTCTCGAAGGTCCGCTCAACCTCCAAGAGCAGCATCCTCGCTGTCATTCTTTCCTCGTTCATCTCCGTCCTTTCCCAAGTGAATAACCCTACACACAGCAATATGACAGGACAACACCTATATCTGGTGCGTAGTGAAAAAAACATCCAGCGTTTCAGCTGTAACAAATGATGAGGTGCCACTTATAATCACCTGCTATGTATCAGAGTGATGCCTCTTTCATTCTTTCTCTTTCTTCAATATTTTATTCCATTTTTCTCCCTCTTCCTGCTTTTCTCATACGTCTGATCTTTCTTTCTGCATTTCCTCCCACTGTTTTTTTTCTCTTCCTCACTCTGATTGTTTCTTCTGTTTATTTCACTTTGTTTTGGTATTCTTCCCAGTATCACATCCCTTTTCAATCTCTTTTGTTTTTATTTCTTGTTTTTTTCAATTTTCTTTCCTTTTATCTATCCTTCTACGCCCCCATCTATTTCAGTTAGTTGTGTAATTGCAGTGTACTTTCTAAATCTAATTTAATATAATCCAAATTTTATTTCTATTGCATTTCATTCTGGTACACACACCTCCAATAAAATAAAATAAAATAAAAAATCTCCTCCTGATCGATAGATTAGATTAAATCAGATGTAACTTTACTGTCAATTTTACTGTCAAGAGAGGATGTTCTCAAAGATAATCAGCTTTATTAATAGACCTTCATACAACAACTATTCCAAACAGCATTGTGTTTAGTAATCAGTTATAAGGGCCATGCAATTTCCTGTAAAACACACCTCCAGGAGCTAAAATGCACTAAGGTGGCTGGTTAAGTAAACAGTCCAATGATGAAACCTCTGTATCAGGTTAGTAATGCATCAAGGAGAGGGAGAGGGGGAAAAGGGGGAAAATCTACTGTTTGCTTTCATCTTGAATTTCCGAGCCGTGCCCTATCACAGGCTATTATGTTTCCATACACAGAAGACAGTTTGCTTGCAGGAAAAGTGACTTTCCATGTGCCACAGGCACTCGCAGAAGGACGGAATAAAAACAATGTAAAGAGATATCACAATAAAGTGTGCTCCCGTGTCTTAGATGACCGAGCGAACACTTCCTCCAAAGCCCTGATCTAATCACAACAGGTTGAAGGCCAAGGTAAGAGGTATTAGTCTTTCAACTGTGAGAGGGATTAGCAAACCAAATGAGCTCCATCTACTCCGACCAGACTTACACAAATGCACAAGCATACTCAATCAGAACCCATCAGTGCACCGTCTTCTGCAATTAGTGTCAATCAGACCCCAAGTTACAGTGAAGAAGCCTCAGGTGACCTTGTACTTTGTTTTCATCTGCTGCATGAAAATCATTTATTTATCCTAATCGTCATTCTGAATGCATTATGGAATAAATCAATCTGAATATGACAGCAGGAATAAAAATCTAGAAATAGTAAGACCTTTAGGTATGAAACAAAGCGATCACTAAGACGCCTACCATCAGAGTCAATACTGTTGAGGGCGGTGGGAGGGATGATGGACACTTTGCACTGGCCCAGGGGACATTTGCGAGGGTAGAGGTCCATGCAGGCTGTGTGTACCTGTTAGGGCAGAAACACATTCTAGTTCTCAGGAACACAGCAGATACAGGTGATTTTTATCCACATACTGACGGTTCAATCCACTAATAAAGAACAATTGTGCATCCCTCCAAATTAAATGCTTTAAACCAGGGGTTTTCAATCTCTTCCACAAAGGGCCGGTGTAGCTGCAGGCTTTCATTACACCCAAATTAAAGGCACACTTGATCATTGATTGGAGATTAAGGTGAACTGATTAAACAAGTCAAATCACACCGGCCCTGTGATAAGATTGAAGATCACTGCTTCAAACTGAAACCATAAATTTGCAGTCTTGTGGTCGTTTTAAGAAAAAATAAGACCTTACCATAGCTTTGCACCATAGACAGCGCCAGTCTTGCAAACGCAGTACACTACCGCACGTTTTGTCACACACAGCACATTTGGCGCTGACTGGAAGGTTGCCCTCTAGCCACTGATGTGGCATTGCAATCTATGGAACGAGAAGTGGAACAGACACTGTTATATTAGATGGATTAATATAATGTTCCTCTTTTTTTTTCAGGACCGTTGTCTTATTCCTGGCTTTTCTAAGCTTCTGTTGTTAAGGCCATTGCCCGCTTCGCTCATGCTTCATTCTCTGCTTTTAGTCTTACAATGGTCTGAATATTTTTTCCATATAATTATATTTCCTCTTGTTTTCTAGCTTGCTACATTTATCTAGACTTAAAAAATACATGATTTCATCCTTCAGATATCACTCACCCCATCCTCATCCTCAATGATGTCTCTCCCAATAGACGCCAGGGTGGTCCATTTACAATTATTAGTGGCCCTGACGGCACACCTTTTGTGGGCTTTGAATTTACACACTGCAAAGAAAGAAGAAAACAAATTCAAGTGCCTTCAGTTGAAAGTCTTCATTTTCACTGTGGCATGATTTATAAATGTGAATAACCAACAATAGATCCAGTCCTTCCGAAGAACCAAATCCTAAGGTAGGGGATGAAAATAGTGCAAACTATATGAAAATCCATTCTACAGGTTAGGTTTATATACATATTGGGTGTAAAACACAACTTGGTGCGACCACAAAATGCTCTCAAACGTCTACAATTACAGTTCGATTTTCTAAGCCTGGGGATCTGCCTGGAATCTCTTACTAAATGCACAATGTGTGAGACACAATATGCAGCTTAAAAGATTATGTAAAACGGTGGAATTAGTTACCCAAAGAGCTGTCCAAAAGCCCATAACTAAAGTTCAGTAACAAAGAGAATGTGGTAATAAAAGAAGTTCATATGAAATAATGATTCAGTAAAAAGTACATTGTATGAAGAGCTTACATATGACTAATATGCCATTTTATTTCTAATTGGTTTTAATATGAATGAAAATGTGTAAACAGTGACATCACAGCAAACTGTATTGTTTGTTTTTAATGTGTTAAACCATTTAGGTGAGGGGAAACTGATGTGCTGTGTTTCTGAGGTTTGGCAGATGTGTGCCCTTCTCTGAATATCGCTTTTACCAACATTGTAAAAATTTTTAATTTTAAACCTGCTTTTATTGAACAACTGTCATGAATAAAAACACCTGGCTCAGGTGGGACAAAATGAAATGGGAAACTGGCTGACATTAAGGATTTCAAACTGAATTGAGATAATATTTACTCAGACCCAGTTCACATTTCTCAGCTTGGTTTTTTTTTTCACACTTTTTCAGACAATTCTCCCTCATGCCATGCATAGGAATGAGGACAAACACACTTTTGCATGTTAACATGTACATGATGCCTAACTGGCAGGTTTAGGTTTGGTTTTTCTTGCAGAACGCAAAGAGGTAAACAGTGCATCAGGCTCGGAGAGGCAATTGCAGTTTTAGCAGTCAGCCAAACTCCTGCCAAAACAACACAAGGAAAATACTGTGGACATAAACAGTATGAGGATCATTTCAATAATTCAAATGAACCAGTCAGAAAACGTAAATAAGAAATTGAATAAAATGTGTGTAGATATCGTTTAACCCTGTCTTTGATTTGTGCCATTTGTGCAAATGGCTACAGCTCAGATTTCCCAAAACTTTGGCCCATGTGCCAAAAAATCAAAGCACAGGTGAGTTTCCCATGTTACTTTACATCAAATAGCAAGCTCATGGATTTTTTGTTTTTTAATCTGAATAATTTAAGGATTTTAGGATCCCTTTTCCTTTGTATTGTGTTGTATTGTAAAAAAGCACAGGAAAACTGAGACTGGTCAGGACAAGCTGATGATGCATTGTAAAGTTTTTGTATTGTTTCTCAGAAACTTTTGATTTCTGCTATGACTCACTACAGAAACCAAAAATTGAAGCAACACTACTACTGATGCTGATATTAAATTGCATATTTACAAACACAACTGCAGGATGATTGATTGATTGGGATCATATTGGATTTTTTTGCCTCTAATTAAGTTGTATGCAATTCCCACCCGTCATTGGTGCGTTCTCCCATCGAGCCTACTACTACCAGTCAGGGAGGGCCGAAGATTCTCACGTGCTTCCTCCAAACCACGTGAAGCCTGCCAGGTGCATCTTTTCAAACTGCTCGCTCATGCACACTCGGAGTACAGTGCTATCCACTCCTTCCGCTTGCGTGAGCTCAGAGATGGCCGTGACTGGCTGTAGAGCCGTGATTGATAGGAAGAATCAAATGCAAAGTACCTCTCATCCCTCCCCTCTGAGAGAGCTTGGCCAATCAGCTCTGTTATGATGTTACAGATGTTACAGCATCACCCGGGAATCGAACTGGTGATATTTTCTAACAGCTAATACATCTGGCGTCTTTTGAAATAAATTAAACAAATTAACTTTTCAAAACTTAAACTTTGAGGCAATTAAACAGTTAAATAAATACTGGCATTTAAAATGAAGCTCCCACCTTAATCTTTAACCTTTGAATTTTATCTTTTCACTAGTAAATTGAGTGAGCAGATTGACTTCTATGCACGCACACACACACAAACAAACACACACATTTGCATACTCTGTTCCACTGCCCACGCCACTTGTGTGGGTGAGGAGTAATAAGCTAATGGCTGACAACTCTCTGATTTCCTCTACTAAATTGCATTGCAGGTTTAATCAAATTAAAAAGCTCATCTGGCTGAGTTCACATTGAGAAATAAGTGGCTGATTGATTGCCTGCAATCTTGTAACCAAAGTGTCCAGCAGGCAAAACACCTCCTGATCTACATTATGTACAGTAGCTTTCTTTACTGACTACTGACCAAAACAGTGCAAAGCTACACCACCACTCACTCTCCTGCTGCTGGTCTCAGTTTTAAAGCCTGCCTCACACAGCACGATGCCTGACTCGTACTCAAGCGCACGTATCTAGGAACCGTACTCCCACTCTATATGCAAACACTGAGTCGGTGCTAGTGGCTTAAGATTCACACGTTCACGTGTTCTGATTTCAAGTCTGTTCAGGTCACTCCTCTGTCCTTCCATATGCCTCTGGGTCTCCAATGACCAGCTTGATTATTTAGATTTGTAGTGACAGCACTAATCACAGTGGAGGGGGTAACCTTTTCCTGCTCCTCTCACTACACCATTACACAAACTGTTTCCTTAAAATGAGCTGCCAGACCAGAGAACTGTGCAGGAGCTGGAGAACTGTTCGCCAAAAATGGGGCACGGTATTTCATGCAACATCCCGTGAGCACCCAGAGATTTCCCTCACTGCCTTACTGTCTGTCAATAATAAATGAGGTGGCACATCTCTGATGTGAAGTCTCGGAAAGTCCTCTCTTACCAAAGCCACATTAGCAATAAGCGAATGCCTCATCTCCCTATAGCTCTACAATTCAGCTGCAATCTGAGCTGATCCTTTCCACAAACGTTCTCCATGACTCTGAAAACAAGGCTCTAATCAATAAGGCTAATGTCATTCTCGGAGCTGTTAGCAAACCATTTGCGGAACACTTGGTAATGTCTAGTGATCGCGAGACTCTATAGGACGTGCAGCTAATGGACAGGATGTCTCTGTCAAATTAGAGAGTGAGAAATATCGAGTATGCCTCTTTTGTTGGGGCCCATGTCGCACATCAATCCTTATTGATTCGCTGGTGCAGGAAATCGAAGAGAAATATAAGCAGCAATGATCACCTCAAACTCACAGACTCTCCAGCCACTCCAGACGTTTTTGTCTTTCTGTGCTGGTTTTAACAACTCTCTCTTCTTCGGGTTACTATGATCAAGGACACGACATGAATGAATGAATGAATGCTCCATTCAAACCAGAAGTATTTATTTCTCACACAAAATGTAATAGGAGTGCCGCCAATCAGCCTGTTCTGCATGTCTTTGATGTGTGATGTGGGAGAAAAACCCAGAGGAAACCCACCACACACATGGAGAACATGCATACTCCACACGCAGACCCGAGGTGGGATTCAAACCCTCGACCCTGGAGGTGTCAGATCATTTGTGCCATTATTTGGAATCACCTGGGATAAACATATTTGAATACATTTACATATCACATATCGTTTAAAATGCAATATGTGTCAAAAACATGTTTTATTTTTTACTCAAATCGTCAGGCTGAAACAATCAGCTGTAGAGCATCAGCTATTTTTCCTACACAGTCTAAGACCAAAAGCTTTAGGATCATGAGATTTGCAATGTATCTGGCTGCAATAGTTTGCTGGTAATCTGCAATTCTGCCTGCACACACAGTACAGAAAACAAACTTTCCACAAAGCAATAAGCTTTTGGTAATAAGACATAGTCACTGGACTTGAAACAATGTTCACAAAATGAAGGTGGTGACTAAATGATATAACCTCTTGTTTCTTCTGTCGGATGATGGGAAAATGTCTGGGGTCAGTCATCTGCCAATCAATTAAATTGCCTCATTTATGTGGTTCTTGGCCTGGTTTTTTGACAAGAGTCCAAAGCAAGAAGAGTCCATAGCGAATGGTAGTTTGGCTTTTCAGACGACGCAGGGCTCTGGGGAAAATTCTACAAAAGCTACAAAAATACAGAGGACTATAACAGGTAGTAATACTAGAACAAAAAGTTGTAAACCAACCAAGGTAGACAATGCATTAAAAAAGCCCTAAACCAGTGGTCCTTAACCTTAATTCTGGTGGACTACTGGCTTGCATATGTTTTCCCTGCTCCTTCACACCCATTTTAATTGTGAAATGTGTTAAAAATTTTGGAAAAACATGCAAACAAACAAAAAGGCCTTGCAAGAAGAACCCAATGGAACTAGTGGGTTCTTTCACACAGCTCTTGATCATGGTTCTATTAACTTTGATTGATTGATTGATTGATTGATTGATGGCAGCTCGGTGGTGTAGTGGTTAGCACTGTCGCCTTGCATCTCCACAGTCCGGGTCCGATTCCCATCCAGGTTCGATTCCTGTCTCTGCGTGCATGCAGTTTGCATGTTCTCCCCGTGTTTGGTGGGTTTCTTCTGGGTACTCTGGTTTCCTCCCACAGTCCAAAAACCTGCAGATTATTGGCGTTCCCAAATTGTCCGTAATGTGTGAATGAGTGTGTATGTGTGTGTGCCCTGGGATGGACTGACACCTTGTCCTGGGTGTACCCTGCCTCATGTCCTAAGTCTCCTGAGATAGGCGAGATGGGCGACCCAGAATACAGGACAAAGCGGTAGAGACGATGAGTGAGTGAGTGATTGACTTGACAACCATAAAATTACACACAAGACAACTGTTAAAATGGGAAGAAAATAAAACATAATAAAGCAAAACGTAATGCAAAAAAAATTCCATTGTAGTCCTCTCATAGAGATTTAAAAATACTCTCACTCTTACCAAATAAGATCATCTGCTTATTGTAACATAATAAATACTCAAGAGACTGAGAGAGCTCCAGCTGCTCCCTTCATGCAAGGAAAAAGAAACAACTTTCCAGAGTGTCCATTAATTATCACTTCTGCGCTTAAGAAGAGTTCACAGCCATTAATTCTGGTCATTTAGCAAAGCCACTTTTATAAGCGAATTGTGTATAAAGGGCAACATAAAATTCGAACATTTACGCTGAAAAGCGTTTTATTTCTTCCACAAACACTGAGCCACTGATGGAAAATAGCTTCCAATGCTGCATTCGCCAGCTGTGGAAACCTTGTAAATTCCCCGTAATAACCGGCCTGCACATTCATGTGCTTCAGAAATGGAATGAATGTTTAATGTTTAACTATCTTTTACACAATATCAAATCATTGCAGCAATAACTTTGTAGATGACGAGGAAAAAAAAATAAATTTGGGCTCCAAATTAAACCAAGCTGATTATCGGTCACAAAGTGTTAGTGTGAAGCTATTTTTACTTCCTGGATTTGTGAGATCCAGTGAAGTGCAGAGGTGTTTAATGAGCACCATCTGCATGTCTGCGAGCCTAATTAGCGCTATCTTTCCACGAGATTTCAGTCCATTTACATGCATGATACTCAAGAGGATATTTTTAGGGTGAGTATTTGAACCTAGCAGAACCTTATCGGAGATATTTAATCATGTATCAAGATCACACACACCCACACACACCCACAAAAAAAAAACAGTCTTTATGATCACTTATCCTCGAAACACTAGAAGATCGCTGCCATGCTGATCGTTTCTTGCTCTCGCTGTGCAACATAATTTGTGGATCTACAACTGCAGATAAGCACTTGCACAGCAAAAGCTCACATTTCTCAGAAAGACCGTGAGAACAAACTAAGCAGATGAAAGGCTTTGAGAAAACATGGAATCCGTAATTAAAGAAAGATTAGCATATACAGTACAGAGTCGAGAGAGATTAAGCAGGTAAAGTGGAAGACAGATGGAAATGGAGGAAGTGGGCACCTACCTTCACAGGAGAGGCCATGAGAAGTGACCCCTGAGAGGCTGTCACGGCAGACGTTGCAGAAGGTTGGGCGAGCATGGGAACAGGCATACCAGTTGTGCATCCCTGAGAAATGTTCCACATTAAACTGTGCCGTCTGGCGAAGGAGAAGTCGAAAACAAAAGGGCGGAATCAGGATCAGACTTTTTGGACGTCCCAAAAATAAATACAGGTTAACATAATGTGAGACTTTTTCTAGTTGAGTAAAGAGCAATTACAAGCAGCATGCTGACACACACACACACACACACACACATACACACACACTCCCAGTACCGTCAGAAACTCCTGTATATGGCGCAGTAGCACACATGCCCAGCACACATTCCACTCTTGTACAAGAGAAAACATGCTGTGGTGTGTGCAAGTTAGTCAGTGTTGCTGCTACAATTTTACCCAGACGAAGCTTGTTTTTTCCAACAGTTTAGGTCTTATTTAAGGTCACCACTGATTTCTTATTCACCAGAAAGAATGAAGGAACAGACTGTGCCCCACTTGGCAGATGTGTGGGTGCTGACAGAGGAACATGGGCTCAGGGTGTGGTATTGCAGAGAATTAGGGCTTATGTAATCTCCCCCTCCCTCTCATTTCAAAGCAATATAAACTCAATATGATAATAAACACACAGTACGGTCCGTCAACAGGCTGCAAATTCGAATAACTCCGACGAGCAGAAACGTGCATGCATTAGCGCACGGTTTTTCTAAGCGCTTAATACTTAATAATTATTCAAATCCTTTCAGGAGTAACGAAAAAGAAGAAAATCAAAATGAACACTACAGGAAAAAAAAAAGCGTGTTGCAGAATCTTCAGGACGTTGGTATATTCCACGCACTGAGAGAGTGGAGATTCCCTGACAGGCTTCTTAAGCTAAGAAAAACTGCATAGAAAAAGCAACCCTCAGCAATGCAGAAACAAATATCAAATCATACATGCACAGCATGACATATTATATGAGTTAAAATATATATATAAAAAAATTTATATAGATGTTCAAGATTCCAATGAGATCCGGAACAAGTCGGATCCATAACATATTCCCTCTAAAAAGAGACGAGTGCCTTACCTCGTAATGCTCTCTAGACTGAACCGACTTCAAAGAACTGATCCAGTCCTCCATCTCTTTTCTGTTCTCCGCACAGAGAATGAGCCTTCGAAACGGAGTAATTACCTGTAAGGAAAAAGAGAAAGAGTGAGGTGGGGGGGAGAGGGAGAGAGGGACGCAGGGAGATAAATGTCTCCTGTCTATCTGTCTGGCTGCCTGCCTCAGCTTAGAGTAAAGCTGAGGATGAGACTTCGCTCCTTAAAGATGATAGGCGAGATGACCCCCTACCTCCTTCCCTGTTCCCCCCTCCCCTGCTCTCCTCTACTGCTCTGCTAGCCCAGCATGAGCAAGATCCAGGCTGACAGGCAGAGCGCCTCAGAAAATGCTAAAAGCCTGTTTCATAACAGGGGCAGTCGCTGCACTAGCGATCCACGAGCGGACATACCCTGTGCTTTTATTACTCACGCTATCTATTAATAATATATCTATATTACTACTTTACTCTCAAGGTTAAGGTTGTGAGTGTGTTTTTCCCAGCAATATAGGATTTGTGTAATAGAGGAGGAGGTGGAGAAAGAGGTACCGTTTTAAGTTTTGTACACGTCTGTCAATATAAGGAGCGTTCCTCGAACACCAGGTTCTCGAGTTAAAACACCCTTGTGCCTGGAACTAATTAACACCTTACTTACATAAACAGGATTATCCTTAGAACATTGACCACAATTACAGAGCACTGGAATAAAAGTTGAAGCTATTTATGATAGCCTGGGATTTAAAAAACAGCTGGATCCACAGATACACATCTGTAAGTATGTGAATGCTGATAACAGCAAAAAGAAGTTGACTTCTTATTGTGTAAAACACATTACGCATTTTTCTGCAGCAAAATGATAATAAATAAATCACCTGAGTTCCACATCACCAAGTAAGCATTGTGCAGTTATGAAATTCATATCCTCTCCCAAAAACTACTGCATGATCCAAATAAACAAGTTCCGTCTCTCGCGATTTCTCATCACTATGACAGATTTGTCTGCGGCTCATGAGCTAGATTTATACAGGAAGTGTGAAGGAGGCAGATGAAATGGAACAGGCTGAACTCTAAAGAAGCCAAGGTGATGGCAGGTGAGAGCAGCACACGGGGGAAGAGGAAGATGTGTCAGAGAAATGCAAAGACAGAATGTCTAAAAAAAATGAAAGTCAAACACCAGCAAGATTACATCAGCATCAGCACAGATTCTATAATACTGCGGTGTGTGTAGTAGCTCCTAGACATGTGCGTGCTCGCCTCACATCTCCTCACAACCTGTTTGCCAGTCCCATAGGTTATTATGCACTTGGAAGCCGGAGTATTTTCAAATGCAAAAAAATAAAAAAGAAGAAAAAATAGAAGCTCAGACTTTGAACAAGAGGACAAGGGGGACAGCCATGATGTTAGCTTGTGAGTAATCAAAACTAAAGTCAATTATGCAAATTGCTTATTACTTAATGTCCTTATTGTACCTGCTGCTCGATCAGGGTTGTGGTGAATCCGAAACATATTCTAGGAACACTGGGAGTAGTGTGAAATACAGTACTGTGAAAGAGTCTTAAGTCATCCCATTTCTTCATATTTTGCTTGCAACGAGTCAGACGTTCATGCATTTTTAATGCAGTCTTGAGAAATAGTTCTCCAGGCTTCGTGAAGGACTTCTTTGGCTCTCTGCATTTCAGTCATTTTGCAGTTGCAGTAGTGACGAGAGGGGAAATGAGGTTGCTATTAGTAACCAACTAATTTTTAAGTTGTATCTTTGCACGTTGCAGCCTGTCACATTAACCTTTTGGCTCCCATTTCTTTACTTTAATTTACACGATTACTTTCATTTACTTTGAAGAAATGAGTGGCAGCTCAAGACTTTTGCATAGTACTATACGGGGCATCACTGTGCTGCTCAGATTTTTATTTCAAATACAGAATATATAAAGTTATCAAATTAAAATAATGCCAAAGTAGTATAGAAACCAAACTGTGTGATGTGTAACATTAAGTTATGTTATGTCATAAATTACATGTTGTCAAATCTCCAAATATGGAACAAATCGAGGCGGGCTTGCAAATCACACGCTGTCTAGATTTCTAGCAAAGGGCAAAAGCTTTAATTCTCCTGATTGCTTGGATATTCAGGAACATTTGTTTGTTCTTCTGTTTATAGATAATAGGGCATGCAAAATAACCAATTTTTTTCCTCTGTGTATATATTTTTTTCATACTTGCTAGATTATTACAAATAGTGTTCTGACTCTAGCACGTTCAACTTACCTATGACGCTTGCTTTGCTGTTTCATGTCTCATCATTTTAAGCAGCAGAACCACAAGATCATTGTTACAAAACGGCCCGTGGGTAAAGTGGAAGATTTTTCAGCAAATGTTCTTTTGGCGGATGTCCAGTCAGCCTTTGACCGGCTCTTTGATGGGCTGTTAGCAAGACATCGGAATGTGAAAAGCCTCCTTCGTCAATGCAAATCAGTGCAAGTGTGAAGCGTGTCTACTGTGCATAGGGTACATTTCTCTTTACTGCCTTGTAAATGACAAGAAGTCTATAACACAGTGGTATCAACAGAGGAAGAGCGGAGATATGAAGGTGCAGTTGAACGCCAGGCGTATGGAGGAGGTTAGTGGAGCCCACACACCTAATGTTTATTTATATACTCTCCATAGATACTGCAATCCTCCATAACACAATCTTCAGCCAGAGCTACTGTAAGCTGAGGCGATTAGAAAGAGTTTAAAGAAACTTTCATACACATCACATCGCATAACATGGCTACTAGAAGATTTTCAAAAACTTTTAAGCATTGTATTTCCATTACAGGAAAAAGACATCTCAAACTTATTTGCTAAAACATTCCTATTAATTTCCTGCTCTGCCCTGACGTAACAGTCACATTAGACATTCATCTCCCCATTACGCAAGTACGCTCAAATCCCAGAGCATCAACCACAGCCATCACACGTTCTCTAAAAGTCTCTTAAAAGCGCTAGTCTGGGAGTAATGTTTTCTCAATATCACATCAACGTTTAATTGGCATAATCACAATTTTTTATTGTGATTTAATTTGCTTTCTAATGATATTATGATATGTATACATTTTAAATCACATTAAATATCTTTCGCATTCTGGACTGTTAAGGCAACTGCCACAAATATAACTAAAATACATAAAACTTTATTACTGATGTACTGTACATAGGCAGGTTATTAAACAATATGCTATGGATTACAGCAAAACTACGTTAATATACAATATAAATGCGTTGTTCTGTACTGGGCGGCACAATGCCTTAGTGGTTAGCACTGTCGCCTTGCACCTCCAGGGTCCAGGTTCGATTCTCGCCTCGGGTCTGTGTGCATGGAGTTTGCATGTTCTCCCCGTGTTGGTGGGTTTCCCCCGGGTGCTCCGGTTCCCACCCACAGTCCAAAGACATGCAGATTAGGCCAACTGGCCTTCCCAAATTACTCATAGTGTGAGAATGAGCACGTGAGTGTGTGTATGTGTGTGGCCTGCGATGGATTGCCACGCCGTCTAGGGTGTACCCCACCTCATGCCCTAAGTCTCCTGGGATAGGCTCCAGGCCCAACGTGACCCTGAATACAGGATAAAGCGGTATAGACGATGAGTGAGTGAGTGAGTGTTCTGTCCTGCTACACAATTTAGTGAGTAAAAATAAAAAGCACACCTTGTATCAACTTTACATAAATCTCTGTCTGGTGGTGTTCAGGATATGTACAAGGGGCATTCCGATCAAACTGGCACTTTTAAATGTGCAAAATAAAAGAAATCAGTTAAGTGAGTAAAAATGTAAATTTTTCTATACAGGTATACTCCCCTGCTACTAATCCAAATATTGCACTTATCCTTGCACTTCAAAAGTGCTTGATTGGACTGCCTGCTTCGTCTGAAAGGCTGGCCTCCCTGGAACTCCATTAATGGCCAAACATGTGGAAATTCCTTCTTTAAAATGTTTGCACCGTTCAAATGTTTCTCATCATTGTACTGTGCTTGAAGTCTTCTGTAAATCAGTTTTCCCATTCATTTACAGGAAATCTCATCACAAGTCCCGGTTTGACGTGAACATCGCTTGTATTTAAACCATAATTTTAGACGTAGTTAGCTAAACAATAAGCAGTTGAATATAAGCAATATCATTTTTAAAAAGTTTATAGTTTATTAGTATATAGGTAGTTATGTGCATAGTTTAGATGTACAAAACATATTAACATAACATATTATATTATATACGTATATAACATATAACATATTATAGATTTAAATGCATTATAGTTTTGTCTTTTCATTGTATAATTTTATTATATAAAGGATTACTGTAATGTAATAGGTATTTCACTATCTGGTATCACTCATGCGGGACATAAAAATGAATGAACAGAATGAACTGAATTTACTGAAGTAAACTGAAGTTTTTAAATCCACCATATATTTAGAGCCACAGGACCAACTTGCACACTTACTCGTGTCAAAGTGGGAGATTTTCCACAAGAGGGTGCTATTAAAACTGAAGATGTGTTTAGGTGAATGACCACAAGAAGAGCATAGAGGGTGCTATGTAGCAATTGCGCTTTGACCGTATCAGTTACAGAATCTTTTAAATATGATTACAGTGACTGGCCACTTCTGTTCGTATTCAATTTGTATCTAATCACCTGGATCGAAAAGATGTGTCTGTTTCAGCTGCTTGAAAATATGTTATGCTTATTAAAAACAAAAACATTTAAGAAATACAGATTTAATAAGCAATGACTGGTAATATATATATAATATATTTTTTAATTATGCCTTTAAAAAATACTGCGCAGTATGCACTCCACTGATAAAGCTGATAAAAGGCAACAGGCCATTGTAGAGTAGGTCCAAGCCAAATTCCTATGAACATTTTCTACATTTTCTATATTCATTCATGCATTTTTTCTTGTTTTCAGTGCATTTTCTCTTCACAGTAAAGTTTAAGTTTGAGTTATATTTAAGTAATATCACGAGAGGGAGTGCTGTTATACTAAAATCAGAACAGCCATGATGCGATTGAGGATTAAGTGCCTTGCTCAAGGGCCCAACAGTGGCAACTTGGTGGTGCTGAGGTTTAAACCTGGGACCTACCGATCAATAATCAAACGCCTTAAACACTGATCACTGGTTTTCATCTGTCAACTGATAGGTAGTTTTATTAACAGGGTGAAAGTAGTTTTAATCTAATTCCTACTGGCACTATGTAGCAAACCATGGATGTGGTGGACAGTCCTGAGAAACTAAGATATTTCCATTTCTCCCACTTTAGAATATAAGCAAACTTCTGGGTTCATGGGTTGAATCCCAAACAGAATAAAATGGAAAGCTTGGGTGTACAATCTCTTATTCTACATACCAAGTAGTGCCCTCGATCAGGGATTAGAGTGGGATTTGGGACTCAGCCTTGTGTTAGAAGCTTTGTAGGTCATGTTAACAGTGCACAATACAACATAGCCAGTTCAGAGGCAATTCGAAAGAACTTAGAAGCAATCACTAAGCAGACAAAGTGTTGTTTAATATGACACAACGTCATCAGATGTGTTTTCTTGCTGAAAGTGCTGTTCGTTCCTTCCTCTTTACAGTACTGTGGACCGTACTAACCTACTTTCACCCAAGACTGTGTCAACATTGTATATCTTTCTCAACCGACAAGTCTTAATGTTATACTTCAGAGTGGAAATTCACCTTTAAAATGAATGGATGACCTCTGTCTGGTTTTTATACTCAACACAGAGTTTTGTGTGTTTTGTATAAGTGTGTGTGCTCATGCTCAACTGTGACTGACAGCTAGTGTAATTAACGATTGTTACAACACCTGTGACATGAAACGATAGATATAGTTAAATGTCCCAGTGCTGTTATCTTCTATTATCACAACTCATGGAATGAGTCATATTGTATGATTGTCTAAACTGAAAATATAATATACATGTAAAGTAAATCTTTGTCATCTTTGCATTATATACAGACAAAATACATATCCCTATGTCTGCATTTGTTTATCTTAGCACTGCTAGAGTATTTCCTCTGGGCAAAATGATTGCTTCTCTTAACAAACAAATACATTAGTCATGTTAGCAAAGATTTTCCCTAAATGTTTTTCCTCCAAACCTTGTAAATGTCATAAATTGTGACAAGGTGTGAGGAACTAATGAAGTTTGCTCCTATATCATTCAAAGGGAAAAGAACCTAATAATAGCTATTGTCTCATGATTCTCTGCTGTACAGCTAAGTGCTAATGGACCACCTCTGTAACCCTCAGTGGGACTATTGCTAGTGATTTAAAAGCCAAGAGACAAATCGTGACTGAGCCCAAGTTATCAGCCTCCAAATGCACGTTTACCTTCTGTAGACGTTCATGCATATTACAAATTGCTGAAACCTTTCAAACTGTACATCATATCTCACAATAAAACGTGTTATTGCACTATATTTTGAGAAGACAAGCTGCAAACGTAAGCGACAGATCAGTTTTCTCGCAATCAGCTAAAAGGTCTCGGTAGCGCCGCACAAGCTTGACTGAATAATGGAATCCTGCATCTTGTCAGAATCTTTAGCCAAAAGGCGCACACTGGAATGTGCTTTAAGGTGCAACATTCTGTTCTTCATCTTCATTTCAGAACAACCCCCTCCCAAAAGCATGCGCACACATACACACACACACACACACGAAAACACACAAACCTTTGTGTTGAGGATAAAAACCAGACAGAGGTCATCCATTAATTTTAAAGGTGAATTTCCACTCTGAAGTATAACATTAACACTTGTCTGTTGAGAAAGATATACAATGTTGACACTGTCACGGTCCTAAAGCGCTGCTCGCTGATTCTCTGTGTGTGTGTGTGTGTATGTGTGCACGTGTAAATCTTACACTCACCAGCAGCCTTCTCTCGACTGCAGCGCTGTGTCCTCTGAGGATGTCTGAGCTCCTGTACCCTGCACATGTGTGTGTGTATGCGTATTATGTACAGATGGGCGATGCCCGATGTCCCCATGCCTTATTCTCAATACCACTCCTGAACTCCTTGAAAATATGCTCTACCGTCCTCTAGAAACTGAACACATGCAGGGGAAGGGAAAAAAAATCAAAGAGGATATTGCACACCACCCTTAGTGAGTATCTTAAAGAGACAACAGCCTCCTTAACAAATATTCAGACAAAAAGCTTAAAGCTTTTGCCCTTCACATGGCCGAAACATACATTCACGTAGCACTATTAGAAAAAAATCAGAAGACTGTGAATTCGTTTGGGTATTCACCTTCCATCATTCCTTCACCTCTCACTCTCTCCATCCCGTCTGATTTCTCCTCGTACCTATCGCTTAGGCTTGCTTCGGTGCTCCACTCAGGGAGGTGTTCGCTTGGTGACGACACTCTGAGGATTTCCTTTTGTTCCCTAGATAGACCCCAGCTTTTCCATGCTAGCCTGATCTCTCTTCGTCCCTCCCACTGTAGCACACTCAGAGCTGTGCTATTATTAGAAACTGAAAAAAAGCCTAGCTGCAATAAAGAAAGGCCCACAGTAAAATTTTCCTGAAAGAGGCACAAGTGAACGTGTACACCCAAGTAGATGATCTTTCATCAAGGGGGCACTAAAAAAAACCATTTAGCCGAAAGAGAAATTAAGAACCATAAAAGCAAAATGGCTATTTGTCCAAAGGGACATGAGTGTAAATTATTAAAGAGGAACCATTGTAAAGCGTACACAACACTGTGACTCTTCATGTTTTTACAGTGCTCTGGCTCTGAGAGGAAACAAGCATCCAGATCATAATGGCTTCAATGATTATTATAGCATAAAAAATGTAGTAGGACAACACAGGAGATCGCAGAAGGAGGCGTAGTTTTCACAAAGAAACCATTCCAAAGCCAAACGCACACACACACACACACACACACACACACACACACACCAAAATAAAGTGTAACCCCAATTCTCCCTATGCGACACACACACTCTAATCCAAGGCACTGTTAAACAAAATGCCATCAGCCAATTGATCCAAAACACGCTCAGTGAAGCACTAACAGCACCGCTACTATGAATAGCCACAAATTCTGCTTTGAGCTTTCTTAATCATTCTACATGTCTTTTTATAGCCATGCCTGAGGAGCAGGGCAATTTTTTTGAAGGACACGGCCACACTCGCTGCTTCATCAGAGGTGAACGTAGCTAACCTCTCAAGCTTTGTTCCCTAAGACACACACACATACACACACACTTACTTGCATGGGAAATCGCACTAATGAATATGAGGTAAGGGGCTGTCTAAAAAAGAAAAAAAGAAAAAAACTGAGAGAAACTTTTCCCCTATAACAAAAACTGCATGCCAGCTAGCTAACATTAGCCACCTAGCTTTCTCTCTTAGGTGTGCCGTGGTCAACGCAAGCATAGTATAATGTTGGCAATCAGGTAGAAAGATCAGAGTGGAGCTCACACACAAAGACGGCCAAATAATCTTAGCTAGTTAAAAGACATAGCTGAAAGCAGGACGATTTGCTCTTTAACTTAGGAAAAAATCTAAACAGTTATGGATTGCGATATCACCACACTGACTCCAAAAACCTTTTTTTTTTTAAAACTAGATGAAAGATGACAGAAATACACACAAGTTACATATTAAGCTCTTGTATCTGAAGTTAGTTTGTATTGTTTAAATGCTGCCCTTGGTTTTTAATTGAGGAAACTAACGTTACAAAATGTTTTATAAATCATTAGTTTTTTAACGTTATAATTTCAAGTTCTAAAATTATATAAAAATCAGGGAAATGTAATATCGAATCACAATATTTATAAAAATCCTGATACTTATAGACTCACAGTTTTAATCAAATCGGCACCTAGGTGTCGTGATAATATCATATCGAGAGGTGACTGGTGATTCCCATCAATATTACAAATAAAAGCCGCCCTCCAGAATTACAACAGCAATAAGTTTGTGGACACCTGACCTTCAAGTACATGTGTTTTTTTTTATCAACGCTATAGCATTATTGGCTTCCCTTTACTGTACTTAAAACCCTTAAAACTCAAGCAACACAGATACATGCCGGCAACACCGGACAGGTCAATAAAAAAAGGTGCTTATACAGTGTGGGCGCCTTGCTGGTGTGTTCATTGGGAATATTTGGCTTTTTGAATATGTCAGGTAGAACAAAAGTCATCATTACTTTTATAAAGGCTAAATTTAACCATTACCAGAATATGGGAATGAATTCGCAAAAATTATTAACTCTCAAAATGAGCATGTATTATGTTTTTTTGTTCATAAAAACAACAATTGAAAACAACAATAAAAACATGTGATCATGTGTATCTGTGCTATTTCTTTGCCTATGTGACCCATTTTCAAATTTTTTGCTCAGTCATGTTTGGGTAGTCAGTTAAAATTTAGTTCATCATATCACCTATTTAGTGCACAATCCTAACTAAGCACATACTGTATGGGGATGATTGGTCAGTTGTTCACAAACCTTTGACCATATAGTCTTTGCACAGTGTGTTATAAGCAGTTTGACATGCAGTAGTAAGTACTCCAAGTGGGGAAAAGTCAGTTTTGCTGCGTGCATGCTGTATCAGTGGTAAGTGTACAGTGCACATACTGTATCCCCACAGTGTTGATGTAATCCACTGAAACAGCTGCTTACCGTGAAACTGTTGTTGACATTCTTTGTGCTTGATTCGGCAACACTGGCATCCGAGAGGTCCACCTCGTCGAAGATAAGGGACTGTTGAGGATAGTACAGAGAAACAGTAAACGCACTGTACTGCTGCACTGCGACAGCTTGACTGTTTAAAAAGTACAAACTAGCTTAATCAATCTGGATTCAATGGAAGCAGTAGCTGGTCAAAGATAATGCAGCAAAATCCTTAAAGTGCTTTATTCTTATCCTCTTCATGAACATGTATGCACATGATTTTACAGCTTGAGTTCATACACAGCAGTCTTCCTAACAGCCTTGAAGGGTGGAAAGAAAGCAATGAAACGAACTAGCATGAGACATGGGCATTCACACAACCTTTTGTACTTTGCCGTGCTACATAATGTTTCTGTGCAAGCTCAAAAAAGCTCCATGAGACAACAAGGAACCGCCTGAAACAACCAACCAAAGGTTTGCAATTAAGGCCAGATCACGTTACAGTACCTAATCTGCATTCAAGAGCTGATTGGCAGATATTTGACTAAGTGATGACTGTGTACTTGGGAAGTGTAAGCAGTGTGACATCCTGTTTATGATATGATCTGCAGTCTTGGCTTGCATCTAGTAGGGAGAATGCTGGCTCAATGTTGGCTGGCTAGACTAGGTCTGCAATATCTGTTGGAGAGCAGGGTGTTATGCCAACACAAACAGAGCCCCCCAGATGCTCAGCCACTTCATTTGTGCCTGTGAGGTCACTGTAAGACTCTCCTCTCTTTCGCATACACAGTCATGGCTTCTTCTACAGTACAAGTGATCAGAACATTTACATTCCAGAGGTTTTTTTTTTTCAGTCTTGTGGATTTCAGAAATGTGGATTTTGAAAGGCCTTTCTTTTAATTCGTTTAAATGCCATCCTTAACCTGAGAGTCAAGGCAGGACGCTGATATTTTTTTCTGTATGAATGACTTACATGGTAGAGACAAAGAGGACACACTGAATGGCTGACTGTCTTTAGCCTTTTCGTGTTGAGGCGTCACACAGAGAGGATGCAGATTCAAGATTAGTCTAAACAGTCTTTCCTTTCAGACACAGAGCAGTGACAAGCAAGGTCCAAACCTCCACAGTACTTCTCTTCTACTGCTTATGCGGACATGACGACAGTGATGATATGATGTTCTCATCCATTGCACAGCTCACATTCCAGCTCACAATGAGGAGAACAGGCATCCTAAATGATGCCAGGGTGTACAGGCCAGCCAAATGATTGTAGCGAATGGCAGTCAGTAATCTCAGCTATAAGGGGGAAAGAAAGACGGATATCCAATGCCAGACAGGTGGCTCCTGCTGCAGCTGCTGCTAACCCGAATCGCCACCAAACCTTCCTCCGATCCGCTGGCACCCAGAGCGGGAGGTGGCAGGCGAGCACCGGACCAGCACACGGACAGAACCCTCCAACACACGCGGCTACGTGAGACACGGTACTGCCAGCGGGCCAGCACGCCACCCGTCTGCCTCAGGGCAATTACACACACGAACACACATACACATACACATATTAAGAGCAGTGGGGGTTTATATACACCCAAATAAAACCCACATGAAATCGATGTCTAATTACACATCTCTCTTGTCCTCCCCAGAGCATATTCTACTTCAAGGAAGGCTCAGCCTTCAAAATGGGGGTCGAGCTAATATGCTTTCTAATTTGCATTCTGATTTTCCACTGGAAAGTACGGCATGGCACAGAATAGTTACTCAAGTAAATCCCGAACTTTCTGTGACATGAGCAAGAACCTGTTGCCTGTCCTTATCATATGATTTATGTTTATATATGTAGTATATGTGTGTAGTGTATATGTGTATGTGAATATATGTATTTACATATTATTTCTAAAAAAAAAAAAAAAAAAATTTCTGTTAAACTACTTGTATTTATATTTTGGTTTTCATTATTGTTTTAAATTCATATTATTTAGTATGCACATCTTTTATACATAGTTGTTGATCATGGGTGGTGAATTGGGAAGAGAGCTGTGAATAAAATTTTTATTTATTTATTTATTTATTTTTGTATGTTTTGTTTTGTTTATCACTTGTGCTGTATTTTGTATTGCTTTATGTATGTGTTATAGGGTCCCCCTCGAAAATGAGATGGAGCATCTCAAGGGGCTTTCCCTCAATAAAGGAGAAATAAAGGAGAAATATTTAACACTGTAAATGTGAGAGTTCTCTGGTGGTCGCTGGATAGCATTTATACCACATTATATAGTGTATGAAAACTTCACCTACTCTCTTCTTGAAGGGAATGAAAGGAGCTGATTTGTTGCAGTATTTCTGCAGCATACACAATATTGCAGTTTTGCTTTTTGCCTGCATCATCATTACAAAAAATTATAATGCATTGGAATAATAAATAGCAGGTAATAATACAGAAACCCTCAAAAGTTTGGACACAAGCTTGGATTTATTTTTCTACATTTTAGAACAGTACTGGAGATTTCGAAACTATAAAATATTACATATGGAATTATGTAATTATGTAACAACAACAACAACAACAACCAGTTGTTATTTTAAGACACAAAAATCAGGTTTTCTTTGACAGTTCTTTCAAGAACGGTATTGTCACGTGATTCTAAAATATTTATGCACAGTTGTGTTGGTGTGACACATGTGCCAGGTACTAGTGGTACAAAAGATAAAGGTATCAATGGAAACAATAGCAAAATGCAAGATCTTGGATTTATGACCATTACCATGCCATACCGCACCAACTTATGGTTAAGTGCTTATAACAACACGTGTAATGTGTATGTGTTTGTGTGTGTGTCAGGCCTCTTCTATATGTGATAAACCTACAGAATAAAATCAAGAAATAACCTCACCTTGGCGTCCTTGGCATAGTAAAGCGTCCGGCCACGGAGTTTGAAGTATCTTTTTTTCCATCGCTGGAAAGAGCTGGTCTGTTTTAGGAGCAGGCCTTCCTTCACACTTGTCTACAGAGAGAGAGAGAGAGAGAGTAAAACAGGATGAAGACATTCATCTATTCCCAGAATCCACAGGCACATTATATGAGATATTGGTGCACAAAACCAGATCTGTGAGGAGGTGGGAGCACTGAGTTCATGAGAATTCTCTATGTCCTTGTTTTTTTTAAATCAGTGCTTTTAAGCGTCAACACTTTACAGTTTTTTTTAATGAATAAATGTGTCATATGTTGTGGTTAACCCTGCTTAAGTGAGGTGATTTCTCTGACCACACTAACCAAAGGCACTTTGCTTAACAAATTTTTTGCTTTGTTATTTAAATGCTTCTCTAGAAAGACACTAGAACCAAAGTAAGCATGGCTTCACCTAAACCTTTAAAACAATGGTGATATTCTCACAATATTTTTAAGGCAATCTGTGCAAATCATTTTTTGTGCAATTATATGGGAGTAGGAAAGGGTTAAGTGATTAAGCAGGGTTTAAAAGAAGGCTTGTCACTCTGTCAGTGTGTCAGTCTGCCCGTGGATAGAGACCACGCCTCTCTGGGTATCTCTGCCAGTGTCAGGTCTGTCCCTATGACACATTTTACGCTTGAGAGATAAGAGACAAGACGAACGGCACACAATAAAGGAAGATCGTTAGTCAAAATAATCTCGATTGGCATGAACGGCTCTACACACATACTATCACACGCAGAGGACGAAGTTCAGTTTACAAAATTACACGGCTATAAAGTCGGCAGTAGATACACTTTGTTGAGTGTAACCATGTGTCTATGTAAAAAACGTGGTGTTACATTGTGGGGTTACGTGTGTGTTTGTGTGTATGTGTGTGTATGTGTGTGAGTGTGTGTGAGTGCGTTCAGGGATGACCCGTAGGTCACAGTATCAGCCAGTCGCCTTTAGTAGAGCTGTACTGTCATTTCACATTATCCCCGTCCCTACCAACAACAAACAAGAACCACAGAGCTGGAAGCGGTCGTGCTCCTTCCTGTTCATTCAGCTACAAATATAGCACGAACACTGAAGAGAGAGGGAGAGATAGAGTGAGTGAGAGAGAGAGAGAGTGAGAGAGAAAGAAGAAAAAACAAGAATCCACAGACATATAGGGGTGGGAAGCTATTTATAGCGAAGGAAATATGCTCTCTGAAGGGATTGCAAACAGAGAGCCAGGCTTCGATCTGACATCCTGGTGCCACAGCTGTGTCAACTTAAACAGAAAGTCAGTCCACCGGTGTGCGCGCACACACACACACACACACACTCACTCTATGGTTAAGTCTTTGACGCTCAAATACAACTTGTGACATCTTCAGTTCATGCACATCTTGTGACTTAAAAATAATGAGACATCGATTCTCTAATGTAGATATAATTCATGCTTCCAAATCGCTCCCGTCTAGAAAATTTACTTTTAAAATTCAGCCAGAGTATCTTCTTTTTCCACACAGCTTGAAAGGCTCATGTAAATAGCTATGTATGAAAAAGAAAGTAAGAAAGGAAGCAAGTAACAAATTGGATATCATTTATATCCGAGTACATTTTATTGCTTGATATTTGATACACGCGATATTTAATCATCACATGATATTTAATTGTGCGCTCAGCATTAGTCCATCTGCAGGTCAGAATCCTTCTTAATAAACTCGAAAAGACCCTTCGTGCTAAGTTTCTCTCAGATGTTTCCCCTCATGATGTGCAGTTGCAAAATCAAATTCCTGCAACAAATTAAGATGACTTTGGTTTCCTTATAAGGACTTTCATGTGCTCTATAAAGTAAACATTAAAGTAGTGATGCAGAACGATTGGTAAACACGAAGCGCACGTCACCACTTTGGCTTCCTCAACCTTACGACTACCTGAAGCGTTTCACTTGCGTAGCTACGTCCTGAGACCGAGGCTCACTCAAAACCCGACTGTTATTCCCTGTCAGGGGCCATAAGGCTAAGATTTCCAAGTGAGGAAAAAAAATAAAAAAATCAGGTGATGTGTAGCAGATGGACAAGAGGTGCAATGCAATCAGCGGGCAGTTTGCCTAATCCAATTTCTGCATGAAGAACCCGCCTGACTGAGAGGATTCATGAGAGCAGCCAGACTGTATGCTGCTTTGTTCTGTTTTTCTCTCTTTTTTTTCTTTTCCCGTTTTAGCAGCTAAAAGCACATGGAACTGAAGCGACTGTATGAGATGATGGTTTTAACGCTTAGGGCACAGGAGAGGAAATCACAGGTGATGCACTAAATGTTATTACTGTTATTTCTGTGTATGGAAAGGTCATTGCAAAGCACAAAAACAGTACTTTTATTTCCAACAGATTTAAGGAAGAAAACTTTAATGCTCTACTTTAATGCTCCATTTTTGTTTAGTTTTTTGTGACCCTTCTTTTTGGTCTCAATAGACCCTTTCCTTGCCTTTAGTTCCTTTTCTGTTGCCAAGTAGGACAAGCAGCAATCTATTAATAGAGCTTTTCTTCACTAAACACTGACAGGGAGAGCTGCTCTGTGCCAAACAGAACTGAGTAACCTCACTGTGCCATAGAGTACACCCACACCTCAGTGCACAACACACACACACACACACACACACAACAGAATACAGTGTAACCCCATATCTCCCTATGCGACACTTGACACACAAAAAGTAGTCTGTGTGTGTGTGTGTGTGTGTACAACGTGATACATGTACACAATAGACTGCAGCTCCAACGAGGGCAGCAGCTGTGTTCAGGGGGAGCGCAAAGCGGGAGTTCGTACAGAAAGTGAATGGAGAAAACAGGCCTCCATCCAGTCCCTGAGGACATCCAGCCTCGCTATCTCACTCCCTGGCACACGCCTGCACCACACACAGACACACACACACACAGACAGAGACACACACACACACACACACACAGGATGTGTCTAGTGCCAAGATGGGCACTTGGCTGCAGTAAACACAACTCCTTGATGATTTTTGGCTATACACTTTTATTGCCTGACAACCTTTGAACTGAATTAAAGGAAGAACTTGCAAATGCTTACAGTAACTAGGGAGTTCACGTATTTACCTAAAGGTTTGGCAACATAAATATTTGTTAGTGTAAGTATGTTGATTTAATTAAAGAGGAATATCTAGTGCTGCTTCCTGCATAAGTTTCATACACATATGTGCAGCTAGGTGGCTTCATGTTCCTACTTCTATAACATACTGACTTCAGAAATCAACTCAGTGTCTGCTCTGTGAAAGGATGAAAGACCTCCTGATCTTCTCTGTAAATCATGTCAATATCTTCTTTGAAATTAAGTTTCTTATTTGCAAGTATCCACTTTTTTTTTTTTTTTTTTTTTATCTCCCTCGTCTATAATGCAGGTAGTACAGGGTCAGATACACTACCAGTCAAAAGTCTGAACACACCCATTAAAGCCATGGTTTTTCCAAGACCAATGATAAAGGTTTTGATCTTGCTTTCCTGGGACGGCCTTCAGGAGAGCCAGTTTGATTATGGTGCTTGATGGCTTTTGCAAATGCACTTGACAATACTGTTCTTGCAAGAACTATTACAGAACAGCTGACCTTTGTGTTTTAAAATAACAACTCACTAACAACTGCTGTTGTTGTTACTTAATTATATAATTCCATGTGTTATTTCGTTCGCAAGTATAGTAAATAATGTAGTATATTTGTAAATTTGTAAACTAGTAGTTTTGAAATCTTCAGTATTGTATATGAATATTTAGTACTGACTAATTCATTATACAGGTATACATTTTTATTTAATAGTCTCTGAATCATGCAGTATGTCAATCTTATAGTATAATAATATAAATATAGAAAAGTAGTGTAAGTACTTTAAAAATGCACTTATGCCTCATTTAGTGACACAGTCATACAAAGTCATACTAAGGCTGTGGCAATTAATTGAAAACTAATCGAAACCAGCATTCAGAACCTTTGATTGACATAATGTTGCTTCAATGTCGCAGACTAGACAGGGTGTCTTGTGACTACACACACAGTAGTGTGTTATTAAGGGCACAATACACACTATGGTGAAAGTATTAACAGAATTTTAAAAAGGTAAAAAAAAAATTATACAATTTTAAATAAAACATAATTGACATGAGCAAGATTATGTCAACTTGAAGAAGAGAAGATTATGAAGAAAAACAACAAGAAAAAAAAATTTATTCATCATAATCGTAAAGGTGAAATGTTCAATTAATTGTGATATTGATATTGAGGTCATATCGCTCAGCACTAGGTCACACTATACATCCAAAATAAAACTTTGATCACCTTTTATATAGTGAAAAGGAACTACATGCCCAAATGACCAATTTTAAATAAATAAAATTAATAGAACTCTATGTAAAAAGGTTTACATAGAGTTTACCAGACAATAAACTATAAACTAATTAAAAATTTTTACAAGTACTGAGTATCAGGTATCACGCATGCGCTTCTTGTTTTCTTTTTACTTTATTTTTCCCCCCAATTTTTGCCCGATTTTCTCCCCTAATTTTGTCGTGTCCAATTCCTCCCAGTCAC
>JAQMYJ010000036.1:16801679-16813903 GCA_030014305.1 Clarias laeviceps | reverse complement strand
ATGTTTTCAGTTATTTCACCTTTTTTTGTTAAGTACATAACTCCACATGTGTTCATTCATAGTTTTGATGCCTTCAGCGAGAATCTACCAATGTAAATGCTCATGAAAATAAAGAAAACACATTGAATGAGAAGGTGTGTCCAAACTTTTGGCCTGTACTGTACATCGATCAGTCATTACATTAACAGCACCACCATGTGAATTGAATAACATTGATTATCAATTATATACCAGTAAACTAGTGCCAGAATCATGGGCCAGCCTGTGCAGTTCAATCCCACAGAAATACCAATGTAGCACAAATCGCAGCTCACTGACAACGCACCCATGGGAAACTACAGAGTACTGGGCTTGATAGTTTGTAATATTCTGGCTGATCAGTGTTTTCATATGTGTTCCCAGTCTAGGCTATCAAATTTGGTAATCCTGGTATTACAGGAAATTCCTTTTGTTAGATATTGTTAGATATCAGGAGTATCGCAAAAGTACGATCGCATCACGGACGTGCCAGTATTGAGTACAACATGTGATATGGCTTAAGTATATAAACCACACTTTTCTGAGATATCTTCTTTATAACAGTAACAAACTAAGATTGGAAGCAGAGTATTTTTCCCCTTCTCTTCAGTGATAAAGAATATATTTATTTATTTATTTATTTCATGTTCTGTTGTTTCTGTTGCAATGGTGTTTTTATGGTGTCTGACGCCCAACCCTCCTTCATCCAAGCTTTGGGAGCAGCAACGGCAGAGTGATTTTGTATGGGCAGAGGTTTAAGGCTCTGGCCTAAGGGCCCCACAGTGACAGGGCTTGAATGCTCAACCTGCTCATTAGAAACCTAGAGCATCAACCGCCCAAGCCATCACTCTACCATGAATTTATTAATTTTTTTACAAACATTAAATAAAAAATAAAAAAATTAATGTGAATACTTTTTCACAATTTTCACAGTGCAGACGATTTACTAGTTGCTTATTATCATTAATGCATAATGAAATAAATCAACTAAATTGCTGGTAATAGGACAGGACTTTTTTTTTATATCAGCCAAGAACAGGTTTGTGATTCTACTAAATCAGGTTTTGCGATCTTCGAATGTGTGATCTAAGATTACACCAGTACCCTATTTGAAGATTGTAACAGTCTGATCTGTGTTGTCAGTAAAAGAAGTGTTGATATTTTGTCATAAAAAAATATTGAGCAAAAAAGTAACATTTGCTTTGGCCTAACCTAATTGGCAATTAGACTTGTGTTGGTGTTATGCCACTAAATTATGCTTGCACCTGCATGAAATTAGAGCCCTATGTGTGAAAGACAGATGATGTGATTGTATAGCAAACTAGACAAACAGACGGTGTGTATTTTGCTGCATGCCTGTGGCAATTCCACTCTCTCCAGCTCCACTATCTAATCAGGAGTGCATCTTATTCATGCATTAAAGCACAAGCACAGGACACACAGACAAAGCAGATCTCCCTAACTCAATAAGAGGACTTGTCAGATCATGATTGCAGTACTCTGTATTGGTGTTATTATGGATTTCCCCTCCTTATCTACACACCTGGATCTGAGCTTTCTGAGCTGCACTCGCACTCACGTAGGGAATACGGTAGAATTGGTACAATGGTCTGTTTCACTGTTGTCATATTTAACTGTAAAGTTAATTGTATAGACTTTAATCTGTAAGGTAAATCGTATAAGATGAGAAGAGCATATACACTTTGTCTAACCTTGCATTAATGCATGACGAATTACATTTTTGATTAACAATATTGTGATATGATGTTTGGTTTGTCTAATGTCTAACATGGGCCCGCTGAGCTCTAAATGCAATATCAGCTGTGTGCATTTCCGGTTTTAATTGCACTATCAAATTCTCCCATTCTGTGGCTAATTACATCACTGCAGATGACAATAGTGTAACCTTAGACTTTCAGTGCATTAAAAGTACAGAGAGCTAAAATTCATAAGGAATTAAAGTCAGTCACGCTTTAATATAAGTTGATTTTACAGCATTATACAATCTATATTCCTCTATTTAATGGTAAATGCATTTCATGATCTGGCAACGGTCTCAAAACATGTGTACGTAAGTGTCTCAGATGGTCCGTGACTGTTATGTTCTCCTATTTAAAGGAAAGGCTCAAAGCCACAAAAACAAAACTCATAAATGAAGCAGGTGTAGTGCAAAATAGCCCTCACACTGCTCTTCAGCTTAGGAGTGAACAAGTTGACTGCAAAAAGAGGAAGTCTAGCCATATGATATGTTTACTTGCATCACAGGCATGAAGTAAATGCTCGCAGAAAAGATTTTTACATAATTAAGAGTCATTGGAAACTTACAAAAAAGCCCTTTACATGGTGACACTTTACCTATTTTAAGTACTGTAACTTATAAATAAGACACGAATCAACAGAGAGAATCAATGCGAAGCATGAGAATGAAACATTACTATAATGGAAATTAGATTAATACTCCATTTCAAAATGCACCTCATCAGTTTTGTCAGGAAATAAATCTAAAAATATATTTAATAATCTTTAAACTGATATTTGCCTCTCAAAGGTTGTTGTGTTTCCACAATTTCCCATCATGCTTTTGTAGAAAACCTGTAAACTGGCATCACAAATAGCCAGAGTGTTGAGCGTGAAACCTACTGAATAAACACTGAGAGGTGTGTTGCTACGGAAACCGAATCTACACATCATAAGACAAAGCGATTAAAACAACTCTTTCTTTCCTTTCTTTTCATGTATGAAAGTGTATTCTGTCCAGTTTAACTGCCACTGAGCATCCTGCTATAGTGCTGCTCAAAGCTTTCTGCTCCTACACGTTATTCTGATAAAGATGGAGGCCTACCTGCTGGTCACCATGGAATCAGCAAATCAGGGTGAAAAACTGCTATTGCACCCCTGCAGTAAAAGGGCCATAGCATCTGGACAGATGTGCATGTGTGTGTCACTGTATATATATTTGTGTATGTGTGTGCGTGTGTGCATGTGTTTGTGTCAGTGGACAAGGAGCAGGCAGGAAGCCATAGACAGTCTCTATGATGAGCCAAGTTGTGCAAACAATGAGGTGGAACACTCAGAGGCTATGTGCTCCATTACTGCTAATCTGCACACATCACAGCCCAGTGTGCAGTCTGCCGGCCTCGGCACAAGTCCAGTTAAAACAAGTCCGGGTACAGCAGCTACCAGAAGAAAGTACTTCTTTCTCATTTAGG
Source organism: Clarias laeviceps (assembly GCA_030014305.1). Taxonomy (NCBI): domain Eukaryota; kingdom Metazoa; phylum Chordata; class Actinopteri; order Siluriformes; family Clariidae; genus Clarias; species Clarias laeviceps. The sequence continues at coordinate 16,810,676 of JAQMYJ010000036.1, read as the reverse complement.
TTTTTAACTTGGATCTTGTTTGAAAAGGATATACTGCATAATTGCTTTGCCTTATGACAATTTCATATGTTTCATGATAAATTCGGTCAAAATACACTTTACTGAGGCATCAAAAAAAATTCATAAAGACAGCATAATTAGAAAAATCACAAACTCTGATTTTGTATTAAAAGTTTGTAATGAATCTTTTAAAAAATGTGTATTTTTTTTTTTTAGATCTTCTGTGTCCCTCTGTTCTAGTCTTTAATCAGTGTAGCACTACAGTTAGTGTTTTGCAAACAGTTTGTTAGTCTGTTGTTGTCATGGTTCATATCCTGTATCAAAGAAATACCTTTATGTATCCTGATTTTGGTCACTTTTGGTCAACTTAAATGACACAAAAATTACATTATCGCACAATACCAATCTGTGCTCATGTTCTCCGCTGAGGATGCAGATGTCATGTTCAGGGCTCTTATTAAAGTGGCGATTAAGATTACCTGAGAAACTCCAACCTTGAAACTTCAAGCATTATTTAAAAAAGAAATGTGAAGAAAACTGCTCTTATCAAAGCTCCTGTGTTCAGTAAACATATAATAATCTTTCTTTTTTTTATAATAAACTCTCTTATGTGCACAAAGGCAAGATCCTTAATCATATATATTTATATAAATAATATTCATTGGAACACACAAAAGCATATGCTAGACGCAAAAGCATCCTTGAATTTAGTTCATGATGTTATGGCATGGGGAAAAACACCTCATTAGTTCTATTGATAGAGAGTTGTGAAGATGAAAAGATGAGGGATGGAATGACATTTTGAAAGAGCTCTCTCATTCCTGTTAACATTTTAAGGAGTCTCTATTTACCCATCTGGTACATGTAATGGGCTCTTAATTAACATGTCAAAAGCCTTCTTGCATCGGTTCATGATCTAGAGCAGCAAGCCTCTAAATATAGCCTTCTTAAATAATGCAGTGAGGCTAGAGAGCAGCAGTCAATAATTGAGGGGATCTCATACTAGGCAAAAAACAGAAACTTTTTAATGTTGCACAGTAATTTCGTCCAAGGTTGCACCCAACTGAGTATTCGGCACTGTGTGCTCAAGGAGCAACAAGTCCTATTAACTACTGGGTTTATTCAGTGAATCATAGTGATGGAAATGAGAATTGATTATGTTTAGAGTTGAGTGAGAAGTAAATAAAACATGAAACAAATTTCTTTTCATTAATAATTCTTAGGTATTTAAAAGCAATGGTATTTATATATTGACCTTATACTGAGAGACTGAACACCATGTTATGTTCAACTTTAAACACATCAACAGGTTTGTTGCATCTATAACCAACAGGTTTGACAGTTCAGCAGTTAAGTCTGGATTATGTTAATATTATAATATTATAATATTAATATTTATTACAATAAAAATAAAAATCCTTGTGGTTTTGGTCCTCATCTCGACTGAGACTGGTGTGATGCAGGCAGGCCATACACTGACTGTGTGTAAGCCCTGAGGATGGTGCATGCATAGCTGCATCATACATCCAGAGTCACATCACTATCCATCCTATCACATGATCACAGTACTGATGGTGCAGTGTTTCGTGCGCTTACCTTGCTCCGGATTTGTCCGGACGTGGACACTTTCCTGATGAGCTTCTGCGGCCCTTCCTGCTCGCCCTCGCTGTCCGACGACTCGTCTCCAGCTCCCGATCCTCCGGCGGCCCCGGACCCCGCGCTGCTGTGCTGAGTGGCGGCCGCTCCGCGAGGCTCCTGGTGCGGGAGAGCAGAACCGCGGTGAGCGCGCGCTGCCGCTCCCTTCCTTTCCACGAGCCACGGAGAGCCGCTCAACGGCTCCACAGCGGCTCGCTTCGCCGTCATCCTCCTCTCTCACTACCACTACTACCACTACTACTGCTGCTGCCCATGCACTGAGCTCAAGCACACTCACTCTGTCCTATAGTGTCGCCAAGGGCATTTTGTAAGCAGCGCTCCCTGCCGAGGGGGTTTTCTAAGCCACTGGTTCCTCCACGCAGCCTGAGAAGCTCCACAGCACAGACACGTTGTTATTATTACTATTATTATTATTATTGGGAGCGAGCGGGAGGAAATCTCTGTAGCAGACCCTAGCGGTGGCTTAAACTCAAGCTGCAACAGATGGCTCTCTACACAGCCTAGTGATTGAACCAGGCTGAGACTACTTACTACAGTATGACCACTATACATCTCTGACACTGATATAAACTTATATCTATATAAACACAATTGCAATCAGAAATGTGTCCTATAAGCTATGTCAAAAGTCTAAAGTACCAGTCAAAGGTTTGGACACACCTTCTAATTCCATTTCCTGATTTGTATTACTTTCTACATTGTAAAACAATGCTGAAGACATCAACAATATGCAATAATCCCATTTTAAACAGCTGATATTGAGATTGATACTTATGCTACTTATGTAAAGGCTTCATCACAGCTGTAATCTGAGGTGCTGTAAACTGGTGATTTTTAGAGGCTTGTAACTCTAAATAAAATTCTTCCCTGCAGGAAAGGTAACTTATCCAGGTCTGGCTTTCCTGGGATGGTATTCATAAGAGACAGTTTCATCATGGCGCTTGATGGGTTTTGCAAATGCACTTGGCAATACTGTCCTTGCAAGAACTATTCCAGGAGGAAGAGCTGACCTTCATGTGTAAAAATAACAACTGACTGTTGTTGTTAATTAATTATCTAATGCCACATTTGTTATTTTATAGTGTGAAAATCCCCAGTGTTGTTCTAGAATATAGATAGTAAATCCAAACTTTTGACTGGTACTGTATGTAATGATTCTTATCACATCTAAAGCCTTTTACTTCTTATTTCTGATAATTTCTGATAAACTTTAGGTTTCTACACAGCACAGTTGAGGAACATCAGTAGTATTTCCTCAGTATTTTCTTTTACCTGAACAATCACTGTCATTTACACAGTCCTTGCTTAAAGCTTGCTTCTGCGTTCAGCAAGAAACTGTTTACACTAGAATAAACATTGTCCTTTGTCAGTAAGCTACACATAGTAGGATTTCAATAAGACATTAATAATTTATTATTTGTTAATAATTGTGTAAATAACAATGATTCATACTGCTGTAATATTCATCGATCGATCATCAAAAAAGTTTATTTTATTCTATTCTATATGCTATCATGCTCTATACAGTACATTTGCATCCTTTATCATTCTGTTTTATTCTGTATTCTATTCTATATTTATTTTGTCTACTATTGTAATCTGTTCTAGATTCTCTATTCCAGATTGTTCTATATATTTTTCTGTGCTATTCTGTTATTGTATTCTCTTCTATTCTGTTCTCCTTTATATTCCATATTTACATTAATTTTTATTCTATTCTGTGCAATTGTCTGTTCTATCCCAGACCACTCTATTCCTCTATATGACTTTTATGCTATTCTCTTCAATATTCTATTCTGTAATATTCTATATTCTGTTGTCTTCATTACTTGTTACTTTTTTAAATCTATTCTATAGTATAGTTTTTTTTTTACATGATTTTGTATTCTTTTATTTACGTTTTCTTAAATACATTTTATTCTATATTAATTTCTATATGTCTTGTATGCTATTCTCTTCAATATTCAATTCTGTAATATTCTGTATGCTGTTGTATTCATTACATCTTTCTATTTTAATTTAATCTCTATTCAACATTGTTTTTCCCTTATTCTGTACTAGTCTATTAATTTTTTCTGGTCTCTAATTCTACTCTGTACTATACTATATTCTGTTCTATAAACTTTGCTCTTTTGTTTTCTATTCTGTTTCATTGTGTTCTATGCCATTCCGTTCCACTAGTTTGTTTAATTCTTCATTCCACCAGTCTGGCATGTTGACTGACATTCACTCTACTGAAATGCATGCACTGTCTTCGCTTACACTTTTTCAGCAGCCCCGGTGTTAAAGTGTAGCTCGAGTTAAAGGGCTGAAAGTCCACGAGAAGCTTATCTAAATACCTCCTCAGGTCTGCTTTTATAATTGCGCTCTGGCTGTTAGGAGACGGCTATCCGCGTCTATCACCCTCTCCCTTCCTCCGATCGCAACAAAAGCAGGAAAAAGCAGAGGTTCACAGCGGCAAGATCCTCTCCGCTCACTTTCTCAGCGCTGCGCTACAGGCTCTGTCTGATCAGATCAGCTGCTCCCAGTGTTACAGTAACAAAGCTTAATCAGACATTAGGGGGAGAAAGACAGAGAGACGTCTTTCATCCGAACTCCGGTGAAACCCAGTGAGGCTGTACTCACCAGTTCTTCCCAGGCAGGGCTCCGTGTGTACTGGTACTCATCGTCCATATTCCCAAACACCACCCGCGCTGTCCCGCTACCGCAAACACCAGCACTTTACACACTTTCAGTCGGATTATTTAGCTGAAATTGTTAGCGTGTAACCAGGCATATGGGTGGATTCTTTAACTCGCTATATTAGCCTGTTTCGGCTTCCTCTCTCCGCCACTTATCACTTCCCTCCTTCTCCTCCTCCTCCTGTTTCAGGGTCTCTCCAGGGCTGAGCCTTCCCGCCACGTGATAAATGTCAAGCCGTAAAAGGAAGTGGAGTGATCACCATGGCTACGTCCAAAAACCCGCCACTAGTGCTTGTCCAATTTTGAAGGGTAGCTGTGGTTATGGACGGGGTCCACTGATGATGTCATTTGACCTGATCCTACTACACAGTCTCTTAATCCTTCCCTTTTTTTTGTGGAATCGATTTGATGCAAGTGTGCTTGTTTTTTCCCCTCTTATACATAAGGGATCATAGTGAGCACACAGCACTGTTTCCTATTCAGCTGAGGCAGGGATTAGACTAGGACAAGATGAAGCTTTCCTTCAGGGACATCAGGATTCATCAGATAAGACCTGATAAACTGTACACATCATAGAATCATGCTTTCTATTTAGGCAAAGAATCACATTTATTTATATTTAGACAGCAAGTACACTATCTACATCATTGGAAGAAGATCTAGCCTTCTTGATGCTCTGTATGTTTTCTCTTTCTGAAAAGGTCACTAGTACAGAGAACATCTCAGGGAAGCCAGAGCCAAGAATCCTTAAAAAAAAACTTTTCTTCTTTCTGAGTGCAAGAATTTAGTTGTTTGAAAAATGAAGAGGTGAAAATAGTTTCTTGGAGTCCCAGATGCACCAAGGAATTGACTTCAGGAATAAATGTTTATATGGAGTAATGTTCACAAAAAATGTTTTTAAATCATTCCGGGCATGTTTCCCAGATTAAACCTAAATGGCGGCTAAAAAGGGAAGTACAGATGACCAATCACTGATGCAGTTTAACCGAATTATAGGACACAAACAGGCAAAACCACACACTTCCACCTATATGAACATGCATATATAATTAGAGTTATTGTACAGTCTACTAAAATACATTTCAAATCTGTTTTCCTGTTTATCCTTTTTCAAATAATAAGTGATATATGGTTTGCAAGCTTAGATAAAAATTAGGGATCTAGATAAGAAGGCCAAATATGTTACAAACAAGCAATAAAAGCCAATTAATAAATTGTCTTATATAGTCATTTGTTTGAGTGTAATGTTAATATTACTACTACTACTAATAATAGGCCTATAGAAACAACAACAACAAAATTATTATTATTATTATTATTATAAAGCATTATATATATATATATATATATATAATTAAATAATCGTTAAAGGAACAATAGGACCCTTTGGACATCAATATGTCACCTTATGACATCAGCATCAGCGCTCTCAGAGTCATGACGTCATATTGCTGACGTAATAGTATTGGGACATAATAATTATTATAATTATAATAATTATTATTATTATTTTACATTGACAGCATTATTTTTAATATTATTATTATTATTATTATTATTATTATTATTATTCCGCTAGCCTTCAAGCAGACGTATACCTACGTTGTGTGTCGGAACCAGAACGGTGTTTCCTGTTTCACACGGAGCGATTATGCGACGCAAAACCGCTGTTCTTCAACTATTTTCCTCCGCAGGACAGTTGCTGTCTGCGGTTTAGGGAAATGAACATGAAGGAAAACACTAAATAACTCAGAATGTTCAGTTTTCTTTCTCTTTGACACTGCTGTTCACAATGCAGTCACAAATGTTATTCAAAGGAACAGCCGCAGCTGTGGCTGCCCGAAGACTCCGGAACATTCTGGGTCCCGTCATGTCAAGGGAAGGTTGGAAATGGAGCACGCATGAGGTCAAACTCTTAAACACTTCATCAGGTAGATGCACTTTACAAGCTTCACCTTCAACCACTAATAAACACACCCTGGCAGTCTGATCTTTTATGAGAAAGTGTATCTGTGTGGCTCTTTTTCCATTCTTGCCAACATCAGTATTAGGCTGTGTCTGAGTATTTTAGAGAGATATTGTTAAATGCTAGTCTAAAGCTTAACTTAAGCAATAACAGTAAATGCGGTTGGTGTCACGATAATTCCACTGGTATGCAGAGATAATCTTCAAAGTAAAACAGTTATCAGGGTCATGTGTGTTTATAACAAGGTAATTTGTTTGTAACAAGTTTGGAGGAAATATTTCTATAATCATATAATTTACTTTGTCATGCCTTGATTAACAGGTGAAACGGTGAAGATAGGGGAGATCTCCTATCAGCTCAAGGCACCCAGAAACCCTGAGCTTGTACCTGTAAATCACAGTATGTGCTTTTCTCCCTGCAATAAATCATTGACAGTCTTCTTCCTCTGAAATGTCAATTCTCTTCTGAACCAGTCAGCAGTTTACATATTAGTCCTGGGTAAAGATATGGGCAGTGGAGTGCCTGTTTAAAACAAACACTTCAAAATGGAAAGAAGCAATGCACACTTAATTTAACACTACTCATTTAATTCAATTGTCAAGTGAAATATTTCAATAATTTCTTGTTTTAATTCCTATTATCATGGCTTACATCTCATGACAATCAAAAAGCTATTATCTCAAAATCTTGGAATATCATTCAAAAAAGGATTTAAAAAAAAAACCTATGTTCATTTATGTGCTCAGTACTTGGCCTGGACTCCTTGAATTACAGCATCAGTGTGCATGGCATGGAGGCAATTGGTATTGGCAATGCTGAAGCATTATTGAAGACCAGGTTGGTTTTCCTGTGCTTAAGATCAGGCGAGTTGCCTGATCAATCAAGTACAGCAATATCATGGTCAGCAAACCAGTTAGTGCTAGTTTTGTCATTGTGGGTCCTGCTGTCTAAGTCCTGCTCCAAAATGAAATCAGCATCTCCATAAAGTTTGTCAGCAGACTGAAACCTAAAGTGCTCTAAAATATCCTGGTAGATGTCTGTGTTGATGTTGGACTTAAAACACAGTGGACCAATATCAACTGATGACATGGCACCAGAAATCATCACAGACTGTGAAAACTTCGCACTAGACAAAGCAACTTGTATTCAGTGCCACTCCACTCCTTTCTCCAGGTTCTGGGATCTTGATTTCCAAATGAAATACAAAAATTACATTGAAAAATAGACTTTGGACCACCGTGGTCCAAACGCTAGTTCAGTTCTTTTTCTCCTTAGCCCAGGTAATACACTTCTGATGTTGTCTCTGGTTCAGGACTGGGTGGATACAATGAAATCAATAGTTGTGGACCATTTCCTGAAGACGTCTGTGTGTGTTTTGGCTTTTGATGCACTGACTCCAGCCTCACTCCACTCCTCGTGAAGTGCTCCCATCTGTGATGATTCTATTCTGGATAACTGTCAAGTCAGCAGTCTTTCCCATGCGTTTACTGAACTAGACGGAGAGAAACAGTATTTATTCTGTATGAATAGCAATTTAATCACACTTTTTAGTTTTTGGTTTTCATGAGATGTAAGGCCTAATCATGGCAATTAAAAAAAAAAAGGCTTGAAATATTGCACTTAATAAATCTGTAATATATGAGCATTCACTTTTTTAATTAAAGTATAAAAAAAACTTTTTAAAGTGTTATTTGGTTCTGACATACATGATATACTTGATATTACAAAAATAGATTACACAAATAGAAAAGTAAGAGAAATTGATCTTTTAGTCCATGCTTTTCACCCACTAATATAGATAACTTAGTTGTATATTTGAGCAGAAGAAAAAGTATATTCAAGTTTGCTAGTTCTTTATTATTTGTTGTGCAGTCAGATCTCTTTTTTGACTTTCCAAATTGTTCCCCGGCAAGATTTCCTTCAAAGATCTGAGACTAATTTTCTTATTTTCAGAATAAACTATAAACAATCAGATGTAAGAGCAATTTCCCTCTGGGATTAATAAAGTTCTTTGAATCTTGAATCTTGAATTGAATGTACATGTAACCATCAAGTGCAACAGATGCAATGCTAAATTTATTTCTTCTTTTGGTCATTTCCCCCCTATTTGATCATCTGCCATTACCAAGAGTGGCAGGAGGATAAGATGTGCTTCCTTCAATATATAAAGCCAGTCATCCTCATACAAACTGTTGCTTAAGCACTATCCACCCTCTTCCACATACATGAATTCACAGATGCCCATGATTTACTTGTGATTGCCAACTTTTTCATCTAGCCAGCACTGACAATTTTACTTTCTCGCCATGGATGGCTGTGACATTATCAAAATTAAAATCACAATCTGTAGTAGCTGTGTGATTTTTGTTGCGATTTCACTCAGGGATCATGTCCAGTTTAGGGAAGTATGGCATTCAAATTTGACAATTTTTGGAAACAATTGGCCTTTCATAAAATATTAAGGAAACAGTTCTATATTATTCTGCAGTCAGACCTGAGAACCTTAACTTTAAAATATGTAGGTTTTACTTGTTGTTTAGTTTCTGCAGTAATACTGACGTATATATGATTAAGTAAGTAATAAAAAATTATTAAGAAAATAATAAATAAGAGAAAAAAAAATAGTATGGTATAAAAAAAAATAAAATATATATATATATATATATATATATATATATATATATAAACACACGA
>JAQMYJ010000036.1:16780092-16793896 GCA_030014305.1 Clarias laeviceps | reverse complement strand
TGGTCATGAAAATAAAGAAAACACATTGACAGATAGATGAGAAGGTGTGTCCAAACTTTTGGCCTGTACTGTATGTAAAAGACATGTACTTAATCCTATATGATACTAGGGTTAAACTGGATCGTTTTATTGTGTTCTAGACTTTTATGTACGTATATTTTTTTTTGTTTGGGCTGCAAAAGTCAGAGTTCATTATCTCAGACTTATTCAAGCTACATTGGCTGTGTATTAACCTCAAAAGTGTCATGTTTATGATGTTTAAATCCCTGATAAGTTTTTATTCCTACTTCTACTTCCTTTAAAGATATAGGACTGAATAAAGAAGTAGGAAAAATTTTAGGAAAATTGCTTTGAATTCTGGACATTTCTGGTATGTAGAGCTTATCCTTAAAGTTTTCTGGATGAGTATATGTATTACTGGTACATAAGCTGCAGCTGCAGACAGAGCTGTTTACTCAGAAATGTTTGTATATGCTAGACAGACTAAAGCGCTGGTTCAGAGAGCAGCCCACTGAGCCTAAGCACAGTCATGCCATAGGTCATGTGCTCTGATGTTATCCATCCCAGTTATCCAACTCTCTCTACCAATCAAGTGGGAGGAGGGACAGTGACACCCTCTGATTGGTTGATTCCGGCTTTGAGTATTTTCATAGCCTCATTTTTTCCCCAAAAAATTTTATTTGCAAAAATAGAAACATAGCTACTTTTAAAAGGTCAGGGGTCTGTTCTGTTTTAAACCTTGAAATTGTACTGTCTGTTATCTTCTCTGAAGAACATTGAGTTCAAAACAAAGAAACAAAGCTGTTGTTTCATTAAACAGGAGAAAAACCAAACGATGTGGACTGCCAGCATCCAGTCAGACATGACAAGCATATTAATAATTGAGAAAACTCCTGTTTTGACAAAAATATTCAGGTGTTTTGGTCTAGACAGTAGGGCTAGGTGATAATATAGGATATAATATTATTGATATTGTGATTATTGTGAAACTATTTTACAATACACTTTTTCCCTGAGATTATAATATATATATATATATTTTTTTTTAATGTTTTTTAATCATACTATATTATATTTTTCCCTAGATATGAGATGTGTGTGTGTGTGTGTGTGTGTGTAGTATATAGTCTAAAGTTCCTTGAGAATTGTGATATAATATTATTTGATACTATATGATACTTTTTCTACGGTGTTTTGGAGGCTTGGCTTAGAATAAAAATGCTGAGGTGTTGTATTTCTTTAAATTTGATTTAACATAAGTTTTAAAACACACTCCAGAACAATATAATCCATATCATAATTTAATGTTTTATATGATTCATCAACTCGACTCTCAAATCCTCAGCATTCTTATTCTTTAATCTTAGAAGGCCTACAGTGTTTTCTGAAAGCTGCTGTGTGTGATTTAACACATCACCCACACACACAATCACACACAAAATAAAACACCCTCAAACCCACCTCTCTCTTTAAAGAGCACATAAATATATCACTCTGTTGTGTTGAAGCCAGAGGATAAGCATTACTGCCTCAGGTAGTAAATTTCTGGTGCCCACGTGTGTGAGAGTATGTGTGCGGTTAAGCGAGTCTGCGTGTAAGCCGTGGAATGCTGGGAATTTGTTGGCTCAGTCTGAAGCAAGCAGGAAAAGGAAGCAGGCTGTGCATCATGCTGTGGATATTTTTAGCTCGTGCAGGTCAGGGGTCTCAGCGTCTGGGGGAAAAGAGGAATTTTTCAGCTGTAATTCATCACATAACCCTTTGAGTCTTGTCTTATTTCTTGTTTCCATAGCGCCCTGCTCATCCCTAATCACACGTAACATTTAAGCCTGCAGTTTCAAGCTGAAATAGAGTTTGTACATACTAATTGCCATGGACATATTTAATTATAAATAGCTACATGTTTTTAGCATCTCTATCTATATGTATAGGCAACTATCTTCAGCACATCTGTTAATAGTTAATAGTGCTTAATAGTGTAAGTTAATAGTGTAAGTCATGTGTATAATTTTGGCCCTATGTTAATTTCAGACAACCCAAAATAGATCAAACATTATGATGCTTAGAGGTTTTTTTTCTGTTAAAGATGTTGTATGTTGTACATCATTAACAGCTCAGTGCTGCAATCTCATTCATGTTCATGATAAGTGAAATTACAAGAAGGCTCTTTGTTTTGCATGCATCCATAGTTTAATTAACAAAAGAAAAAAACAAAAAAGGCATTTCTTATAACCACCAGCTTTTATCAGTGTGTGACTTGGAGATTAAGCACAAACCGAAAAAAAACACAGCAGAATTTTCCCTCCCTAATATTTTTCTTTCAAAGCAACTTGGTTCAGTTCATGCGTAGTTGCACTCATGGCATGCATGTGTCCGTGTGGCAGGATATGACAGCGCGAGACCTGCTCCAGCAGCGGTACACACTTCCTAATGGTGACACGGCCTGGAGGGCCTCTCCGCTGGTAAGCGCAGCTCAGGAGGGCAAGCTGGTGCTGTTGGATGGCATCCATCGGGTTAATCTGGGAACTCTATCTGTGCTGTCCAGGCAAGCCCAATAGGGATTTATCAGCTCATGTATTAATTATTGCTAAGCAATCTACAGCAAGTCTGAAATGTGTGTGATCTCATTTCAGGCTGCTGCATGATCGAGAGCTGGCTCTGTATGATGGAACGCGGTTACTGAGGTGGGACCGTTACCTCGCCATGAAAGAAGAACACCAGCTCACTGACCATGAGCTGCAGGAGAGGTACCGCAATCTGCACCCTAGATTTCCTGTGATGTGTTTCAATGTTACTGCATAAATGCATGATTCTGGAAAAATGATGTGTAATCAGATTTAATTTTTAAAAAGTGATGGCAAAAAACATGGTATTGGTCTTCGATCAGGTGTGTAGAGGATCTGTAGAGCTGCTTGCATGCTCCTTATAAGAAGTGTGTGTGTGTGTGTGTGTGAGTGAGAGAGGTGGAGAGAGAAAGAGAGAGAGTTAAAGAGGCAGTCTTTGGTTTAAGCCTGCTAATCTGCTCAAGGAAGCTCAGACTAATTAAGACGCCTTACTTCAGTAAGATTCCTATTTGATACATTTAAAAATGTATTAAGAAAAGTATGAAACAAATGTTTTACTCCACTTTATAGCATAGCACTTTTGAATTCCCAAACATTTTAGTCAAAAAGTGTTAAATAGTCTTTATAACAATAACATGTTTACAGTGGAGATCGAAAGTTTGGGCACCCCAAGTATAAATGTGTATTAATGTGCATAAAGAAGCCAAGGAAAGATGGAAACATCCCCAAAAGCCATCAAAATGCAAATGAGACATTCTTATGATATGTCAAAAAAAGTTGGTTTTTATTTTCATCATTTACACTTTCAAAATAACAGAAAACCAAATAATGATGTCTGCCAAAGTTTGGGCACCCTGCAGAGTTAAGTTAAGAGTGACACGACAACATAATACATTAATAATAACTAACTAATAATTAATGTTAATAATAACTGTTGATATTCTGAAGACATTTCCTTAATATTTACGGAAATGATCTTGAAGTTGTCTGTAAGTTTTCCACAAGGGCAAAAGCTTCAGGACAGTGCACTTACACTTTCTAGTAAAATGACAAGCTGTATTTTTTTGTTTTGTTTGTTCAGGACAAAGAATAAAAAGAAGTTGCTAAAGGAACTGTTCATAGAAGGGATGTTCAAGTCAAACTGTGCCTTTGATTGTGCGGAATACCACACGCAATTATAAGAGTAAAAACTCCCTTTATTTCTCTATATAATCCCTTGCTACACTACTGTTCTTATCCCGGCGTTTCATTAGTGCTTGAATACCATCAAGGTAGAACTGGCCTCCCAGGAACTCCTTTAATGGAGCAAACATGTGGAAAAGGCTTGGAGCGAGGCAGGCCTGTATGTGGAATGTAGCAATAACTCCCAAGCCGAGCTCCAGTACTGTGCAAGTGTTGTTCGTGAATGATTGTATGTACAATTCCAACAGATAGATTTGTCTCTTCCGCAAGTTAGCAACAGGTTATCTGTTGATTTTCAAGGATCAGGTGTTTCACTCACTTGAATGTTCATGGGATCGACTGCAGTGGGTTCTGAGCCCACTGCAGTCATTCCCGGATGTGTCATTCCCGGATGTACAGCCTTCTTTAAAATTATTGCATCATTCAAATGTTTTACTGTGGCTAAGAGTCTCATCACTGTACTGTACTTGAAGTCTTCTGTAAACCCATTTTCGAAGAAGCTGAGCTACATTAATACATTCCCTACTTTATTCCTTACTTAATTCTTACTTAATCACTTTAATTATCACAGACAAAACAAAGTAATAAGGAGCAGCAGTTAAATAGGGATATCTTAAATTGTTCTGCAATGTATGTTCAGGTCATTCTTAGATTGTAATCAGACTCTAAATAAGTGTGTTATTAAAGAATTAACGTTAAATGGTAAACCTTTTAAGCCTATAGATAAAAGCCTCATAAACTGTGCTAGTATTAGCCATGAAATGGCAGATAAATAAATGTGTTTATTAATTAATTTATTTATTTTTTTATACCATAAATATATGGTGTGTTATAAGTGTGTCTTATTACAGTTGTAAAGGTCTAACGAGGCTGGATCAAAATTATTCCCATAATCATTTCAAACCTTTCTCAATTAATAATAAATGTTTCTTAATTTAGTTTTAGCTATTTATTGGATAGATTTTAGATTTTTAGATTGCTTCAGCTTTCTTCGGGTTCCTTATTTTTGATCAGATTGTGGTTGTATATTTTATTTCTTCTGAAGCACAGAGCACATAGAAAACTTAAGCTACAGGTCTGAGAAAGAGCGTTTGAATTGTCCTGACAGCTCAGAGCTGCCTGAAAGGACAGAACCATGTCTGAAGTGTTGATTAACTCCTGTTGACATCACCCACATAAAGAGACTCTCAGTCCAGCAATTAAACACACATTCACCTTAAACATGTATGTTTGTCAGGCAGAGAGTGGGCTCTAAATTAAAGTCAGGAGTTATGGTCTAGGGAAAAACACTGCCTCTGGATGAGATGCATTTCAATCCATGACAATGGGTGCTTTCATCTCGCGCCACAATAACAGGAAACTGCCCACCAGAAAGGCGAGCTTATTTTATGCTGAGGTTTGACTTTATAGGGTGTCGAGTTATTTGTGTCTGTTTTTATCTGACTTCAGATTTGAAATATAAAATGGTTCAAAAGTGGTGCAGTTTGTTTACTGGAGAGTTAATTGCCTGCTGGTGAAGGGCTGCTCCTTTACACAGATCACCAAATTTTTGCATTCTTTAGAGAATGTAATAATAATGATAATAATAATAATAATAATAATTTCTAACAAAAGTGATGCAGAATGATTCATTGATGAGTAAACTAACTTTGCTGCTATTGTGTGTTTAATGTTACATCTTCATATCTTTTAAACAAATTTCTTTCATTATTATAATCCAATCCAAATATTTGTTTTTTCCTCTCTGGAAGGAACAGAAATAGGAAGTGACTACAGCAAGCAATTCACAATGTGTCTATTATTTCACATTTGTCCTTATCTTCATGTTATTATAAAAAAAAAAAGAAAAATAATGTTTATATGGGCTCATCACCGCTCCCTCTTGACCGCAAAATCTCCGCATTTCGTCACAGAGAGAAGGTCGTAAACCTTTAGCCCACAGAAACAGCACTGGATAAGTTCTCCTGTGGGAACTCCACCTAGACGGGCAGGAAGGATGTTTGCGGTGACCCGTCTGAGGCTGAAATAAACCCTCTTCCTGTTCCTGTCTTTCGAGTCGGCATCCCAGGCTGTACTTCATGTGGTTCCATTGCTGCTCTTAATTAACACGTACATGTGCACTCTCACACACACATCACTATTTCCACCCCGGTTAATGAATGAACCTACCATGCTGGGCTGTCTAGCCAGACAGGGAGGCAGAGAGGAGACTGACCTAATGCCATGCTTCAGATTAAAAGAACACACTGAAGGCTCCCAGTCCCTGAGCTTACATCGCCTCAGGCATTTGTTCGTTTTATTATGCCCGGTTAGTTCCTTTATTTGTGATTAAAGTAAATTTACTCATCTCAAATTCCTGTGCTAGATAGGTTTAAATAAAACTGCTGCTGCTAAGTGCTTCATCATTTCATGCTGCACCTGTGTGTTGCCATTGCAACACAGCTAAACGCGCAGGCACGCTTAGGACCAGACTCAGGCCCTCATAGTACGGTGTTGCTAGGCAACAGGAGACAATTGTCACATTGACGATGATATATCAGTGAGGAGTTTTGTGTCTCACTTTCTTTCCGCCCCTGCCTCTGTCAGTTGCAGTTTCTGTGTATTACATCCAGGACCTCACTCTGTTTATAAATAGACTAAGCTGTCCAGTTCGATTAAAAGGGAATGTGAGTCCACCAGGAGCTGTAGTATTGTCAGCTGCAGAGACTTAGCCGTGACAAGGAAATACTTTTCATGAACATGTTCTTGTTTCCTGGGTGCCAGCAGACATCACAGGCCTTGTGTGTAGGTGAATGTGATCAAATGTAATTACATGTAATCAAAGTATTAGCTATTTATCACTAGCCTAATTGAGTGTCAGGAAAAGGTAACAACTTTTTCAATAGGTCATAGGTCATTCAGATTGCACGTGTTGATAGAGTAACTCTTTCTCCACAAAAAGGTTCTACTCAACATAGTCTCTATCACAAGCCATGCATTTTCTCCATCATTGATCCTCTTAGAAAATCCCCTTTGTCGTAGTTGATGGTCCCACTGTGCTACAGAATGTTTACAGAGCCACAGATAGATGAAGAAGATTAAAGAAGCAGAAACCAGATTTGAAGACAAATCACACAGTGGGGATACCATGAGCTGCGACAAAGGGGATTTTCAAAAAGGATTCAAGAGTTGGTTTCAACAATGGCGCCAACACATGACTTGTGATAGAGACTATATTGAGTAGTGCCTTTGTATACAGGAAGCGTTACTCTACCAGCATGTGCAATTTGAACAACCTACAGTATGTCAGTTAATATGAAAGTTATGCCCACTTTTACATTTCTTTTGGTATTGTAAGAATCAGGAGGGCCATCTGGCGTAAAAGTTGTGCCAAGTTGTGTGTGGCAGCCGAAAGACTAACAACAACAAGGTCATCATGATGTGTACACTCAGTCATACTATAGCTAAGACCTTGTGCTATATTTGGTTACTCTTCTTGCCCAGGTACTATACTTGGTTCACAGAGAGGGGTGGGTGGAGTGGAGATCAATAAATGGTCAAAGATAATTGTTTTGATTATGTCTAAGAATGGCTGTTCTGCTCAACAGGTCTGTATTTTATTTCCTGCCAAGCATAACTTTTCTGTTGGCTTTACAGGCAGTTTCAGTTGTTTGTTTTTTAAAGTTCAGTTTTTTTTTTTTTTTTTTTACTTTTTTACTTTTACTTACAATCAGAAATATGGTGCAGTATTTTTAGATTATGTTCAGTGCCAAATTAGAAATACAGTTTCAGTGATGTGACTGGCATATCTGAAACAGTCACTGACTAAAGTGTATGTATAATTTATGTTCTGTCTTAATTGCCTAAGAATAGCTATAGCATCCGTTTTGCTGTTTTTCTTTCTCACCCAGACACATCTTTCCCATCCATCCTTCATTCCGGGTTATCGCGCTGGCTGAGCCACCGGTGGCAGGCAGCAGTTCCCAGCAGTGGCTCAGCCCTGAGCTCCTCACCATGTTCTTCTTCCACACAGTCAGACCTCTTGCCAAGATGGAGGAAGCAGCAATTATTCACGGAATGGTCTGTACACACACACACACACACACACACACACACACACACTGACTTCACAGGCAATGTTTTGTAGTTGATTACAGAGAAATGTTCCAACTTCTTATTATTTTCAGATGTCATTATTATTGCTATATTGTTTCATATATTCACCCTCACTAGGGGACTCATCGTACCTTCTCTTTATTCTCTACACTCTACACACATTTACCCTTTGCCGGGGTTTTCAACTGGCATGCATAGAGCATTCTGAACATTGCTTGTCATATTTTTATGGAGTCATTTTATTTTTTAAAGGTCAAAAGGACATTTAATCTTTGTTAGCTGTGTCCCTTCTCATTCATTTTATAACATAGTCACTTCCATACTCAATCTGTTATGCTTGAGCATGGATTTGCTTTGCTGACACACAAGATTTGCTTCAGGATGACACTGTTCTTGTGTAAAGTGTATGTGCTTAAGTTAATTCTTTTTGCCTTTTAATGCTTCTACTGCTAGATTTATTTTTTGAGGCTTTAGTAAAGTTTTAAGGAAAATTGTTCTGTTAAAGGTCATCCACTAAAAAGGAATGGGCTTTTAGTTTTGCCCACATGCATTATAGCTTAAAAGAATTATCCCCAAATTAAATGATTACACTGTCATGTATTTCTCACAGACTCCGAATGTCCCAAAAGAAGCAGTGGAACAGTTGTTGCATTTGACCCACAGCCTGAGAAGCACAAACGACCCAACTGTAAGATGCTATACAGTATCTCAAGCAGAATCTTACTATATATATACTTACTATATATGTGCCATTTATGAGATTAAATACAACATTTTAAATAGTTTGTTATAAGTACAATTATTATAAGTACTTAGTTATTATGAGTAAAAGTATGTGCAATACAGAATAGTGGCACAAAAATTCTGGCAGTGGTGAAAATATGTGCAAATGATGCCATGGTAATTATATCAGATTAAAAGTGGCTACTTGCAAAAAAGAAATGTTAAAGAAAATAAAGAAAATGAAAGAAAATAAACACTGCTGCCAATAATTGAATCTTGACCTTAACTTGTTTTACTGCTTAGGAAATCAGTCCATCTACACTGCAGCATGTGTGTGTGTTTGTGTGTGTTCTCTCTAGGCCAAGTCTTTATCTTCTTCATTATCCACCAGGCAGCTTTTGAGAATTTGTCGCCGTCTGTCTCAGTATCCTGAAGAGAGCATTGCTCATGCTGTGAATAAAGCCTGCTTGTCTAGGTAGCATTCATATCTCTAACATAATCATGCATTTACTTTTTTCCCCCCTAAAAGAGTTTTAAGTTAGAGGCAGAACACAACCTACTTTGCAGTGATACAAATGCCAGGGTGTAAGCATCCATAAACTAACCTGAAAAAAGAAGGAGATATTTGTAGGAACAGAGAGCTGCAGTGAAACAGGAGGTCTGGCACAATGCCCCATCTACCCATAAATATGGTGTGCAGTAGCTAAACAAAGCCAGGCAGATATAGAAGAATAGGACGCATCTATACAATACATATTAAACTATTTTCAAATCTGAGACTCTTTTTTTTTCGTAGGTTCCTCCCTAGCCTGGCACGCTCTTCTCTGCAGAAAAACCTGGCGAATTGTTCGATAGAGGCGCGGACTGATCCAGTAAAAGACGCAGAGCTAGAACAAGATACCACCTGTGAGTTCCACTCTACTCAGCACACTAGTGATTAATCATTTTTATTTATTACTCTTGCTACTTGCAGACCTTTAGCTAATTTAACACTGAGAAATATCTCAGGCTATTTGATTATAAATGCCTTATGTTCACCGCAAAAATACATAGTTGTACAAAATGATTGCATTGTACACTGCCTGGCAAAAACAAGAATCACTGCTTTTGGAAAGGACAAATTATTGGCCTGCAAGCAAGAATAGATTAAAGTTATTGGAATTAGGTTAAGAACTGTCCAACACATTAACAAACCGTGAAAATGGAATGCTGAACCGTCAACTTTACAGTAGAAATGTGGTTGGCTAAAAATGATGAGTGACTGTGATCAGAGATCACTTAAACGCTTGGTGAAGTTTTACCACAAAAATATAGACAGTAGAAATGATAATAGTGAAAGTAAAAACTTTTACACATGCACAATGTGACATTAATTCATAAGATTATGACTAAACATCTGTGTGGCCATATGAAAAAATAATCAGGGAAAAAGGCTTCAGTTTGCTTTGAGCATAAAAATTGTATTTTGGAGCAATGGAAACAGGTCATGTGGTCCAGAGTGACCCTATTCAAGAGTGATATCAGGGTAGGAAGGGAAGCACATGAAGCAATGCACCAATCATATTTAGTGGCCACTGTACAAGCCTCTGGAGGCGGTGTTATGATCTGGGGTCACTTCAGTTGGTCAGGTCTAGACTCAGCCACGTCATGTGTCAATAAAATGAAGAGAGCTAATGACCTGGATGTACTGAATGTACAAGTATGGACTTTTTCTTCTCTGATCGCACAGACATATTCCTGGTTTCAAATTGTAAAAGAGTGGTGTCTTTTAAGGAATAAGGAATCATTTTTCACACTTGATTCATCCACCACCAAGTTAAGGACGGTTAAACAAAATATTAGAGTGTGCCAAGGTTTTTGCCTTCACTGTGTACTTGACAGGCTGTCACAATGCATAAGAATTATATTTACATAAAAGACAAAATTTCGGAAAATTAATCATTCGCTGTTTTCTACATAGACTGTTTAGTACAGAGCAGTATATTGGGAGCAATGAAAGAGAAACAAGATCGAATTTAAAGAACACAGACAGAGTGCATCATTACTGTGATTTCCTACCCACTGAAGTTACCTTGCAACTTGCAAACAGTAGTGCTTAAGCATTATTTTCTTAATTACAGTAATATACAAAGGGTGATTTCAATCTACTGTAGAATGAAACAGTATTTATTATATTAATGTACAGACAACATGAGAAAATGACTCAAATGTTGTGCAAATAGTGTACCATTTCACAAATAGGGAATTTATATAGACCTCAATACATTATTTAAGGTTGGGATGACATTCGCAAAGCTTGTTTGTCACTATTTTATTTGAAACCTAATGTATTGTTTATACAGGAATCTTGATGACTAAAAATAAAACACTATACATTTAAAATAACGTTAAACATTTAAAAGTCATTCTGACAGCTCTAGGAAGGGTTGAAGATAAACGGCAGTTGCTGAACTGATACTGTAGGTCATCACACTTGTCTTTTTTTTCCCTCAAATTTTGTCCCCCTTTTCTGCTGTGCTCTCCTTATTTTCCTCAATCTCTCCCTTTCACACTTCATTTAATTCCTTATTTCTCTTTCTCACTTCATTCATCTCTGTCTTTCTGTTAATGGCAGGCATGATTAGAGATGGAGTTCTCACTATCGGCAAGGTCTCAGCTCGTGTCTATAGCCCTGAAGAGAAGATAAAGGTCCCTGATGTACTTTTTTATGAGAACACTCAGGTGAGCTTGTCAGCACACCATTACCAGTGTGCAGCATTATCGCCTCCTTCAGCTCACTAACCACAGACCTTTAGACTCCTTGCTGTTATTCTAACCTATTATTATTGTTATCATGTCAAACTCCACATATTCAAATGATTAGCTGGTTGTCAAGATTGAGACTGCACTTGGATTGAAACCTTCTATTCACACTAAATGATAAATAAGTTGCTTGTGAATGTTATTGTGTGATGAATTGCTTATTAGTCTTGACAAACACCAGTTGATTCCCATATTGAAGGAACGTTAGCTGATTAATTGCTCTTATACATTTTTTTAAGTAAGGCCTCTGTGTAAAATTGTCTGCACAGGTACCATTTTATGACTGATAGGAAATACTTTCGTCTTTTAAATCCATGCATCACAGTTCCCAGTTTTACACAGTTTCACATTACAAGGTGCTTTCTAATGTATGCTGTCTGCCCATGTTAAAACAAGCCTGTATATACTGCATGGAAATTTTTCTCTGTATGTTTTCTTTAGCTCTTAATAATGCCATCCTGTAAGTGTGCTAGGCCGTCCCCATGAGGAAAAGAACTCAGTCCTGACCTAGATACTCCCTCTCCCTTTCTGAAAACACTTCCCTGCTGTGCTGTTAGAGGACAAGAAAAACGCAGAGAAAAAAAAGTTCTTTCCTGTCCCACTTCTAAATGGCCTGTTTTTCGTCTTTTGAGCATGCCCAGGAGAAGAACAGCGTCTAGTGCTGAGCCTAAAATGAGGACATGTCACTTAGATATGGCAACCTCGATGTCCTGCATGTGTTGAGACCTATCTCGGGTTTCATAGAACATCAGTACACAGTTTGCAGATGTTTTCCTTTTTCCTTATGTTGGTAGGCTAACAAAAAGCACAGAGCTTTAGGGTTATCTTAAATACAATCAGCTCTATATTACTGTACTACATACAGTGAAATCTTGGATTGTGATTAACTTTTGCGAGAGTTTTGAAAGACACTATAAGATAAATTTTAACTTGATAAACAAGCGAGATCTTGATATATACGAGTACCTTAGTACGTACTGTATACATTTGTCTGCCAATGCTCAGTCTCAGTGCTCATGCGTCACTCATATAGTCAACATCCATGCACATGTGTACTGTTTATTATAACGTTGTGACAGCGTGTGTGTGAGCAGATGCATAAAGCTGTTTGTTTGTGTCAAGTGTAGTGACTGTTCTTTAATAACTGTACTGCAACAACGGCCTCAGGGAAGGAAAAAAAGGTAGTGAGGCAGATCAATCTGTTTAATGACAACGCAGTGTCACATTTCCACAAAATCCTCAAAAGGAGGCAAAAGCAAATGTCATTAGAAAGATCCCTTGTTAAAGATTTAAGTCTCACTGTCTTTTTGTCAGAAAGCAGTGATTTCTTTTAGAGTGTGTGTGTGTGTGTGTGTGTGTGTGTGTGTGTGTGTGTGTGTGTGTGTGTGTGAGAGAAAGTTGTCCTACACAGCGGGTCCCCTGTGATGAATCATCTAAGTTTCCATTATTTCTTATGGGAAAATTTGCTTTGATATACAAACACACTTCCAGAATAAATTATGCTCGCAGTCCAAGGTATTGGATTTAACTGTATATAACACGCTCAAATGAAAAGTGTTATAAATCATGCTTTTCCGAGCTATTACTCTCAAAACTTCTTGTTTTCCGAGCTATTACTTCTTGTGTAACTTTAGTATGTATATTTGGCTTCAAAATTTGCATATAGTCCTACCTTACCTCTAAAAGCTTATTGTAGTCCATGTATATACCTTAAACTTCAGGGGTTCTCTTAATTTTTTGTACCAGTGTTCCCTTCTAGAGTAGGGGAAAAAAAGTCATAGTAATGTCACAGTGCAGTTCAATTTACAAATAGACTAATATTCTTTTCCAGTATTCCAGATAAATAGGTCTTTCAGTATTCCCTACGCATTTTGGATATTGTGTGCATCATTTTAACAATACTTGCTGATTCTGTTACAGTTAACATTGATACTAATTGGAAAAGGTTTATCGTAACACCTACCACCATCATGCCATTAACTCCATAAAGCCCAATAAAGCTTGTTTTTTATATTGGACATAAAGCATTCATTTATTTAATATGTTAATTAATTATTTAATAACTGATGGACTGTATCAGTAGAATACAATAATATAAAGTGCATTGCGGAGAGACTTGTACTGTACTGTCAGGAACTTTTGTATAATGCTTGTGGGTTTCTCGCTGCAGCACATGATGATTATGGAGGACATGCTGAAGGACTTTTTGTTGGGGGAACACCTGCTGCTGGTGGGCAATCAGGTAAATATGAGAAATAAATAATACCAAAATAAATGCACATAAACACTTTTAGATGCTCAGAATAATATCCATAATGGAATGAATGTTGATAGTCTGGTCCGAGGCATTCAGTGAGCGTCTCCCTAACCCAGTGGTTCTCAAACATTTTCTGTCATTCCCCACTTAAGGGGGTGGGCGAATTTTCAAGCCCCACTTGTCA
>JAQMYJ010000036.1:16753469-16779992 GCA_030014305.1 Clarias laeviceps | reverse complement strand
TGATTGTTTAGTTTTGAGTGTACGCTCTTCACTGTCAATAAAGAAAAACATGAATTAGAATAGGTACTTTCCTAAAAATTTCCACTAATTTCCTCCCCTTCATTTGCCCCACCTGTCATGTCTGTATTCCCCACTAGTGGGGCGCGCCCCACACTTTGAGAACCACGGCCCTAACCCAATCCAGTGGAACAGTGAGAGTTTATTAGCACATTCCTGGGAGGAGTGTGACTTTGAGTCATGAGGCCAAGTTGTGGTTTTTAAATGCAGAGCAGAGGTCTAAACACTAAGGGACAATGTGAACCAGAGAACTAGAACTTCTTATGCCTTACAGTGAGTGTACACTCGCCCACTCCCTACTATAGTTGACTTCTCTGTCCCTGGAGGGAGTGCTTCAACCCCGGATGGAAGGGGTGGCATGATCACAGCTGTCACAATGCACCCTGGGCTCACCTGCATTGGTAACATGAAGCTGATCCTAATTTATCTTTTCTTCAGTAAAAAAACAAAACAAAAAACTTATCTTTGCTTCTTCAGTATTAGGATTCTTTTAAAGTCTGTGTTGATAAATATGATAGTACTCGTATTTATATTTTACCACTTTATAAAATGAATGAAAGCATGTATACTGTATGATTTGCATTAAAGCCTTAAGATTGATCTCTTTATTTGACAGGGTGTGGGGAAAAACAAAATTGTGGACAGATTCCTGCATCTAATGAACAGACCCAGAGAGTATCTGCAACTTCACAGGTACATTAAATGTGTTCTGCATGCAGAAGCCTGTTTCAGAAATTGTTCCTTTGCTTTTAATACTAGAAAATCTGAAATTACTTAATTTCTCCCTTAATTATGTCCCTAGGGGATTAGTCATACAGTATGTTATATTTATTTTTGTTAGAATATCAGTATCAGGCCTTAAACTGTTTAAGTGGTAGATTAATTTTCTAAGAATCTTCGTTCATATTCTGTTCTTTGACTAAAACTGGTTCCTTGTAGCACAGGTCAAGTAATTATTTTCATCCTTTATAAATTAGGACATTGTGGCCAAAATGTAGTCTGAATTTAACTCACTTCTGATGTGTCTTCTACATACACATTTTAGAACATATGTGTAAAAGTGAAATTAAGTTAAAGCTGTGTCCTTTTGGAAGGTATTTGAAAGTCAGCTGTGTTCTACTGGCCTGGTTAGCTGTTAAAAATCTCTAATATTAGACCAAAGAAATCACTTCAGGGATTCTCCACGCCAGTAGCTCTGCTGAGAAATATTGCCCATCTGAGACCTCCAGACATGAGAGAGCACTCTATCTATTAACGTTTTGGGTCACTTGTATGTTTTATAATTTAATGAAGAACAAGGGTAAATGCAGAGCTAGCACAGGTCCCTTAAAGAATTCTCAGGCTGTGTCATTGTTTTTTTCATTTTGGAACTAAACATGTGGAATAAAACACAAGGGTGTTCAAGTCAAACTGGGACTTGCGATGGAATTTCTTGTGAATGAACGCATAAAACTAGTTAACGTTTATAGAAAACTTCAAGCACAGTCAGGTGACTCTTAACTACAGTGAAACATCTGACTGGTGCGATGTTTTAAGAAGGCTGTACGTCCGCGAATGAGCCCAGCCCACTACATTTGTTCCTGTCAATATTTACAAAGTGGAATGTGTGATCCTTTAAAATTGTTGAACCAACTTTCAAAAGAGATGCATCTGTCTGTGGAAACTGTACACCCAATCATTCAACACTACATTTGTCTGAGAGTTGGTGCCACATCCGCTGTACAGTCCTGACCTCGCTCCAAGGCATTTCCACATGTGTGGGCCGTTAAAGGAGTTCCTGGGAGGCCAGCATTTCAGACATGAAGCAGGCAGTCCAATCATGGCTTACTGAGAAAACGTTTTACCTTGATGCTATCTAAGCACTAGTGAAACGCTGGGATAAGTGCATTATTGTAGCAGGGGATTATATAGAGAAATAAAGGTAGTTTTTAACTCTCGTAATGGTGTTTTGTTATTTCCGGTTTGACTTGAACACACGTTGTATAATACTTTTTAATGGATTCTTTTTACTCTTGGTTCATACAGAGACACTACAGTCCAGACGTTGACTCTTCAGCCATCTGTGAGAGATGGGATCATTGTTTATGAGGATTCTCCTCTGGTTAGTGTCCTTTTACATGACTGAACCTACTCAAAAAAACATAACACTGTAAAATTATAGTTTCTGTACCACCATAGTCTAATGCAGTAAGGATGGTTTTGAAAGAAAATCCTCCCAGAATGTGTTAATCTTGATAATTAACATGTGATCTTCAGTAGTGTAGTAATAGTTATATTATAATGTGCCAATTGTGCCAATGGTAAACAGCATTTGCTTCATCCAAATATAAACAGAGTTGCAGCAGTTTAGTCCTTTAGACCTTTAGCCTGTTTAGCTCTATCATTTCCTCATCTGTATTTCTCAGATGGATGCGGTCCCCAAGAAAATTTTCAGGTAATGCTCATAAACCAAAGCAAAGGAGGCAAGAGTGCCATCCTTACTGACATTAATACATAGTCAATAATTAGTTGATCTTTTCCCAAGCTCCAAAAAAGGAGCACTCTTGTTGCCAGGCACCCCTCTAAAGATGCTCTGGTCCAGTTAAAAAAAAAAAAAAGTGTGTTAAAGATTTATGAGTTAGCCAGTGAACAGTGTGTACCGATCCACCAGACTCCTATTCTCTCTAGTTTATTTGGTGTCTTGTTAGTATGAGTTGGCAACATTTAGATGTGCTGTGTGAACAACAGTTGTGGGTGTCCTTTTCAAATAGGTTTTAATGATGCCTCAGCTCAATACAGAGCCACTTCCTACTTTTCACCCCTCACAACTGAGTTGAGCCCATCAAATAGTGCTCCTTGCAGCTCTCGGAGTATTAATAGAGTCAGCTTTAAAGTGCTCACGAAGCACTGAATCCTTTTCGGTGGTTTATAATGTGCTGACACAATGCCAGCAGCTGAAGAATAAAACACCACCTGTAAATGATCTGGGATGGGTTATAAAACAAGCTAAATCTGTATCATATGAAAAGGAGACCCGTCTGAATACATCTCAGCAAAAATAGTTTATATATTAGTAGATATTAGTAGATCCTATTTCCTGCGCGAACTGCGTCAACTTGCTGTGGTTTCAAAGTGAAATGTCGGACATCGTTTGTGAGATTAATTGCAGCCAGTGAAGCCAGCACGTCATGACTATGTGTTAGTGCTATGAAAATGGAACCCTTTTATCTCTGCTCGTTTCCATGTGCTGGTGTGAAGGTGAAGGCTGTAAAGATGGGACACATTCTGGTAATAGATGAGGCAGATAAGGCTCCCACTAATGTCACCTGTATCCTGAAGACTCTGGTGGAAAGTGGAGAGATGATCCTGGCTGATGGCAGAAGAATCGTGTCAGGTAATAGAGTGGGAAGGATTGCTTTTTGCTTTATGTAAATATTAGTTTAAAGTAGGAGACTCATTTTTCTTCCTCTCTCTCTAGATCCCATGGAAGGAGATGGGAGAGCCAATGTTATCACCATGCATCCAGACTTTCGCATGATAGTTTTAGCTAATCGACCAGGATTTCCTTTCCTGGGAAACGACTTCTTTGGAGCTCTTGGTGAGACATCTGGCACTGCACACACATCTGATTAAATGCAGGGTTTTTCCTTGATATTAAAGGTTTATTCTAGAGAACAGTTAAAACAAATATAAATAGTGGCCCTGTATGAATTTATTTCCGAGTATTTAAAAAAAAAGTGGAATAAAAACATTCCATGTGACTTCCTCATGAAGATGGCTACAAGAACCCTAAGTGAACCCTAAGTGTACGATCTTTTTGTATTTTTGTCACTTTAGACTTAGTATTTTGTCAATTATGTTTTCACCATTACCTGTTCATAAGTCTGTGCCTTTCAAATAGCTAGCTTGTGGTAATACACAACACAGATTTTGAATCAACATATCTATTAAAAGTGACATTTTGTGATATTTGGTGAGGTTCTCCTCCATTTCAGACTGCTTTGGGAAAATGCCTTCTCAATGGAAGATACATTTCATGGTAATGGCCCAGGGTATGTGAAAAAAGTGGATTGCTGCCAGTTAGTTCAGAGAGGTGCCACCTAGTCACTAGTATCCAGTGTGAGTGCCATGTTTTAGAAGGAATCATTTAAACCGAGGGGCCGGAATAAGTTTTAAAATCGTCAACTTCACCAACTTTCCATCAAATATGATGTATCTAATATGGATATTGATATTTGTGTTAGGCGACATCTTTAGTTGTCATGCAGTGGACAATCCAAAGCCTAGGGCAGAGCTGGCTATGCTAAAACAGTATGGACCTGATGTTCCTGATGCAGTTCTCCAGAAACTCGTGGCAGCATTTGGAGAGCTGCGTGCCATGGCAGATCAGGGAACCATCACTTACCCGTACTCCACTCGGGAGGTGGTCAACATTGTCAAACACCTACAGGTAAAAAACAAAGACATCCAAACAGTATTGTACTGCCGGTCTGGAATACACACCTTCTCCTAGCTATACAGATCCTTCTCAATACTGACAATGGATTGTCTATTATTAAACTTCCTTAGCAGTTTATGCCATTTTTCAGTATAAAATCTGATGATAATCCAGCAATAATATACATATTAGGAAATTTCTCTGGAATAATCTTTGAATTGAAACTGAATGTTGTTTCATGTATGTTCTGTACAAAAACCGGCCTGTATATCATAATGGCACATTAACTGACACATGAACTATTTTTTCTGTTGGCTTGTAACCTTAGATGTGATCTCAGTATCTGATGATTCCTCAGTGTAGGTCACGTAACCCCAGAGCAATACGTGTGAAATCCACAATAAGAGGTTCTTCACTCATTGATACACTGTAGACTTGATAATGAAGAAACAGAAAAATGCTCATGTGGTGTCCTGTACAACATGCTCAGCACTATTGGGTCATCTCAGAGCATACAAAATCTATAGCTGGACATTAAACGTTCTTCGATTTATTTATAGATTTCCAGTTTTTTTTTTTTACTTTCAGTAATCCCCCCATCTCAAAACCTACATTTTGAATCAGAATTGATTGATGATGATTTTTGGGATGTCCTTCACGAAAAAACCTTTTTGTCTCAGTCAGGTGTGGATAACATGCCTACCGTTAGTGCAAATGCCTATTTTAAGTTTAATGGTACATTTGCCCAGTCACTCCTGTGTGGGCAATGTGAGTGTGTCGTCATGGTAACATAGAGGGACATAAATCAGTATCAGAGTCAGCAGGGGTGGTATTGACAGCAGTGGCCTTAGCTCTCTCACCAAGCCTCCCTCATTAGGCACCTGCCACACTATTCACCACAACATTTTATTGACCTTGAACTCCTAATAGTTTTATCAAGCATTTTTTTACACAAAAACATACTGTACATATTGTGCGTTGGGGAAAGAAGTGTTTCACAAGTAGGTTATTTTATTTTAGGTCATCCAGACAGCAATGTGACTGGTTCAAAATAAATCACTGAAAAAACATTAATTAATTAAGCTCTTCATATTCATCTCTGATAGAAATTTCCAGATGAAGGACTGGCTAACGTAGTGAGGAATGTGTTTGACTTTGACTCCTACAACAAGGACATGAGGGAGGTTCTGATTGCTGCTCTGCACAAGCATGGCATTCCCATCGGAGCCAAACCAACCAGCGTTCATCTGGCCAAGGAGTAAGAACCCTGGATTCTCTCTAACATCTTATTAAAGGTCCACAGGTTGTGTACAGACACCATTACCGAAGAGCTACTATGCAGCTTTTATTAACTAACCTTATACTTGAAATACTTGCTCCATTTTCACACATGTTGACTTACAAGGCCCTGTGATAATCAGTGCAATCGTTACATAGTATGTAAGCTGTAGCAGTTTAGCAAGTGTATCCATTGTAAAGGCTTCTAAATGAGTTGTATTTATTTGTAATTTGCTGTCATGCAATTTGTTGCTATTTTTTCTACCTCTGAATTGAAGTGAAATGATTTGCAATAACACTGACGTGCAAACTGGTCCTTTGTTCCTTAGTGTACATAAAGTTCTTGGCATTTAATAAAGGAAAATATTTGTTTCTTCTCGTCTCATGTTTGTCTTATTTCAGAATTTGTAATGTTGAAGTCAAATAATTCCTTTTGATCCTTCTTCTTTTAAAACCATGAAGAAACAAGTATTTTCTTTTGGATTGGATTAAATCTCAACTTAACTTAAAAAAAAAAAAGTAGATAGAAATAGGAGAGTGAGTCAAAAATTATGGATCTGTTCTCTGGTTATATTATACTGGTCTTATCAGCGCTTTCGTTCAAGGCTACTGTCTCCCCAGTCACTGCTGTGCAACATCAGTTAATTTGTAACTGCGGGGCGAGCGAAAATGGATGCCCCACTTGTGATTTCACAGTAATTTGTTTTTTGTGGTTTGAGGGTGCACCTGGTGGCATTATTTATCAAAGACTTTGGATATCTTTAAACAAAATTTGAGTTGATACTCTAAGGAAGGTAAAGGTTCATCACTACAAGCCTGAGAGTAAACGTGTATGGAATGGAAAATCCTAAACCGACCAAAAAAAATTCCACCATCAGCCAGAAAATTGATGCTTACAGTTTTCTAGGATTTCCAAGGGCCAGTATTGGAACATTGCTAGGAAAAAGGTTGAACAATCAACAGTGTTGATGCTTATTAAAGAGCTGAAGACTATACTTCGGATTGTTACAGTGAGATGCTTATTAAAGAGCTGAAGACTATACTTCGGATTAAACACAGATAACTGCTGTCCAAGGGCGTCGTGATCTTGTATCACAATGCACGTCCGCACGCTTCTGCCCACACTGTCAAAACTCTGCAAAAGCATTCTCCCTCTAGACCTGATCTTACTGGACCTGTTTGGTCCCATGAAATCAGCCCTACATGGATGAAGATTAATGGTGCATTTGTGGCTCACAGCTCAGCCTAAAGCATTTTTTAATGAGGGAAAGTGCAAGCTTGTTGACAGATGGACAAAGTGTATTGGAAGGCAAGGAGATTATGTCAGAAAAACATGTGTTTGTGTTTTCTAAAAGACAATTAAAATAAATTCTATAGCCAAATTATATAGAGTGCAGACATATTTTTTTTTACTCACCCTCATACTTAATGAATATCTGTCAAGTTCAATATTATAATTAATAGAATACATAATTTGTGCTAGGAACAGTATTTTTACTTGGATGATCTCAAGCATGGCAGTGTAGTCCCTCCTGGTGAACAGCTGAACAGTTGTGGGCAGATGGAATTAGCAGAACAGGAATTCAGAAACAGCTTGATGTGTGCTATCTCACTGCACTCACAGAGAAATGTAGAAAAGAAAAAAAAAACTCATTAAAACTGAAGCAATTGTGCTGTTAGCTAATTTAAAGTTCTTTCATTAGCATGCTGTTTTATTTGTATCCTTCTGCTACAGTAGTTGATGAATGGGTGATTGTTGTGACTAAAACATGATTGAGTGAACTATGGGGCTGGATTTCAGGATTTCTGTACGGGTAAGATAAATCAATATTCTCCCTTTTCAAGGTTGCCATTACCAGACTGTAAGATGGCTGGATACTGGAGTATTAACCAGGGTGGAGGGACACGGCGAAAACTGCTGTGTCCTACTGAGTCCCATCATATAGAAATCAAGGTATCGGACATCACTGCTAATTCCAAAGCTCTTCAAATGTAATGTAATGTTGTACAGTTAATGTGACCGAGATGCATGGTGCTCTCCAGGGCCCAGTCTTTTTAAGAGTACAGGGTTATCCACTGGAGAGGCACGAGGCCAGAGCCATGAGCTTCACAGAGGAGTACGCACACTGGCAGCTCCCCATGAATGAAGTCAACATCGTCTGTGACATCACCACCGATAACGGTAGGCCAGAGGACCTGAGAACACTTCGCTGGAATAAAAGTAGAGGCTGTTGATAGATTGTTTGTATTACAGTGAAACAGGATTTAGTTTGGCTGTGTTTAACAGGGTAGGGTTGTAGATAGGCTCGTAGTACAGTAGGAAGTCAAGATAAATAAATGGTTAATAATTTTGAAAACATTCCTCCACTCATCCAGTAGGCGGCAAGATAAGAAGCTGGATTTATTGACCATATTTTACGTTTTTTGTTCACAAATATTAGCAATGTAAATTATACCATCATTAAAAAATATAAGAACAGATACAACAGACCCAGGCACCAACATTACCAAATTAAAGCTTGTAACATGAAATACAACTAAAGCATAGTGGTATGATTATCTACAGTCAGGAAGCAGTAACAGAAGAAAAAAAGTAACAATCCATGCAGACTGATGATATTGATGATGCAGTGTGCCACAAGTCCACCTCAACAACAGTGAAAAATATTAATTATTAATGATGTCACATTATTTATAGTTCTATTTGTTTTTGAGTTATTAAGCTTCAGATTAAACCCAAACCACTCAAATCAAAGTCATAGTCAAACAGGTTAACAATAAGAACTATATAATAAATATAATGGCTTTAATAACAGTTGGTTCAGAACTAAATTAAAAAATCACAGACGTACTCTTTAACTATAAATACTTCATGATTATTGAGACACTTTAAAAGTCTTCAAGTTTTTAGCATCTTCAAGATGCTGCATATCCAGTGGCTTTACTACATCTACGTTCATTCAAAATGGCTGAATCTTGAAATATTGGGAACTAATTTGTTGTTTTTTTGCAGATGTGATTTATGTGGCGATGTGTAACCCTGTGTCACTGTACATCATGCATGAGCGGGCAGACACACTACAGTGCATTGAGCTGTATGATGTTTTTCCTCGCACCATCAGCGGAGTGTGGCAGCCTTTCATCACTGTGGCTGCACTGGGCAGCCCGCTTAAAGGCCAGGTGGTGCTTCATGAGGAGCAGGTGGGATTTTATGAGTCTTGCAAAAACAAATGCAAAAAGCACGGACAAAACAATGATATTGTTACATCGTTAATCCCACCTGCTGGTGTTGCACAATCCCTTATTAACTGCATGTTGTTTCACCAGTCATTTCTTTCTCTGAGCCAACAGATAACCAGAGTGTATATAGGTTAATTATAAGTTTGAAGGGAGAGTTTAATAGTTTAAGTCCATATATTTATTCGAGAAACAATACGAAATATGAAAAACTGTAATATATTGCCAGGCTGGGCATTGGTGGCTCAGTACTGTAGGTTCTCGCCTACCATGCGGAAGGCCCAGGTTTGATTGCCACCTAATGTCTAGACTAGATGGCAGTAGATGCAGTGCTGATCCCAAGTCTGGATAAAATGGAAGGGTTGTGTCAGGAAGGGCATCCAGCGTAAAACTTGTGCCAAGTTGTGTGGATCGGGTGGTCTGCCATGGTGAGCCCTCAACGGGAGCATCTAAAAGACCAACAACAATATATTAGACCACATTTAGTTTTGATTATACTGTGCAATGTCGTGGCACATTCTTATGTGAAAGTAATTCCTCATGGTCCCAGAACCTGTTTTTCACTATTTGAGTCCGAGAATATACTGTAGCTGTGCCATCAGCGAAGGAAAACATCCATCAATGTTTGATGCATTCAAGTGATGTCCGACCACTGTCAATCATTTTTTGTTTATAGTCACAGTTTACCACTATTCTTGCAGGAATTAAGAATGCGTTGAGTGGTTCCAGGGCAGCACAATTACACTGCGATCATTTTGCGATATTTAACTATTAAATGTACCATTTTGTATTCAAATATATTTTTTAGGCTAACACCAAATAATGGAACAAATGATCTCACCAAGAGGAGGTTTGACAATATTTATTTATCACCGGAAAATATTTAGGTACTTACATTATTGACAAAATCTACATGAAGTCTCTATTATGCAAATATTACCTGTGATAAATCGCAATCGTTTGCGATCAAATAATTACACAGGTCCATAATGTGATTTTGATTAATATAATGCACAAAACTACGTGGCTCTTAAACTAATTCCAGTTATTTTAATATTTTCCTTGCTTTGACGCAAATTAGTCATCTGACCCTGCTGGAATGCTGACTTTTTTTTTGGTCAAGCAATATATTAAAGTATATAATGTCTATGCTTTACAAATAATATTTAGAAGTTGTTTAATGGAAGGGTTGTAATACAAGTCGTATAGATTTGGTTTAAAAATGCTCAAGAGATTTGTAACAGTTTTCCTAACGGTGTTTCCCTGAATATAAGATGATAGCACTCAGGTCGCTCTGAGCATCTAATAATACTTTACTTACCTAATATAGCCTTAGAGCTACATAGCGCAAAGTGCGCAAATAAAAGAAGTCAGTAGAGGATAGAAAGATCTGGAGGATTAGAAAGAAAGTACATTTCAGAGTTAAAGTGTCCATGTGTGAAAGAGAAAAATAGCAGGACTACTTCAAAATTACACAAACTACACCAGAAAGGGGGTCATCCAGAGGTCATCATTCTCCCAGTAGAAGAAAAATACTGCGTGAATGAAACCGTGAGGCCCAAAATCCTGACATCTCGTCTTAGCCAATTTCACCATCTATCCAGGCGTGATGTAACCTTCCTATTTATAGCACAGACAGTGTGAACTGCATGTCAAGCAGCCCATAAGGAACCCATTAGGCCTCAAATGCGAGGGATAAATCTGAGCTGCTTTTCCATAAAAGTCAATTGAAGATTAAGCAGTTCATCCTGAAAGAGGCTTGGGTTAGCCAAGTGACTGTGTTTCATCTTCAGCTGCTAGACTCTTGATACTGCTCAGGCTTCAAAGACCCAAAAAGGGCATTCATAATTACGAGCTGTCAAATGAATAGAAAGTTAGTGGTGAGTTACTGTATTTTGCAAGTGCTTCTCTGCTGTCTGTAGAGTAACACAGTGCTGCATGTGGACCTGGTGACCGGTGCAGTGAGGAGACTCATCCTGTCTCCAGGTAAAGAGGAGGAGCCCATGCGCAAATCTTCCAACTGGTGGAATACAAAAGACTCTCAGGTTAGTTCCTGGTACATGCCAGGTTCTTTTTACTGGTTCGTAGTAAAGCATGTTTGAAAATAGAGAGCATGTATTGTAGACAAGGTGACTGCACCAGACACGGTGAATATAAACTATAAAGCAGACGAAAATGATCAGTGTATAATAATCAGTAGGTCATGCACCTGCCTGAATGTAGTTTAATACATTACATTTACATGCATTTAATAAGCAGATCACTAGGTGTTGCCTTTTTCTTGTCTATGAACACAACTTTGACATTTCCACATTCCAGCATAAAATCACCTCAAACTCTTAGAAAAGTGGGGTAATATTTCCAGCCACCTTTGTTTCCTAACCTGACATGAATGCAACAGTTATTAAGGTGATTGGAAGCATCAGCTAAATATTGGGACTAAAAGGATACATGTGACTACCTTTTTGTCTGCTGTCCTCTGTCATCCAAAAGGCTGTGATAAAGATTTTTATACTGGAAACCATATAGCAAACTACAGTATGTCATGTAGTAATATTTATAACCACCAATGTCTCAAAATCATATGTTGTTGCAGTCAGCATTCAAAATGTGCCGCGAGTTTGCCCATAAGAACTGGCTCCTGTTCTACAAAGCTGATGGGTGAGCTTCTCTGTCTGGTTCGACGTTCTACACTTCAATGCTTTGCCTCTTCTTCTTCTAATGTAATAACATGCTCTCTGCCTTGCATTGACAGGAATCAGCTGGATGTTCTGGATGTGCTGGAGGGCCAAGTCCACACCATCTCCCTCCCCATCAATATTAAGGCTGTATTCTTGGTGGCTGAAGATCGCTGGCTGTTAATTGAAAGCAAAACTGACAGGTGCCCCCTTTCATCCAGTTAGAAATGGACAGGAAGTGATTACTTCTCATTTGCTACTGCATTGTGCATCATCATAATTGCAGTATGAATTGCTAATCTATATACTGTGCATGCTCTTTATGAATAATGAACATGGTATTACTTGATTCTGTTGCTAATGGGTTTACAGAAAGTTCCTCTTGACCAAGCCAATGCAAATGGGAGTCGAGGACTCAGGTGTCTGTCAGCTTCATAGCATCACTGAAAATGGAGTCAGCAGTGGCTTTGGTACCAGCACAGGTACAACAGTTGTGTTGATATACAGATAAATGGTTTTAACATTTCCTAACGTCCGTGTATCCCATGAGGTGCTTTTAAAAATTACCTTTCTAGGATGATATCGGAGTAATTTATCATGCTGGTGTGACTTTCCATTTTTTCAATGGTCAAAATAGGAATCTAGTAGGAATTTCATTAGCTCATTTTAGAAACCAGGGTTATTGTGCTGGCATGATTTTGACTTTTAAGACAAGTAT
Organism: Clarias laeviceps; assembly: GCA_030014305.1. Taxonomy (NCBI): domain Eukaryota; kingdom Metazoa; phylum Chordata; class Actinopteri; order Siluriformes; family Clariidae; genus Clarias; species Clarias laeviceps. The sequence goes on along the minus strand of JAQMYJ010000036.1, from coordinate 16,767,607 downwards.
GTTTTCATCATAACTATTAGCAAAGCAGTTTTGTGGAAAGAAAACAATTGTCAGAATTGCCTGATATACATCATACTGTGTTTAAAGTTAATACAAATCAATGATTATGCAATTTCATATTTTGTGCATCTATTTCACTTAAAGAAATCTCACATACCATATGCTACCAAATAAAAATCTGAAACTATAGGTTTTAGGTAGGTTAATGACCCTGAAAACAGCATTGATACATCATTGTGATTGCGGTGTTAGTTTTGTTACATCAATATTTTGAATGATGAAACATCAAGCTCATTTTACAGTAGGTTACATGTAAATAATGAATCGAAAGTGTATTTTTTTTTGCCACATTAGCAGTGTTGGGGGGCGTTACTTTTTAAAGTAACTAATTACATTACATTTATCGTCATTAAAAAGTAATCTGTTACATTACAGCATTACTTTCTTATAAAAGTAACTAGTTCGAGTACTTTTCCATTGCAGAAAATGAAAACTCCTTTGTGATTCCTCATGCATGTTGTCTTTATAATTATTCTACCATCATCACTCAGCGAAGTTTGGCCCATAATCTGTTAACTACTAATACCCCTATCTCACCTACGCGGTTTTGCGCGGTGGCCGTAAGTATGGTTCATAATGATTCCCGCTTCCATCTTTTCGCGCGTCGGCCCTCGCATAGGCAAACTGCATAGGTGAGATAGGAGTATAACTGCAGGAATAACAGAGGGGGGTGGGTTATCGGGGGCGGAGCTTGTAGGACGACTTTCACACACACATACACACACACAATAATGGATTGGGAATGACTCACAGATTGCATAAATTGTCTAAATAACGGATTACATTTTTGAAAAAGTAACTAAATAACTGAGTACTTAAATGGCGGACCACTTTATGTTCTGCATTAGATTACTCGTTACATCAAAAACGTAATCCAAGTACTCTAACACTTTTGTGTTTGCGACACGTTACACCCAACACTGCACATTAATATTTAATGCAAAAACACTTATGCAGCACGACTGTGCTCTACTGTGCTCTAGAGCCCTTGTGAATTTTTTTTAATCTTTCACACATTATTAATGGCAAAATCTAATTCTTTAACTAAAAGTAAATTTGTGCGTTATGATAATAGTCAAGGTTTTTGGAGAGGGCATTCTCAGTGATTAGACAGTCCACATCTGCTTGGTGTGACCTGATGTCTCCGGAGCGTGAATAGGACTCCTGTAAAAGAATCTACCTGTGAATCCTGACTGTTACACAAGATGCTAAAATGCAGTCATTGGATGGGTTTGACATTTACTTCTTGTTTGTGTGTGTTTTCCTAAGGTTTTGAAGTCCTTCCATGTTTACAGATCACAAATTCAGATACATTCTTCGCACCTAAAGACGACTCACGCATTAATCTTTCACTTTCCAAATAGGGAGACACTTATTCCATTGCCTTATTATTATAGAACCGGTCTGGGAAATTCTTTAACTTTGTTTGTCTGATTAATGACGGCGATCGTTTGAAGGCGTTATGGCTCATTTGATTAAAAATAAGCTCCGTCTATTTTTAAGGCTTGAAATAGCAGACGAAATAAATTGCTTCACTGTTGTTTATCTCCTGCTGGAATTTAGTTTGTGGAAGAGAAATATCTTGATGGTCGACTCGCAGATGAAAACCACCTTTCAGATGATCGTCATCTCTTAAATGTATCACTTTATATGGCTTAAAAGAGCCACAGACGTACAAGCCGGATTTATGAATTATGTCGCAATCCACAACATAGTTAAAAGTTAAAGTTCAACAGCAATCCCTTTTTAAAAGATACAATTTTACCCACAGTGGAGATCAAAATTAGAGAACAACACTTAATTTTTTTATTATTATTATTATTTTTTAGAAATAATGTACTCCTTATTTTTGTAGTGGTTATACCATGCTAACAGAACAGAATTTTACAAAATAACCACGGCACTTCAACAAGAAACATTGTTTTGTAGAAAACACAATGATCAAAATCAACAGCAGTAACTGTAGCACGGAGAAAGATTACAACTAAAATGTCTGGAGGTTACAACAGTCAACGATTAGTAGGAAGTGCCCTTGCTTTGAATGACTAATGACTTCAGCACATCTGTGGCCACAGGACATCACTAGTCTCTCACACTGCTCTGGTGTGATTTTGGTCTTCCAGTCTCTTTCAGAGTTCTGTGACTGTAGTAGGTTTTTCACCCACTGTTCTGTGACTGTAGTGGGTTTCTTGGCCATAACTTTGTCGCCAAGTATTTTCCGGAGGTTTTCTGTTGGGTTTAGATCAGGACTCAGTGCTCGCCATTTCATTATTTCAATGTTTTCAGCTTTAAGGAACTGCTTTATCTTTTCGTGTATGAAAATTGCTGGCTGATTGGGTGATAAGCACAAGGAAGGAACCGCATGTTGTCAAAGAAAAGTCTGATAAACATTTGCATTCACTCCGCCACGTAGCTGTATAAGAGGCCCAACTCCTGCTGCAGAAAGCATCCACCAAACAATGATGCTTCTCTCTCCACCGTTCACTGACTTCTTTACACATTTTGGATTCAGTCTTTCCCCAGTTTGACAACGAACATAATGCTTCCCATCGGACCCAAATAAATTTAACTTGCTTTCATCACTAAAGTTAACTTTGGACCAGTTATCCTCTGTCCACACAACATGCTCCTCAGCAAAGGTTAGTTTAGCCTTTTGATTCTTTCTGCTAATGAAAGGTTTTGTCACAGCAGAGTGGTACAAATTCAGTAAAAATTTCAGTACAAATTCTCTAAAACGTTAAGACACTGTATGACGAGACAGATCCATACTGTTGCAGTGTTGAACCGATTGCCCATTGAGATTCTCTGCATTATCCTGTCCTCTCTTGCATTTGTCTTTCCTGATGACCTGCCTTCTTAGGGGACTTGAATGAGTTTGTGACGTTGTAAAGATGCAATATTCTAGAAATCACAGATTTGGAACGACCAACTTCTCTTGCTATGGCTGGAGGGTCATCACTTGGACCTTCAAGTGCTGCTGAAGAGTTTCAGTCACTTTAGAAAAAAGTCAGTAAAAACTAGAAATTTAGGCTGCCAGTTAAATACGTTTGTCAGATAATTAAAGAAATTACCACCAGGTACAAGACTAACATCAATAACTGTGAGGTATCTGAAAGAGTTCTCTAATTTTGTTCAGTGTTCTTTTTCAAAAGTTTTTTATTAAGTGCTTCAAAATATATATATAACTATATAACTCATAACTTGAATAAAAATGCATTTTTAATCCTGTTAATTTAAATTTCTAATAGGACTAAGCAGTGACCTTGAAATTTAGGTTACTCTAATGTTGATTTCCTCTGTATATGTATATGATGCTAAATTAATGCACACCTTCTAACACGTATCATTATTATAATAGTGGATCAACCCATTCACTGATCTAATCTAATCTACCGCTTATAATTAACAGATAAGCAATGTTATTAAATAAGGAGAAATGTTGTGTTTTATTTGTTATAAAATGTCATAGAGAAAATAAACATTTTGGTAAAATGGTAAAAAAAAAAAAAGCTAAACATCTTGGAGTGAAGCGCTCCAGAAACACTGATGATACCTTCCATATGCTCAGTGAGATGATGTAATTTCATCACAACAACCCCTCATGTACTGGTGCAATCAAGATGGATGTACGTGACATCAGTGTAATTTGGTACATTGGGTAAATGTACAGTGCGGGACAGAACTTGGGTTTTGCTTTGAAATATGACCTCTTAATCAAGATGAGTGTGACAGGATGTCATGAGACACAACAACTTATGACCAGTTGGAGTGAAATGTTCAGATGTCATCCATCAATGCTAGCAAACTAAGAAAGACCCCTAACACTTTCAAGGCTTTTACATCAAGCAGTAATAGAGTAATGGTCATGGCCTTGCTATCTTACACACACTGTTTATGATCTCATTTGTCTTCTGTGTCATGGCTCAGGAATAGAACCTAGCGTCCCACATGATGTGTCCAGTGAGCAGCTGCCCAATGAGAACCTCAGTAATGCCCTGGGACAGAAGATCGTCTCACCCAACCGTCTCGTCTGTGATAGCAACACCTACGCTAACATCATCGTGGGCTTTCCAGACCTGCTGGTGAGTAATTGTCACAACATGCCAATCACCAGCCCTGTAGCCTGAACTATGACACACTGCATTGGTGTTGGAGACATGAGTGATTCAGAAATCTTCCACTGTTGCACTCTTTTACTCAGTCTCCAAATGAGGTGTACAGCTTTCCAAGAAAATCACCCCTCACAGAAGGCAGAGGACCCGACATGTTTTTTGGGTCGAGTCGCCGCACGGGACCTGCGAAACGAGTCAACTGCATCAGTCTGGTTGAAGCTAATCAGGTGGTGCGAGCTCTTCCTCCTACACAAGTGCCTCTGGCTGAAATATATCCTAAAGGTTAGATGTGAAAAGATTGATCAATACTTAGATTAAACTGAAATATTTAAGTACTTTATATTGCATAATGTAAATTCGTTACAGATATCACCCCACCTTTGACTTCTGCTTACCTGGAGGTCACGGATCTGAACACCAAGAAAGTCAAGTATATTTCAGTGCCAAGGTAAACACAAACACACTGGCTGCCTAATCAACACATTGTATTTCAGTGTATGGAAAACACAATTTACATAAAGCTGCAGCGCCCCCTTCTGTTTAGCCGAGATGGTTGTTAAGAGCAAGGAAAGCTAATAATAAGTGCAAATGATTGTACGTGGACATAGTTGTTGAATGGGGTGAATAAAAGCAGAATGTACCTTTTTTCCCCAAAAAAAGCATGAGGCAAAATCAAGAGAACAATAGTCTACTTAAGAAAATAACTTTTGGCATGAGGTCTTAGACCGATTTTTGATAAGCATGTGGGAATGTTTATTTACATTCACATAAGGAGATGCTTATTTAACTGATCCCATTCCTCTGTTGTTTATTTAACTATTATACAACATGTATATCGATAATATTGAACCACACCGTTAGATTTAAATCAAATGTTTATACTAGTGCGCTTTTACCTGGGATATGCCTGACATGCACCACATAATCTAAGCCTAATAATAAATGGATTTTTAAATGTTTTCATTAAACAAAGAAAAATCACTTAATTATTCATTACTTCTGGAGGCGTTCTTGGGTGCAGGCGCTTTACAAAGATACACCCAAGAAATGCAAAAAATAAATGTTTTCTTCCACGAGAAGAGAGTTTTGCACATTCCTCTTACTTAGCAATGACAAACTTTTTTTTTTTTATGTCGGTGAAAAAGCAGTTGTTTGTAGGTGTTATAACATTAGTCATATGATGAAATAACTTGCAGACATCCAACAATATTATATACAACTCAACAAATAAAAATAATTGTTATTAATAGTTAATTAATATTAATAGAAATAAAACATGACTGGGCTATATAAGTCTTTCTAAACATTTGTACTTGATGATACGCTGCCTGGGCCCTACATTTGTTTATTTTTTTATAATTTAAAAAAGTTACACAAAAGTCTCAGATTTTATGGCAACCATTTGCCATAGCATTGCTTTGGCAACCTTGTGCAATGTCACAACATTTCTGTCCAGAGTTGCACTCATTTTTGGCAAAGAGCTTATAATGATGACAGAAGAGTTTAACTACTTCATAAAGTCTTCTCCACAACATCCCAAGTGTTAAGGTCAAGAGTCTGTGGTGGCCAAATCATATGTGATTTGGCCACCATGCGTAAGAAGATTATGCATGCTCCCAGAATCACTCTTTTACACATCATTCCCGAGCCTAGACCTGACCACCTGAAGCAACCCCATATCCTAGTACTGCCTCCAGAGGCTTGTAGAAATGCTGTTACTTTCACTATAAAACATGGCTTTGGATTCCGCTGTCCATTTTTTATGGTGCAAATGTTTAAGTGATATCTGATCACTGTCATTCATGATTTTTTTCTGACCACATTTCTTCCACAAAGTTGATTGTTCAGTTCTATACGTCCAGGGGTAATAAGGCGTAGGACAGCTCTTGGCCCGATTTTAGTAATATGAATGTGTTTTTTGCTTGATGCAGACCAATAATTTGACCCCTCTGAAACACAATAACATCTGGTTTCCCTTAAGAAATGAGAAGTTGCTGCATTAGTTTGGATTAAAAGAATTATTGCCAACTGAAACATATTAATCACTAAAATAATTATGCAGTCAAAGGCTCTTAAGTATTTGCTTACTCAAATCTAAGCCAGTTTTTTTTTGAGCCAGCCATTGTATTAATGAACATCTAGGAATTTAAGTCTTTACTTTAATTTAAGTTTCCATCCAACCTATCCACAGTGGAACATTTTCTTTTTCTCTGAACATTGTTTCACTTTACCAGAAGTTATAGATTTCTAATTTATCTCCTCCAATGTTGCTGTACTGTAATCCTACAGGACTATGTCTGTGTCTCCTTACACGGCATGGATCTCTCAGGTGTCTGACACTGATGTACTGATTGCCCCACTGGGCCCTGGACGGGTTGTGACTGTAGATATGGGAGGCTACATGAGGGTGTGGGAGACAGGTTTGGATCATTTGCAGCGCTCCCTGCTGGAGTGGAGGAACATGATCGGCTCTGAGGATGGCCGTCTTGTCCAGGTAGGAAAATCTTTGCAGTGAAGGAATGTTTAACTAATAATATAGAGATTTATTAAAATTTGTGATTAAATTATTATTTATTTGTAAGATTTTTTTTCCAATAACAGGCAAACAAGTTGAAACCAATAACATCCATCACCCAACAAGGACAAGAAAACAGAATATTGCATTATTAGACAATTACACAGAAAAAAAACAAAGATGAGTACAATAAAAGGGTGATACAGGATACATCACAAGGTCAAGTTCACTTGTGAATTTAAATTTTTTCATCTGAATTATCGAGACCATTTCTGGCATTCATTTTTGAAAGAATTGAGGAGACAGAGATTTCCACTCTGTTAGAAAGAGTCTGTTGGCTGTAATAAGCATGAGCATCAGACACTGTTATAAGTGCAATGTAGATTCTGAACAGCCAAAAATCCCCTAGTTCAGCTTATGGTTTAACGTCTTAAAGCCATATATCCTAAAAAATCAGAAAAGAAATGTCACCAGAATCTTGCTGGTGTGTGACATTACCAAAAAGTGTGATTTTATTTACCTTTTTGTTGCCTAAATGTATGATAATCATTCTTATGCATGCATATTTACTACAGAATGTAAAGTGTACTATATTATTATTTTGTCATTATTTTTTTAAGGGGAAAAATCGAATAATTAAATCTTCAACACTTTTTATTGGATCTGTATTACTGTTGCAGCACATGACCATGTGGTGGCAGCATTAGGTCTCTGTTTAGTCCTTTAAAGACTTGTTATTAAAAGCCCATTTTAATGGTATTCATAACTTGGGAAGAATTAGTCATGCCCCCACATATTTTTTACAGATTTGTCATTAGTTGAGTTTATAGAAGCTTTTGTACTTTTTCAAGAACAGTATTTTTGTTTACATTTGTCACCATTGCAATTGCTTTTTTCCTGTACATTTTACTTAACTAAGGTGTTACATTGGTACTTGTGTAAAAAGATCCTAGTCAGCATTGTTTTCCGGCTAAAATTCACTCAATATAGTCTTTCTTCTTGAACCTGCAGTATGTGATATGTGAACTAAAGGTAAACAGCTGGACTCGTAACTTTTATGTCATTAAATTACATGTAGTCACACATCTGGCAGAGGATATTTACTAATGGTGTGGCCTTGTGCATCACGCTTCTGTCACTGAATTGATTTACTGATTTTTGACCGAATTGATTGATGATTGGTTAATTAGTCATTCTTAACCCTCCACTGAGTCATTATCGAATTCTGGAGATTCTGTTCCTCTTCAAGGGCTCCAGGTAGAGCCATATCCCCTCTGGAGAAAATGTCGATGGGTTGCTGGACACTTCATTCTTTCATTCTTTCAAGCTCTCTCCCAGCATTCAACACCTCAGCTCCATCACACATATTTACTAGATCTCTGTCCTCACTGTTTTTTTCACTAAAGCTCTTTGAACATTTTACTCTCAAAGTAGTAGTGCAGGTTTGCGGTGTAGCCAACATAAAGGCAGGGTATGTGTATGTGTGTTCACACAGGGGGTAAGAGATGGAGGGAGAGTGAAAACTGTCTTAAGACTTTGAGGTCAGGGTTTATAAGGAGACCTGAAGCTGGGTTATCATGTCACTGGACTGAGGTTATCCTTACCTTCCAGGTCTACAGGAGCTTCAAAAACCTTCAAAAACTCTCTGATCCTACCATGCCTTATTTCCATACACACACAGATGGACTCTGACTGGGCATGACTCTGTATGCGTGCTCAGCTGGATTGTTTGAGTGGAACTCTGTGGGATGTGGGATTAGAGGACATCCTGGATTAGAGAGGCAGTGTTGTCCTTTACAAACTTTGAGGATGGCCTCTAGTGTTTGCTGCTGCTTTTGGTTGGTTTATTCAGTGCTACACACTGTGTTTGAGTGATGGATAGGAGATCCAGCAGACTCCAAAACAAAGCTTCAGAGGGGTGTCGGCCGGTGCCTTGTAAGGGAGCGACCAGGGGTGAGATTCAAACCACCAACTCTGGATGGACAGTGCTAACCTCTAAGCAACTGTGTTGCATTATTTTTTGTTAAAATAGTCACAGTTGTTCCCATCAGTGAGCAGAATGACCTTTGTTGGTCAGCAGGATTTGATAACAAATAGCAAACTGGTGTTTCCCATATCAGCAGTTGAGTCACTAGCTCTCTCAACAATCACAAATAATAATAATTAAAAAAATGTAAATTGCTTGTCCCAGGCACCAAGCTTGTGATTTGTGGTATTGGTAATTTATAAGAAGATTTAAAGATAAGTGTCAGCCCAAAGTGCTGCGTGTTAAAAGCTAATAAATTAAAACTCAATTAATTTAATCTTGTAAGAACCTCTTATTAGAACATGACATTCTCTCCTAACTTCATTGTCTATACATCTTTGTATGATCCTCATATGAGGACCATTAGATACAATTATAGACCGATTGATATAATTGATTGATTAACTTCATAGTTATTTATGTGCTAATAAAGAAAAAAGTTAGGAACAATGTAGACAGAGCAGGAAAGGTAACAAAAGCAGAGACAACCCATGCATGCTCAATATACCCAATGCATATATATATATATATACAGTATATATACTGTCTTTTGTCAGTATATATACTGTATATACATATACAAGGACTATGAGGATACATATTTTTCTTTAAAGATAGATTTTAAGACTTTACTTTTAAATGTGTTTCTTAGATAGAAGCAAGAAAATCGACTGTATTTCCGAGATGCATTTTTCTAACATGTCACTGCATTGTTTTTTGTGCTGCACGTTTCTGTGTTACACATGGAAATCTTTGACTATTGGGAGACCTAATGGATAATGCTGTACTGGTCTGCATTCCTCAGATGGCTCTGTTAAATGAGTTAGTGGCGAGAGTGACAGAGACATTAGAGCTCCAGACTCCTGCAATAAGAGCGTCTCTTTGAGCTCATACTGGGATCCCTGCCACCTGCCTCATTCCACTCCCACAGACTCATTCCCTCTCTCCATCGTTTGCCTTTAAATGCCTCTGTCACCTTGTCAGATTTTAGTCCCTCTCTCTCATTTTCTCAGCACTTTGATTCTTTCTCCCACTGTTTAACTCATATATTTTCCAACTTCAGCATTCTTGTGAATGGCGCCTCTGTTACAGACTATTGTGGGGCATTCCTTCACCCATGGGTGTTTTCCCCCCTTTTCAGTTCCCCGTCTCATGCTTTCTTGGATTAATGAGCCTGTAAATTTCCCTCCATTCTCACAGGCTGGACCCACCTGGTGTGGAATTATGAGGAGACAAAGTTAGTCGGGTTCTCGTCACTGCATGGTAGACAGCTGAAGAGAACTGATGAAGCTGTGTCTTCACTCTCTAAGAAATCTGCTTGTGTCTAATGAGATTGGTTAGAATTCTCCTGACATTCTCTTGAACTTTCAACAGCAGTCACCTCTGTGCATACCAGTTTAGTTGGAACATATATTTTTTTGATATTAAAGAAACTGTCTTTTGTCAATACTGTGAAAAGAAGTGCTTGAGAATGTCCTTCTCAGGTGCACTGTAATTGACAGTAGTTTTGTTTGCTCGGTGCTGTATTTGCATCAGCTTGTCCAGGCATGGTGTATGGAGCAATAGTTGCTCCAGAATAAGTCCCTTACAAGTTCAGTGTAGGCATTTCCGTGATCTGTATGAAACCCGTTGTTCGGTAGGAAGCCTTCACTCTGCTCTTTAACCCCATGAAAGAGTCCATTATGAGGTCATGGATATCTCTCAATTCTGTCTTTCCTCTGTCTACAGCAGACACTTATTTTCCCTTTATTAAATTCTCATTATTAGAACACAACACTCTCCTACACATGCTGATGTCAGACATGAGGAATGTCTGCCTTTGTTCTAGTGCTGATATTGTTCCCTGAGGCAACTGATGCAATTTCTGTAGTACAGAGAAAAAGCAGACACTTTGTCTAACTCCGTTTGCCATGTTTTGCAAACTGTATTATAGACATGAATGAATAGGCAGGGGAAGACAGATGCCTGAGTGACATTAAATCTCCCAGTTATTTGAAATTGTAATAACCAACAATAACTCGAGATTGCACAAATCCATATATTCACCGTAGTGAAATGATGAACAGCCTGTGATGCAGTGCAATACAGGATAGCCATGCAGAGAATGTATGTTCCTGTTATTCAGGCCAGCCTGACGTCAGTGACTCTTTCCAGGCCAACCATATATGTCCCCATGTAAGACAGAGCCAAATGCTTTCCTACAATTACCAGAGAGAGAGAGAGTGTCCGGAAGTCAGTCATTCCAACAGGTGCAAGCTGTGTGTAAGTGTTTAAAGGGAAGTGGACACTGACTCATCCCTGACCAGCACTCAGTCTTCAACTGGAGAAGCATTTGTAATAGCATAAGAAGGCAGATGATGCGTCATGTACAAAACAAGAGAAATAGTTTGATGACTGATTAATGATTCATGGTATAGCTTATCTGTGGCTTCAAAAGCATATCTCATTATGGTGACCAAATATTATGTTTGTTTTAAATTGTACTGATTACAAATGATTCAGTTATGTTTAAAATGGTGAGCTGATCCCATGGCCAATGCTAATATGGTATAAGGTGGAGCTCAAAGCTAGAGAAGGACCACTAAATTTTATTAAGGATCAATGTTCACAAGATGCCACATAAAATTTAATAGGGTTTGTGACCAAAGTGATATTTTATAAAAATAATTATATAAGAGCATTTTATTTTAGGGCACCCACAGGTATTTTTACAGATAAATAAAAATAAAATGCATGTAATAACATAATCACAACTTGAAGTATATGAACAAAGAAAGCAAAAATAGTATTCTTTCAGATGGCCTAGAATTTTGTACGACTATGTTTGTACTTAACTTAAATGTGAGGTGAAACTTTCAAAAATTAAGTGGTAAAAATGCAGCAAGAATAAAAACAAATGTTAAATATCTGACTTGGCAAATTTAATGATAACTAAACTGGAATAGGAGATTTCATAAAAGTTCAAGTCAAACCAGGACCTGTGATGAAGTTTCTCGTGATTAAAGGAGTAAAGCTGATTGACATTTACAGATGTCAAACATTGTATGGTAATGAGACTCTTAGCCACAGTAAAACATTTGAGTTGTGCAAATATTTTAAACAAGGCCGTACATCCGTGAATGATGATCTTGGCCGAGGTGGCTTGAAGACCACTACAATTGTTCCTGTGAACATTCAGCAAGTAAAACGTCTGATCCTTGAAAATTGTCAGATAGCTTGTCACCAACTTGTGGAAGATAAGCACCTGTCTGTGGGACATTCTGTGGAACATTACAGGAACTGGGAGTTAGTGCCACATCCCTAGTACAATCCTGACCTTGTTCTAAGCAAGTTCCACATGTTTGGGCCGTTAAAGGAGTTTCTGGGAATCCAGCCTTTCAGATGTGAAGCAGTCAGTCTGATTATTACTGAAAACTTTTCTACTTTCATGGTATTCAAGCACTAATGAAAAGCTGAGATAAGTGCATTAGCATAGCAGGGAATTACATAGAGAAATAAAGCCAGTGTTTACTCTCATATGTAACTGTGTTCTGTTATTCTACATCAAATGTCCCAGTTTGACTCCATTAACATTTGACGTTATGATTCATACTATTTAAAACTGGCATTAACATGTAGGGAAAAAATGTTCATTGATAACCTAAAAGAGGAACTAAAATATGGAAGCACCCACATTTTAAATTGCCAGAAATGTGCATTTGAAAGGCAAATTGTACTGTGCCTTAAAGGCTGAATGTTTCCAGCACCCCAGTTTGATGGCATGAGCACAAAGAACCCAACTGACAGTGTTTAGGTTAAAAAAAAGTATTTAGGTTGATAACGATCAGCAGATCTTTGTCTTGTAGTATAGAGACAGAGTGAAGAGGCAACATTTTGCCTTTAACCTCTGGAACATTCTGTCTGCTGTCTGCAGATCAGAGACTCAGATTAGGGTTTGTCCTGAATATATATCCTCCATGCAGCACAGGACACAGGTATACAGACATGTCCGTGTGTATGTGTGTGGGCATGTAACAGTAGCCAGAGTCATGTGTTTCCAAGGGGGCTTGAAATGGTGGCCTGCTGTTCTTATAGCCACCTCTGTCCCCATGTCCTCGTGTCTGTGGCATGGAAGTGTCATCACCTGTCCGTCTCCTATGTTTGTCCGAGTTGTATCTGACCCAAAATGTTCCCCAGCTGGGGAAACATTCCACCCTGCAGGCCCTGTGGCTGATGTGCCTATGTGAAGACGCTCTATTTGGATGATGATAAAATAATGGAGCATTAATTCTATTAAGTTCTTTAAAACTGAAATGTGACCTAACTACCACTTTTCCTGACAGCTTTCACCTTTAAAAACTGTAGTGTTTGTATTCCTGCTGTGTTCACATGCTGAATATTATTCAAGACAAACTCCTACAATCAGTATTAATCATTTGACTCAGTGTGGTTTGCATTAATCATTAATAGACATTTTATTAAAAAGTTTAAGTCGCTTATTTAACCTACTTTTACTCCATTTATCAAACACTCAATATAATATTCTCTCTCTTGTGCACAATGTGAGTCTCAACACAAAATTGAGTAAATGGTTATGGAGTGAGAGTTTGTTTTTGAAATAATTAAGGGTCGATGCGGGACTTCCTTATTAGTATGTGGGGGAATGTTTTGCTCTGAGCGTGTGCTCTGCGCTAAGTGCTGCGGCCACACCAAGACACTTCATTGTTGAGCAGCAGACTCCAAGCAAGGCATTCCTGACATTCCAACCCAGGATGTCACTGTGGCCACTGGGATGTTGGAGGTTAGCTCTAACCTAGTTTCACCCTCAGACACTCTGTCCACACTCTGTAACCTTTTATATCAAGGCTAAAATTCTCAGTGTCTTGAAGGTGACATGTGAGCCACAGGACTGGATAATGTTTCTTCTATACCATATTTAAGGGTTGTAAGAGAACTTTACACTTAGTACTGCATTAACATGATAGGAAAGCTATTCTCAGAAAGTACAAGCCTTGAACAGCAGACCATATTAGATTCCATTCCTGTCAATCAACCTGAGGCTGCATTGGACATCAAAACTGGACAAGGAAATATTGGAAAATTAGTTTTCCAGTCTTTAGCTACGGTTCAGTATGTTCTGAAATGTCCTCTCTCATGAACAAGACATTTCGTCAGAAGCACAGAAGCAACACTTACTGTTATTCTTTTTTCACGCTGTTCTGCACAAAGACTCGAAAGTGTGAATATCCCTTGAGATCAGCACTTTCATAAATACTTAAACCAGCCTGCCTGTTCCAACAACAACAATAATGTCAAGGGCATTCAGATAACATTTCTGAGGTTTGATGTGAATGTAAACTGAAGCTCTTGACCTATAGCTGCAAAATGTTCTGCTACCAAGTTAATCGCTGATTATTTACACTACGTTCCAAATTATTACGCAAAT
>JAQMYJ010000036.1:16737135-16753369 GCA_030014305.1 Clarias laeviceps | reverse complement strand
AATTAAAAAACTAAACATTTAATGTTTATGACACTTAAATCCAATTTGCATAATAATTTGGAACGTAGTGTATTTGCATAAATGGCCAGGTGTGTCTAATAAAGCGGACACAGAGTGCATGTAGTTCACTTTCTAGAGATGATGAAACTGAATCTTGAAACTCAGTCAAATGAGATGCCCAGTTTGATGGCTAAGATTACATTATTACATTTATAATTTGTGCGACAGTGCTCTTACTACTTTAGCATTAACCTTAATTTAGCATAATTTTTGCATTATAAAATTACAGTATAGAAGTGAATAATTGAATATTTATAATATATTTGAATTGGCTTAGTTTAAACACCTAACCAGTATGTGCCCATTGGATAAGAATGCGCTGGTTTTGTTTCCCTAAATATTCTGTACACAGGCCAGACTGTACGTTTAAGTACACTTCAACTCTTTACATATCATTGCAGACAGACGCCGCTGTGTGAGCAAATACCATAAGGCCTGAAAGTGCAAACGTCTCGAGTATGCAGTGTGTGACCTTGGAGAGCAGTAGATATCAAGCCCTTACAGTGATTATGTAAACTTCTTTATAAATACCAGGTATTAAGTAAATATATAATATTATACTAAGCGCAGTTTAATTATTAATTCCGGCCATAACAGAATACCTCCATATGTGAAATGGTTCTGACCAACCCTGAACACTTATTTAAAGATCAATAGGGTTGTATTAATTTTAATTTAAAAACTGTTAACATGTATTAACAGTTGAATTTTCTAGGCAGGTTTTAACTGATTGGATGTTTAAGATTTTAGGAGTTTGGGCCATAAAAAAAAAACTTGAAACCTGAAAGAAATAGAACCTAAAAAAACAAAAATCTGTCCGACCCATCCCTTACACAAGAGAAAAAAGTACAGGTAATGAAAAAAACAGCCTTCTGTCCTGTATCTTTTTGAAATATTAGCTACATTTACACAAACAAAATTTCTTCATTCATTCATCTTCTATGCCGCTTATCTTGTCCAAGGTTGGAGGGGTCCTTAAGCCTATCACAGAAGACTTAGGGAACGAGGCTGGGTACCCACTGGACATGTTGCCAATCCATCACAGTGCACAAGGTGTCTACATGATATATTTATTCATATTAGCCAATTATTCCCATTTAATTTACTAAACATTTTTTACAACCACAAAAGAACAACACAAGACATTACAGCTACTACTACAACAGATTCATTTTTGTTCTTTTAGTTCTGAGATCATTAGAGTAAGAATTTTAAAGTGCATTTAGGAAGACGAAATGTGAGAATATGTGTGCTTATGGGATTATGAGTACTCTTATCCGTCGCCTTTTTGATCTTTAATGACCTATAAATTCATCTAGAGTGACTGATCTGAAGATGTGCATTAACTAGGCTTCTATGCTTAATTTAGAAGATTGGCCCACTTTTAGACCTCTTTGATGACATTTGCAAGTGTGGCCTAAAAAATCCTCAGCCTGAATGTGGTATAGCATTTTTCCTTTGGTCCAAAGCTCTTGATCATGCTCTAGTCATATGTCACACTGTGGTCTGCGTTATAGACCTTTAATCCTAACCCTTAAAAGTGTATAGATTTTCTTTTTATTGCCATTCACTTTTGTAGAGTTGTAATATGATCATGTAGGACAGTTATACTGCTGGAATGTCTTTTTGTTTGTTCAATCTTATTGTAGGCTTCTGCAGATTTCTTTTATCCGTCTCTCTGTCTTTGTTCCCTCTTTCTTCTCAGTGCCTCTCTCTGCCTCGAGGCACTGCAGGAGAGCCGGGTCTTATCTGAGTGAGCTCATTCTACAGTATTGACGCATGAAGAAAACAAAAGGGCTAGCCCTCCACAGTTGTTGTGGTTAAACACACCTGGCTAATTCTCACCCACTGTCTGTGAGCATGTGTAGACGGCTCGTGAGTGTGATGTATTTTGTTGATTCATATAACCACAGATCAATCACTTATGCACTACACAAACTGTGTTGTCTGATTTTAGCAAAAGATAACACATCCACTGCTGTAACTAAACTCATCTTGCATTCCCGTCAGTGTTTCATTTAAGTGTGTGTTCAGATATTAGTGTGCAGGCGGGACAGAGATGAAGTTGTGACTTCATGGTATAAATTTCATGGCTAATTTAATGCCACGTCACAACGACTCACACACACACACGTCATGATCTGTTCTTGATGCTCTAGTGAAATAAGAAACATATGAACTTTATTGTCACTCCTCTCACTGTTCAGCTCAGCAGACTAAACACTGGATGCTCAAATGTGTCATCAGTATTCCAACTAACCATAGAATTTGGCTGGGCAAAAAGTATCTGACCAACGGTTTTACGTCAGTTCTGTCTTCTTCTATTCTTTCTTAAGACTCTTGTTGATAGTGCACTTCTGTCTAAAGGGGAACTGGTTAATCTTCAATCTACAATCTGCCTTAAGCGTATGTCTGTGACCTGTTCAAGAGGCACACACATCAGTCATGCTGATTTTGACATTTCAGAAGGATCTTCTCTTATCTTTCTTTTCACATCACTCTTAGTGTCAGGGAACAGTTGTATTCTAACTGCTATAGCTTAAATGTGTTTAAATAGATTTGTGCTAATAACAGGGTTCATACAGAGGCTCTTGGCGACCATGGGCTGAACACATGGAACATTCTGCAAGTTCAGCAAAAAAATAAATTAACTCCATCTTGATGCTTATAATTCATGCCATATAGACTTGTGAGACTTTTATGACATTTCTGGATGCTTTAATAAATTACTACAGTTAACTAAATGACAGTTAGCATTATGCTCTCAAGCTCTTTAAGTAAACTAATTCTCAAAATTATGTTCTCTTATGACCTTAAAAGTTAAACCCAACATAGAGTTACTTGATAAGATGTTGTGCTACCACAAGTCATAAGAACAACTTTTGGCCATCTCGGCACAGATCTCTGCACATCTCCTGAACTGTACAACTGGTGTTTTTATGATGCCAGTGGAGAGAGAGAGAGAGAGAGAGAGCTGTCTAACACATCAGGCAAAAGATCTACAGGGTTTTAGTTGGCATGACATCTGCTGACTGTGAAGGCCATAGCTTATCATTTATAGCAGTTTCATCTTGGCTTTGGTGATGCACAGTGCAATGTGCATAAAATAGCAATAAAATATCTTACAGTTCCTTGCAACACACTTTCTTAAATAAATCATTAAATAAACATGTAAAGTAATTTATTGCCATTTAGTCACATTGCACTGTCCATCACCAAGGGCCAAAATAGAAATGCTGTAAATGATATACTGTATGTGTGTGTGTGTGTGTGTGTGTGCAGTACCATGCAACAGTCTTAGTCAATCTGTTAATTTTTTTTCATACAAACTTTGTTATACATGTTTATTTCATGAGTTATTATCAAGTCGGTACAAAAAACTTCTAATTTCCAAGCATTTAAGCAAAAAAAAAAAAAAACAATCTTAGGAGAATATCTGTAGGCCAGAAAGAAAGCAGCATATTATGTAAAAGACCACTTTTCAGACAAAAAAAAAGCTCCTGGGTTTTGCATACATGAAAAAAAGAAGCAGGTAAGATAAAGTTTTTTTTTTTTTTACTTTTTTTTTAAGACATTCTTTTACTATAGCAGTTATTTGCATGTGCCTAAGACTGCACAGTACTGCATATACATGCACTAAAAAAAAAGTATATATATATACTGTATATGAAATATTGAAAATTTATTAATACACACACTCAATGCAAAAAAAGGACTTTGGATTGTGAGCAATAACAGAACAAAGTTATTTGTAACTGTAAAGTAATAACTACCTCTACTATTTAATACACGTACACCAGCGTTTCACTAGTGCTTGTACATCATCTAGATAGAAAGTTTTCTCAGCACAAAGCCATGATTGGACTGCCTGCTTCACATCTGAAGCACTGGCCTCCCAGGAACTACTTTAATGGCCCAAACATGTGAAAATGGTTTGGCACATGATCAGAACTGTACAAGGGATGGAGCAATAACTTCCAGCCGAGATCCTATAATGTGCTGGTGGTGTCTATTAATGATTGTGTGTACAGTTCCCAAGGACAGATGCGTCTTTTCCGCAAGTTGGTGACAAGTTAGTTATCTGTATATTTTCCAGAAACAGGAGTTCCACTCACTGAATGTTTGTGGGAACGACTGCAATGGGCTCGCAGCCACCTCTGACAGGATTGTCATTCACGGACGTATGTCCTTCTTTAAAGGAGCTTCATCACAAGACCCAGTTTAACATGAACAACTCTTGTATATAGTTAATACTGCCTCCATCATCATTTCTATCCTCAAAATAGCAGACAAGGAAAGCAAACCTTATGAGTGCTGACTCTACTCATCACACTTGTCTCTAGCCCACACAGACCTGGAGTGCACTGCTCCCATTAAGGCTGCTTTTGCATATAAGTGTGATTCACTGACATGCAAACGCAGTGGCAGACTATTAGACCAGCATGAATCATGTTTTCAGTTCCTGAGTTGTTGTTGCTGTTGTCTTTCTCATTCAGATAGAATTGCTAATGGGGGTCTGGGGGTTTGCAGAGAGTTTGGTGTGCTGTGTGTGTTCATGATGTGTGTAAGGTTGCCCATTCTCCATGACTCAGTGCAGTTGATATCAGTTGCTTGGACAAACTGGGTGGGCAACCATAACTGGGTTAAAAACAAACTGGGTCTACAATCATAACTGTTATTTCCAAAATAATTCAGCAAAACAAGAAATGTTCTGTCCACTCTTGGTACAGTCATTATCAAACTTTGATAGTCAGGTTCTTTACTGTATTAAAGGACAGTTAGCATTTGACAGCATGGTTTGATAGAGCTTAGCCAAAAATTACTCTTGGATCTTCCAGCAGGGGAGAGAGAGGAGGGTATAAGGTCATAGACATCTGTACTTGTGTATGAGCCTTTGAGAGTGTGAGTATTTGAGTATTCCTTTTAAACCTCTGTGTCCTGGGCGATCAGTGAGAATGCAAAGGTTGGGTCTGTGCAGATAAGTGGAAATGTGGCATACAGCATATCAGTTCCAGGTCAAACCTGGGTGGAGACCTGCACCTACTTGAATAAACGTTTTTAATACACACCCAATCGCACACCCATACACCTCATCTTGAAAAACTTTGTCTTGTGCCATCCTCCCTATTTGTTAGTAATCATGCTTATGTGCCATGCAAATAAAAGAACTAAAAATACTGATGAAATGACATACTCTAAAGAAGACTTTTTAAAATTAATATTTTTCAGATCACTATTCAGAGGGACAGCGGCCTTGATGTCAGCGCACCAAAACATGGCAAGATTGACCCCATGAATGCCCCTCACGTAGGGGGTAATCAGTGGGCAGGAGGCACAGGTAGGTTATCAAATCTAATTTGATTCTAATTTAATTTAATAAATTAAGAATGGGAGAAATTAATAAAATAGGAGAAATTATTTACTACAGTCCTATAGGTTTTAAAAAATTTTAAATGTATAGAATTATTATTTAAAGGTTAATTCTGTGATCCTGTAGGGGGCAGAGACACAGCAGGCCTCGGGGGAAAGGGAGGTCCCTACCGTCTAGATGCTGGCCACAAAGTCTACCAGATCTCCCAGGCTGAGAAAGACGCTGTGCCTGATGAAGTCAAGAGAGCTGCCCGAGAAATGGCCGAGAAGGCTTTTAAAGAAAGGTATACTTATTTATCACTCTCCTAGTGCCCTCATACACCAATAGGATCTTTGAGAGAGTTTACGATCAAGTGCTAATCTCTCGGCTTTCTGAACAGTGAGGGCTTCAGGACTCCAGTGCCTCTCTTTCCGGTGTTTACATGTGTGTGTATGGATGTGTGTATAATGCAGAGCCTCATCAGTCGATTACAGAGTGAAGCCCTACTGGAGCTCAACCAGAGCCAGCTATTCCAAAAATGCACCCAGTGAATACCGCAATTCATGCGACTCGATGTGTGTGTGAGTGGGAGAGAGAGTGCAGGATGAGAGGGATTGGATATAAAGGAAGCTTCTGTTTTTGCCTGTTTTCTCATTTGTGTGTCTCATGTCCATACCCAAGACTCTACATCTAAAAGTTTCACACCCAGATCCATACATGTACAGAGCCATTCGCTACCAAGTGTTACACTCACGTACAGAGTCACCTTCAGTATGGTGACATGAGCAAGCAACATCTTTTAGATTGCATTATTACTGTAGCACTTCTGAGTAAATAAGTCATATTGCAGCATTGGTTTTGATGCTAATGATTCTGTCAGTTTGTGTGTGACTTCAGGATATTCATGTGGTAATGCGTTATATCCTGTTTTATATTCTGCCTGCTTCTTGTCACGTTCTCAACTGCTAAATCTCAGGTTTTGCTTTACTGAGTCGGTTTTCACAGGAAGTGGGATTATCTATCTTAGTGTTTGAGTGTAACATATAAAACTGCCAAAAAAACACCTGCAGTTACACAATGTGAGCCACCCTGTAGAAAAGAGTGATGACAACCTATCGAACAACAATCAATTTGTTCTCACCTTTTCAGCAGAATATAGATCCTCCCAGAGTAAAGTTTTACTTTCCATTTCTATATCACACACACATTCTCTCTCTCACACACGCACACACACTGGCGGTCTCACTGTGGTCTGTGGACAGGTCTGGAATTCAGCAGAAAATAGCAGCGTGGCCTGTCCCTTCTCCAATAGCACTACTCAAAGAATGTGAGCTTCTGAGTCCAGTCAGGAAATCCATGGCCATTAACTGTGTATGTGAGTGTGAGATTCAGCACTTGCGGGAAAAACAAAAAGACAGAAGAAGGAGAAGGTACAGCTGTTGCTACTGTTTCACACTATAGAGGTTATCAGTCCCTAACCCGTATCATTTCTCATAGTTTTAAAGTCTCACTACAATCTTCCAGCGCAACTTCCTTAATGGCTTTTTGCACATCTGCTCCAGTTGGCTGTGAAAGATGAAGGTGATGGGATGAGACCGTCCTGTAATCTCATCTGTGTAGAAGCTAAAAGCTGCTCCCTGCTTTACTCTGTGTACGTTAGGCTCTGCTTCCCCTCTATGACTTCAAACATCTCTCACATGTACACACACACACACACACACACATGACAAATTGCCCTTATGGTTCTGCTCTGCCTGGATTGAAGTATTGTAGGATTAGCACAAGTCTTTAGGGATTATTGGTTTTAGATGTCACCTGGACAGCCACTTATACCTGCTGAAGGAATTACACAGAGCCATCAGTTCTGCAGTCACACGCGCAATAGAGAGCAGAACAAACTGAGGAGGAACAGTATTGAGGGCTTGCTGCCACCAAGGCCGTCAGGAAATCTCACAGACGGCAGTACTCATTAGGGGCCTCTTACACTCGAGTGCTCATCATCCTTGCTGGTCGCACTGACAGATGGCTGTATCACTGCGATCATCATATGGCATCATATGGAGTTTTCCTTGGCCCAAGTCCACCCTCTAACACATGAAACATGTGAAGTTTAAACTGTGTAGAATCTAAAACAAGTGCAACCTGGCTGTAGAATTCTGATCTACCAACAAGAATAGAGATTGATAACGCTATACAGGCCAGGGTTGTCAACTGGTGGTTGTCATGAACTTTAGATTTAGATGTGGACCAAGTATTTAAGTGGATTAAACTTTAGACCAAAAAAAATGCAATAAATGTATGAAAGAAAATATACATGGTTCAGTGTTTTAATTTCTTAAACATCACAGCCTCTGTTGGTGCATTCAATTATACTTCATTGAAATTCCATTTCTAAAGGTTTATTTAAACTTAAAAGATCCCAGAATTTTGGACACCACTGTAAGCTGTATGATCTATTCAAGAGCTGTTTCATTAGAATTATATAGTTTTAATCTGACTTATCATAAATACAGATGATATCTTTAACAAAAATAAAGAAATGAATAAATAAACAAACTTGTAAGATATTTAGGAGTGTTTGTGTACTTTCTGAGTGTCCTGGTGTGTATGATGGAAGTCCTGTGTGTTTCAGGTTAAAGGAGATTGAGATGAGCGAGTATGATGCCGCCACATACGAGCGTTTTTCCGGAGCTGTCCGGCGCCAGGTCCAGTCCCTACGCATCATTCTGGACAGCCTGCAGGTAAACATCTCGTCTCAGCTCTCCCATAGGGTGTGCGCAGTATTTCCAAGAGTGTTATTTCCTTTGCTTCCTTTCACATACACACAAACATGCACGTACACACACACACACACACACACACCCTCACATTGCTGCTATCACAGCTGCTTCTCTTTTCATCCTGAATTTCCCCCTTAGGTCATGAAACAATTATCCCCTATCACTAAGCCAAACTAAGTGCTATTGTTGCTTTGTTGAGTGACCTCTCAGTGGACACACGGTCATGTGGTGTGCTCAAGCAGCTTGGTGAGGGGTGTCTTGGATTTACAGCAGCACTCCTGGGGATTCCCTTTGCAGCAAGACAGAGCAATGATTGTGGGGATCATATTTCTTGCTGGAAGCTTCCCTGACATGTTCTGCTCAAACATAGACGTGTTATTGGGAAAATACCATGTCAGGAATTTCATCTGACTGTCTGCTCACTTCTCTTTGTCTTCCAATGTCTTATTCTGTCACCAACGATTTATTACGTCTTATAACGAGTTTCTTGGGTCAAGTTGCCAGCTCGATGTCTGATTGTATCTGAGCAGTTTAGAGTGAAGGTCCTTGTTCAAGGGCCCAAGAGTGGCAGCTCGGTGGCACTAGGGCACAATCTGGGGACTTTCTGATCAGCTGTCCAACACCCTGACCACCGTTCCCCATGTGTCTATCTTCTTCTTCTTCTTTGTCTTTTGGCTGTTCCCTTTCAAGGGTTGCCACAGCGAATCATCTGCCTCCATCTAACCCTATCCTTTACCCATGCGTCTATTACTCTTTGAAATGTGGTTATTTAAATTCTAGCAATGATTAGCTACAATAAACTCTGACAATTTATTGTGTTTATGTAACTATGGCCTATCCTGGCAGCTTGGAGCATAATATTAAAACATACTGGTAGTTTTTCTACTTGCAAGTTGAAATGGCCAACCCACAAAACCTACACAAGCTTTTTTTTTGTTTTTTGTTTTTTGTTTTTTTTAAACAGCACACTCAGTCTCACATGAATGTTCTTTTCTGTTCACCCCAGTGTGAACTTGAAAACAGAAACACTCAAGCTTGTGAATCTGTACACGTATATCTGATGTTCTGTCCCAGTTCTGTCTAGCACTTTAGACATGGGGTCACCCTCCATTTTCCGTTTTTTTTTTTTTTTTTCACTCCATCTTGTTTTTTCAGGCTTAGTCGAAATTACTTGTTAGACTGCATCCTTGTGTACGTGTCAGTACAAAAAGCACATGCCTGTACCAGATTTCCTCACAGGTCGAATGAGTGTATCTACACACCTGAGCATCACTGCGATATGACAGATCTCAGAGGATACAAAGGACTGAAAATAACCTCAGCATTATACTAACTTGTTGTTAGAGGAAAACTACAAAGAAAAACAACAAAGCTGCATATTTTCTTTCTTGGCACTGCTCTATATTCATATGATTATAGTGTCATATGCATTTGCATTAGGTCAGTTTTCTCACACACACCTGTACTTACTTGCCTCGTATTCCCACACCGTTCATATTCATGCAAGCCTTAACATACATGGCATCTCTGTTATCATAAATTGTATAATTATTCACGTTTATAAGATGTTACAGATATATCAGAAAGCCCAACCAGTTTCATTCTGAAGAGTGATTGGATGTTAAAACCTTTAAAAAACTCGAAAATTGATAAAAAAAAAAAAAAAATGTTTGCAGTTGAGGTGGTGAAAAGTTTAGTGTTCTAAACTATTCACAAATTGGCAGCATCTTGTGTGGTAGGAGTGAATTGTTCACTAATTTTGTTTCGAATTGTAACAAAATCTAAAAAAAATCATATTGAATCAGGATATTCATAAAAACATGATAAATAAAATCGCAATACAAATCGAATCTGCACCTAGGTATCGTGATAATATCGTATTGGCTATTCCTGGGTGATCCTCATCTCAGACAGTGTTATAAAATCTTAGGATACACCATGTAAAACGATGCAGAAACAAAGTAGGTAAAATAAAATGGAAAAATTTATTGATATGATTTGTAAATTTAATATACAATATGTTTTTAGCCTTTTTTGTTTTTTTTTAATTAGTGTTCTTAAAAGCATTTCAAAGTGCTCATTAGTTGTCTTAGGAAGTTATCAACTCTTTTCCAAGAACTCTTTAATTATAAAACCCTTATCAGTTAGGCACATAATATTGCCCTTACAGCTTGCAGTTCCCATTTATGTCTTAAAGCACACTGTATAACCAGATATGCCATGTGCCTTAACTTTTCCCCAGCTACTATAACAGATGCGACCAAAGTCTAGTCTCTACTTATCGTTTGTAGCGCAGATCAGCTCTTTGTTCCTAGCTGTGTGATATGGCACAGAAAATGCCGCTGATTTCATTCAGACAGCCTCTGGAGAGCAGTGTATTTTTGTGCAGAATTGCAGACGCTTGCCAATAATTTTCCCTCTGGATCACAGAAAACATTGTTGTATTGTGAGTGTAACACTTTGTTCTGCTTTATCTGAGTGTGACTGGCACGATGACACAGGAGGACAATGTGTGGGATGATGCAGCAGTTGAGGGAGCTCCAGGGGGATCAGAGTCTAAACGAAAAGCAGATGTGGACTCATACTGAATCTTTGGCAGGTCTATGATCACTGTTTATAGCTGACATGCACCTGAGGTCATGATCATATCTGTTAGTCGTGGTGCTTTATTCTTAGACAGAAACCTTGCACTTTCCTGCTCATTGAAAGGGCCTTTTTATTTGTACTAGTTTTAGTGTTACTCATATCTGTCTTCTGTTGTTTAGGGGCACTTTAAAAAAAAATAAAATAAAAATAAAATGTTTTTGATTCACAAATCAAACATTATCATTTAAACATGTCTTAGAAATATTTCAACCTTAAGCTTTTATATAAATTTTTTTATATTTATGTATGTTAAATGCTATATTATAGTATTTTTACTTTTCAACTGGTTTAACTAACAGTTTTGCCCTGCTTTCAACTTTTTGAGGTTTTGGGAATCTATTGTTTCTCACTGCCAGCAGACGTCTTTTTATTATTTACATGGTGGTGTAGTGGTTAGCACTGTCGCCTTGCACTTCCAGGGTCCGGGTTCAATTCTCGTCTCTGTGTGCATGGAGTTCGCATGTTCTCCCTGTGCTTGGTGGGTTTCTTACGGGTACTCTGATTTCCTCCCACAGTTCAAACACTTGCAGATTAGGCTAATTGGCGTTCCCAAATTGCCCGGAGTGTGTGTATGTGTGTGCCCTGCAATGGATTGGCACCCTGTCCAGGGTGTACCCCGCCTCATACCCTAAGACTCCTCGGATAGGCTGTATACAGGATAAAGCGGTATAGGCGTTGAGTGAGTGATTGGTTAGATTTTTCAGCATTTACACTATTACTGCTTTTACTGTAGCCCTATTGGTGTAATATTTTGTAATGAGTTTAATGCTTCTTTTACAGGCTAAAGGGAAGGAAAGGCAGTGGCTGAAGAACCAGGCATTGGGGGAGCTGGATGATGCCAAAATCATTGATGGCCTGACTGGAGAGAAAGCCATTTACAAACGTAGAGGAGAGCTGGAGCCAGAGGTTAGAGATCTGTTCTGTCTGTGGTGCTGAAAATGACCCGACCAAAAGGAAGTTTGGACAAAATAGCCCCAACTGATTGAAAGCCTCACACTTACCAGAGTGCACTCACACTTTTATGAACACATTTGGTCTTGAAGGCATTCAGCTTCTGGCTTTGTTTTTTTACGAGGGTTTCATACCATCTTAAAACATTTTAATGTCTTTAATGGGTTCCTGAGTGGTGCAGCTGCTGATAGGATTGCATCGTGTTGCCACTGCCACCCGTGAGCAGTCCTGTTTCTATAAATAGCACAAACCAGGACTGGAAAAATGAAAGAGATAAGAAAAGTGTACTTATGCGTACTTGTGTTAAATTCCTACTTAATTAAAAGTTAAACTATTGTATCCAAAAATCTACTTGAGCTAAAGTCTAAACAGTTCAGACATATATTTTCATAATCTGATTGAATATTTATGGAAATAAATATTCATGGCTTATTGTTGAGGGACGTTCAACTATCTACAGTATATAATCCCCTGCTACACCAGTTCCCTTATCCCAGAGAGTCACTAACACTTACAGTAGTTGCCATCAAGGTAGAGAGTGTCCTTAGTATGCTGGAGCCATGATCAGACTGCTTGTGTCAAAACATTCCTTTAAGTCAATGCAGATTAGAAATCTTTTGAGCTCTCTTGGTACCCAATGTGCACTCACTTCAGGAAATTCAGATGTTCAGGATTGATTGTGTTTACAGTTCCCACAGACAGATGCACCTTTTCCAGATGTAGAGCCTTCTTTTAAATCAGATGTTTTACTGTTTTATTTTTTGCATTTATGAAATTGCAGAGTTGAGCTCAGGAAAGCAGTTTCTCTCTTTGTAACTGTCTAGTAAATAACCAAATCCAAAGCACTATTTCTTTTTTAGCTTTCTAGAATGTAACCTGAGCAAACCTAGAAATGTACTAAAAGGATGAATGTTCACATAATCTAGTTGAATAATTTTATCTTTAATATTTCTTGATGGGAAACTATGTCTCTTCTCGTAGCCGGGCACACCTCAGCAGAAACCCAAGCGCTTACGTCTGCTAGCTGATGTGTCGGGCAGCATGTACCGCTTTAACGGCGTGGATGGGCGCCTGGAACGCTCTATGGAGGCAGTGTGTATGGTGATGGAGGCGCTAGAGAACTATGAGCACAAGTTCAAGGTGAGATGCCTAACCACTTTTTTTTTTTTTAACACTATCGCAATTTTTGTTTTGTTTTCAAGGAAACAAACACAAGAATAGAACCAGCTGGGTGCTTACGGGAATTTTCCAAGTCTGACTCTCTCTTAACGCTCAATATTCGTAGTACATCATGCAGCAGTGAGAAAAAAAAAGTTAGATTTGTTTACAGAAACCTAGCTCCATAACAATACGCACCACGGAAACGGCGGCTGTGTTTGCTGCCTCATTCAGCCATGTACTGCTACGTAACCGGGATATCCCCAGCCACCGACACAGTGTGATGGAGGTTACTATGGAAACATTGGTAATGGGGGCTAAAGAGATCCTCAGAGGCTGACGCATACTTCAGTCACAGCTGTGTGTATGGCAACAGTTGTGTGGGATTTTAACCTAAGTGGTCACTTCATTCTGTGTCTCTTTCTTCTCTCTCTTTTTTCTTTACTGATGCAAGTCCAGTTGCTGGCTGCCGTGCAGGAGGCAATGAATCACTCTATTACTGGAAGCAGTTCTCCACACAGCAATTGGAGCACAAAGACATCTCCTTTTTGCACAAATCTCTTTTTTTAGTATTATTATTTCTCAAGGAATCCATAGGAAAAAAATTATATAAAACGTTTGTGTCTCTGGGAGAGAGTGTCTAGGCACCAGACATTATAGCCCCATCGTGCCCTATAGTGCTATGCAGATTCCTCCAGTTGGCCTTATCATATATTCTTCACTGCTTATGTAACTAGTGTATATAAAGCCCCCCCAAACAACTCATCTACATGGGTTTTGACTGACATAGGGGAGTACATCTTTCAGGTGGCATTTGCAAGTTTCCATAACTTCCTATATACTGTAAAAATGCTATATAATACCTCATCAGGCAGACACACATAGTTGAACATGTATTTGCTGTGGTTTGCAGTTCATTGTATATCTCACTTGATATCTGTATAAAGAGGCTCATGCAAAAGCAAATATACTACTCTCCTCATCACAAAGCCAAAAAAAAACAAGACTCAGGAATATTAACTATTCAACAACTATATAAATAAGTACCTATAAGTGTCATGACTTTATAAATATCCTGAATTAATATTTGTTTTTACATTTCAAAAATTATTTGCTTTTACATTTCCTACCAAACAGGATGATGTGGTGTGTGAATAGTTTAGAGCGCACCAACTGCACACAGTGACATTTTACCACTTCAAATGCAAACTTATATAAAATTAATTTTTAATAAAAAAATAATAATAATTTAAAACGACTGTGAACAGGAGCACAGAATTGACAGGACTCAGGTGCAAAAAATAAAGAGCAAACTCAAACCATGTGCACGTGATTACAAAGATGTGACTTATTATGGTGGGTGACTGTTGTAGTTCAGGACACCTCTAGTGCTACCATTATGTTTGAATTTATTATAAAACTAGATGTGATAGTGACTTCGTTTACATGGAATTTAACTACACACTGCACACTTTGTCACTAAATGGCAGAATGAGTGAATACTTGTCCAAATTACTGCTGTTTATTTATTTGTGCATGATATAGCTGGTCAGAGATGCTTTTTTTTTACTGTAGTTGTTCTGCAAAGGCTCTCAGTAAAACAACAGTTGTATTGCCACATAATGTCTTTATAAAACTGGTTACACAATACTTTGTCTAAAAAGAATTTGTTTATAAAAAGAATGTCTGTCTCCTGTCTGCCCTGTTAGGTCCCTTCCTTAAGCAATGAGTGATTCATGAAGCTTTTCTTTCATAGCTCTTTTTTAACGCTCAGTGACAGGATGGCCCATGTGCCTGGATAAATAGAAGAACCTTTGTAAACAGTTGGCATACCTATATATTTGTCATTCTCAGGATGGAGTAGTTGTTGTGTGTATTCTTGTTCTGGCACAGTACATTCATTTCTCAACTTTCCTGTTAATTTTTTTTTTCCCTCAGTATGACATAGTGGGTCACTCTGGGGATGGATTTGATATCGAACTGGTCAGAAGTGACAATGTGCCAAAGAACGACAAACAGAGACTGAAAGTCTTAAAGGTATGTAGCCTACGTAAGTCCTGCGTGCATTCTCTCATGCATTTTTCCTTTGTTTGGAAATCGGCTTCCTGGCGAGCTTTCCTGGAACGAAGCCATCCTTCTGATCATGAAACGTGGCAGGGTGTGCACAGAGAGGCATGTTACACTATTTGATTCTGCAGTAAAGGTTCATTTACATTCAAAGAAACAATCTTAGTCAGCCTTGAACGTTCCAGAACCATCTGCAGAAGCCAGCTCCTTTCACATACCTGTTTTTATATGGTTGAAGAAATGAGTAACCCATACTACTTATACGCACCTGCTTGTACAGGGTCCTTGAAAATCCTCCTCTATTTAAATAAATAAGCATTATATTGTTAATAATATGTTAATAATATTGTTCTTTGCATATAATTATGTATTAAATAATTTACCCAAATGCCATGTGTCCAGACCATGCATGCACACTCTCAGTTCTGTATGAGTGGAGACTACACCCTGGAGGGCACAGAGTATTCCATAAAGGAGCTGGCTCGCGAGGAGGCTGACGAGCACTTTGTCATCGTGCTGAGCGATGCCAATCTAGAACGCTATGGGATCAGCCCTGACCGCTTCGCACACACACTCACCAGCAACCCTCAAGTCCACGCCTTTGCCATCTTTATCGGATCTCTTGGGAACCAGGCTGAGAGGTGAGTTTCATCCTATTGGAACACACACACACACACACACACACACACACACACACACAGGTATTGTGCCTGTAGGCTATTATTACACAACACTGTGTTAAACTCTGTGTAAAAGGAGCAGTTTTTCACTTTTAGTGTTCAAAGTGTCTCAAAAGATAAAGTGGGATGAATTACAGTTACTGTGAAAAATCATCGACTTTCTCTTTTCATAGTTCTTTTAACTTCTCACAGTTTAAACTATGTATGCCTCAACAAAGGTGAGATGCTCTTTTAAGACTTGGTGTGGAGTTTATTATTCGTCCAGAAAAAAGAAGCAGAAACTAAAATAAAGAAACTTAGCAAGATTGCAAACTAGACTTTTTTTAGTATATCTTTGAAATTATATTATTATTATACTGTTTACTCACAAAACACTGTTAGACATAAAAAAAATAGGACATATGTTGTGTTTCTGCAGTATTATGACAGAAGATCTAGACCTAATGACAGAGTATGTACAGTATCTTCAAGATTCAAGATTCAAAGAACTTTATTAATCCCAGAGGGAAATTGCTTATGCTAGGTTACAGTTGCTCACAGTT
>JAQMYJ010000036.1:16714845-16728789 GCA_030014305.1 Clarias laeviceps | reverse complement strand
ACTAAACAGTTCCAGAGGTTTAGTGTCTGTTATCGCAGGACAGGAATCACCTACAGGATACTACTGTATTTTTCACATCCTGTTATTATGTTGAATCCGTGTGTGTGTGTGTGTGTGTGTGTGTGTGTGTGTGTAAAGGTTCTCGCACTTCAAGAGCCAGCTGGCTCTGCCTGTTCAGCTCTTCTCGCTTTCCCAGCCTTGACTCCCAAGGCTCGGTCCACAGCTGTGCTCCAGACTTTGAGTGCAGGATTCCGTTGTCTGATGCAAGTAAATAATCATGGGATAACAGGAGTCACCCCGAGGAGTTTCCACGTATATTCTCATGTGTCACAGCTTGCACAGTGGATGACCGAGTTTGGAATGGATCATTATTTATTTCATTTTGTACTGCAGATTTATTTAAACTAAATGACTGACAGACACTCAGAAATCTCTTTATAGATATCACTCTTTCATGGCAAAAAAAAATGTATGCTGTGCTTTACCTCCCATAAAGCACTGTTGCTTTGCCCTGTAGAGAACCAACACTATACACTTGCTTTTGTGTAATAGTCCATAAAACGTTATGGTTAACGTGCAAAAGGCACTTTTGATTGCTCAGCTACACTGATGCACTTATTCCAGTGTTTCACTAGTGCTTAGATACCATCAAGGTAGGAGGATCTCTCAGTATCCCAGGCACGATTTCTGCTTCATGTTTGAAATGCTGGCCTCCCAGGAACTCCTTTAATGGCCCAAACATGTGGAAAAGGCTTGGAGCGAGGTCCAGACTGTATAGGGGATGTGGCAGTAACTCAGCCGAGTCCCTGTATAATGTGCAAGTTGTTTTAGTGAATGATTGTGTGTACGGTTCCCAGACAGATGCACCTGTCCTGCAAGTAGGAGACAAGTTATCTGTTAATTTTTTTGGTTGAGATTTTCCACTCTGAATGTTCATAAGAACATCTTGCCATCTGTCTTTTTTTTTCTTCTTCTTCTTTTTTTTTTTTTTAGTACGAAGAATGTGAGACCCTTAGTGGATCCTATAATATTAGACATTACCATGGCAACTTTAAGCTGGATTTGTAAAGAGTCGTTTTAAAGAATCTAGTGGGGTGGAAATTGCCTTGTGTGAACTCTGAAATGGACTGGACACCTAAAGTTTATATTCAGCAAATCACAGCATCATGTAAATTGATGCCTCTCTTGTATTGTGATGCTGACCCGTTAATTACAGGATGGTTGTCGCTGCACACATTGTGCTGTTTTGATAAGTGTTTGAATTTCAAATCTTTTACAGTCTAAAGTTAGATGGATTATTCTGTGTAATCAGGTTATCAGATGTGCACTTCTATCAGCTCTTCTGTTAATAACTCATTGCGCGTGGAAACACTGGACATTCATAGGCATGTTCCATGCTGAAGCCTGGCTGCCTGATTATTCTCTGGAGGAAGATAATTAACAGGAAATAAAGCCAGAGTTTAAAGCTGGTGTGAAACTAATTAATAAGTGGTGCACCAGAGACAGGGTGATCCACTCTTGACTGAAGCAAATTAACAGGAATTAGACTGATTACAATCATGGCAGAGTGAGGAACACAGCTCTGTCTGAAATCAGTCCTCATTTAATCCTGCTCTTATATTATAGTACAAGAAAATATGTTAGTGATATTCCAGAATTCCAGAATTGAGTATTACACAAAGTATTGTTATTATTATTACATGGGTTTGTCTTGGACAGTGTTCAGTGTTGAGTCTTGATTAGTTTTTTAGAGATGTAATAGAAGAATTATCTTGACAGATTACAAGGGGTTGTTTCATTTGTTGAAAAAAAAAAAAAAAAACTGCGCAGAAGGTGTGGCTGATACAGCCTGTCAGCAATTAGCCTCCAGGTAAAAGGGGTGTCAGGCAAAACCTGCAAGACTAAATGAGAGGGAGGTGATGCTAAATGCATTTATCGACCTGCAGCCGCGGCCTGGCCAGAGGGAGAAGAGAGCAGAAGGGCAGATGTGAAGCAATACTTAGCGGTTACTCCTTTTGTTTTGAGAACCTGAGAAAATAATTTGATCTGGTCATTTTAATCTCCGTCTTCCTCATAGTGTGGTTCGTTCACAGTGCGTTCAATCTCACTACATTTATATGGAGTTAAAAATACCTTGCATAAAAACCATAAAAGATTGTTTTTTTTTTCCTGTTTTTTTGTCAGAAGCAAGCTGTGTTATATACTGTAATTTGCATTTGTAACACTCCTTGATGTTAAATATAGGTTTGTTGTGCTAATTCACCTTTGCAGGAGCTGTTCAAGGTGGTTTACGCGATTTGGAACAAAGACTCTAATCATTTTTACCACATGAAGGACTGAATTGTAATTGATTTGTAAAAAAAACGGCTTTTTTATTTTATTTTATTTTTTTATGACCGAGCTTAGAGAATGCTAAATCAAGCCCCTTCATGTCACTTGCAGACTTCGGCTTAATCCTCATTCATGCATTTCAAAGTGGCCTTTCTTTCCTCTGCTGGCAGAGCCTGTGCTGCTGCAAGCAGATAAGTGAGCTGTGCTGAGAGATTCAGTGAAGGATGAATAGGAGCAAATTGTTTAGCACTGTGGATTACGGTTCACAAGTTTTTGCTCTCCCTCTTTATTACCAGATTGTTTTTTTTACAGTATCAGCTCAGGGGTAGCTTTTCTCAATACAGGTTGTTTAAGTTTACCAGGCTTCTACTAGTTTAAAAGCAAAACAGTTTGACCTTATTACAGAGGGTAATCCTTCGACTAATCAAGATCCTCCTGATTTTAATCTGTAGGATTTATTCTTGATCATCTTGACTGTATCATTTTCACCTTTCTGCTTTCACTCGTACTCACTAGATCATTAAAACACAACTCATTTGAGGTAGACATTGAATTTCTAATGGTCTCTCAGTTAACAAACAAGTGTGTTCACATGAAGAAAATCCTGTAAAGCATGAAGAAAATCCTGTAAAAATTTTGTCAAATATACATGCAAGATGTCTGCACGTGCACAAGTAGTCTGATAATAAAAAAAACTCTTCAGTTTATTGAGGCAGTGATGATTCTAATGACTCCCTGCCTAAAATGCAATGATTCTTCGTAGAAGTCCACAGACAGGATATGGCCTCTCCCCAGGGACGAGCGATCAGTATGCGCTAGACCAGATCCCACAGTTGATGAGATGTTCTGCTCAATAGGAGCACTGATCACAGCAGGCCATCTGGCCCCTGCCTGTGCACTGTGAATGAGAGTCGTTAAGTATTGTATGCTCTAGTCAACATGTTTCCCTGACTATGCTGTACATAAATCAGCTTAGATTTGATCAGTCTGCTCACAACCAGATTTGATATATAGTCAGAAGAGGATATTTTATACTGTAAATGGTTAAGAAGTTCTTCAAAGTAAACAAGTAGATATTTTTTTAATCCAGATGTTTATGTCTGATTTTAGACTCACTCTTATACACTGTTGTGTGGCGTTTGACACACGCCTCCTTTTCTGTGTGTGAGGGTTAAAGGTAGCTAATGACACAGAGGTCAGAGGAAGGACAGAGACAATAACGAGTCTGCATGAGAAATGAAAGGTGCTTTCCTTGGGATTTCTATATTTAAAGTGCAACAATACCATCCAACATCTCTGCAGTTCTTTATCACCGCAGTGTCAAGGTTAACGCTTTACTACTAGAACACACTACAGCATCCATAAGGATCCAAGTGTGTTTAGAGTAGAGCAATTTTCTGCTGATGCATGATTTTCATCCCCCACCAGGCTGAGACTGGCAGGAATGGTTGCTTAAACATTAGTCTTTCATCATCTGTGGGAAACGAGCACATTCTGCATTGCTACATTTGGCCAAACACTACTTTTTTACGAAGAGGCATAAAAAGCAATACTTTCTTCCAAGCTAAACACCCTAACTGACTTAACAGGCCTGAAATCCTGGGCTGCTTGGCTTGTGTTCCTGATGCATTCATTTTGGTAGCTACACATGGGAAATGGTTAATGTAGGAGCAACTGAAGCAGAACTACTCAAGCTTTAAGATAGCACAGATATGACTGTGTTACATATACTGTAGCATCAACCTATTTCTTTTAGGTAAAATGTGAATCAAATGAATTCAAGTTAGATAGGGATTTCTTGTACTGTTGTCTTTTACTAGTTTTTCTTCTTGCATGTTCTGAGCTTGTGGAATCTAATTGTTGACAGTAGAAAAAACTGGGACCGCCACAGGCTTTTTATAAGCATGATGTATAGGGGGCAGATCTGTACCTGCGAACTATGTGCATGAACAAACTGGCCAGGTTTTCCTGATCATTTGTCAGCTCTCTATTTTCCTATTATGTATATTTTCCTATTATTGCTTCCAAATGTGAAACCGGGCCAGAAGAATAGCGTCAAGGGCTTTTAGGCTGTTTAAGGTGAATCGTAACTCATTTTTCACCCTCAGGTTTGTCACAAGGCAAATCGTTTCTTATTTCTACTCAGATAAAAATGAAAAAAAAAAAAAAAGTATTTTTCTTGCTTTTGAATCATAAAAACTTGTTACATTTTTCTCTTGGCCTGGGTGTTTTATGTACACGTTCTCCCTAAATTCCTGCTGCATGGCAAATCAATTTGCACAAAAATGCTTTTGTTAGTAATTTCATTATTCTGTCATTAGACCAAAGTTATGTTAACAGGCTATTTATGTACACGCCAAAGGGACGCAGATTAGGAAGGCGTACTGTATATCCTGTTATGCCACGATGTATTATGTGATTTTGTTTTGCCCACTGGAGTAACGCCATGCTCCTCGCTGTGGTCCTGATTTGGATGGTAATGCCCTCCTCCAGCGTTCTTCTGTCCCACAGGGTAGGAGACACAGTTGTCACCTGCCATTTGCACTTTCCCACACTTCCAGACCACTGGCTCTCTGCTGTCTGCCAAACTCACATGGACAGTGCTGCCAAAACGGGGCCTGTTCCTGCCAAGTCGGAATTCAGTTTTAAAAATGACAGCACCCAGCTCGGGAACATTAATCTGTTGTGTCAGTATGTTTGACGCTGGATCGCCTCAGGCCTGAATACATTGGCTGCTGCACTGTCCATACGAGTGAAGGACAGCTGCTGTGATATAGCCTGTGGTTTGTGTCAACTTTGAATAACAAAACAGGGAAAAATCTGAAGCACATGCCAAAGCTACTTCTGCTTCATCTATATATATCAGTATAGAAAATAAAAGGACTGTGCTAAGGTCATGCACTGACTCATGAGTAAGAACATGTCACTTGTTCTGCTTTTTCAACCTTGTTCTCATTTGTAATCATGATTTCTTTGAAGAGGCAGAGCAGAAGTTGTAGTTCCCAGTGATGCGTATTCAATATCATGGGGTATCGATGATTGCTGAAATTTTGGATTAATGTTAACTGGAGTTGGGTACAGTTTAACTGAAAAGTTCAGCAGGACTCCAGTAACAGGTCACTTCATCTTCATCTCAGAATTTCTGACTATAGACTGTCTTGAAGTGCTGAGGTGGTGACCAGCTGTTGGATCGTCTACAGGACAACTGCTCACAAGCTGAGACTCCTGCTGTGTGGTAAACCATTTACAGACTGCCTACTGACTGTGGCTAATTTAATTAACTGCACTAAATGACTCGGCATAGCTCTCAAAACTCCAATATCATGTATATATGAAATCCATTATTTACATGAGCAAAGTTCCTTAAATTTGCTCATGTAAATGTTTCTTTACAAAAAAAATTTTTGTTCTTGCAAAAAAAATATATAGCAAACCATATGAACACACAAAAAAAAGAAAAACAAACAAAACATAGAACCAGGACAGGAATTAAAATCACAGTTTTTCATTTTAATCTCAGGTAGTTGTATTAAATACATTTGATGCTTTCCAGTTTCTAGTGAATTAAGTGTGCATTTCTGTTAAGCTTAATTAATAATGTAATATCTCAGATGAAAAAGCTTCTTATAACAAGGCAATAGACTTTGACACAATTACTATTTACATAAAAATACAAAAATATATATTCACAAAAGACTGATAAAATTTACAATAACCAGCTCTATAAAATTACAAATAAGAATTTCTATAAAAAGCCTTTTAAATAATCTTCCAGGTCAAGTTTTCCAGAGGAAGCACAATGAGTCCTTATAGTTTAGACATTTCTGAATGAAACAGAGAGAGATGTCTTCATGAGTTTCATCATC
Source organism: Clarias laeviceps (assembly GCA_030014305.1). NCBI lineage: Eukaryota > Metazoa > Chordata > Actinopteri > Siluriformes > Clariidae > Clarias > Clarias laeviceps. The sequence goes on along the minus strand of JAQMYJ010000036.1, from coordinate 16,722,592 downwards.
ATGTTGTTGTTTTTCTTGTCCAGTGTGGCCTGCTGTCTGCTTGCTCTTCCTGATGGCGTTGAACATGGTAACTAACTCCAGGTCACATGCCTATGGAAGAACAAGTACATAAAGATGACAGTTAGTGAAGCTTATTAACTGTAATGTTTTTTTTCTCAAGTTGAGAGATTTGGTTTTAATGATCATTCAGACTGTGAGGATTGTAGCCTTGTAAATGTCAACTGTTATGATATTCAGACTTAGAGCATTATGTTACAAGCAAAAATGCAAAGCTTTCCATGAAGCCACTCCCCTTGCTGACATTTACAGTGTCCAAACTGTATTTTGCACACACACACACACACACACAACACTTCATAATCTTTTAGGCATGAGCTCAACTGGTTTAGGAACATATGTACAGTTACATAGTTCTCACGTTGGCCCTCTCATAGCACTGAAGTTACTTACTTGCTAATGTCTTATCAAGGTCTGCAATGAAATCTTCCAGATCCTTTGTGTCACCAAGTTTTGCTGTAATCAGAATATTTCCACGTAAGTTAAAATGAAACAAGTCTTACATATTATGTCTAAGTATTATGTTTAAATATTTTTTAAACAAAGCTTAATTTCTGTAAGTGACTCAGGTTAACACTTTAAATGAAAGCATCCACACACTCACGTTTGGGTGATGTGACTGAAGGGCTGGTGGGTGAAGGCGAGAACACGGGAGAGTTGAGCCGCTCATCGCTGAAGCTTAAGCTGTTTCTGTTGAGACACTCTGCACCTGTTGCAGAGAGAAAGAGAGCATGAGAGTGACTTGAAAACATTCAGCTACAACTCCGTCCTCTCCATCACCTTTAAGAATCCCACCCACTGGCAGGATAATTGAAAGGCAAAGGCCAAAGTGAGCACGGGCCTCTGTGTGAAAAACAGCACTCCATCTTCATGTTTACTTATTCTTAGCCCTGCTCAGAGTTCACACACAGGCATGCTGCTACAGGAAGTGTGTAATGTGCTGCAGTGTGTTTTGGCTCCATTGAGTCCCGAGCACCTTAGCTTTGTGAATGCAATGTTTTCTTTTTCACTCACACCCTGACCTTAAAATGGGAGCAGAAGTGCCAAAGAAGCAGAGGTCATGTGCATTCCACACAGTGTAGTGAAGAGCTGAGGGTGACATAATGATGGCTTTGATTTTGCAAAAAGATTTTGCATGCATTTATTTGGGTATATTGCTTTAGAGGACTGCTTTATCACTGGCTGTATTCACTGTCATTTGGCTAATGTTTTGATTTGGAGCAACGTCCAGTGCATAGTTCCCAAGTACTTAAGGACTCCAACAATTCATAAATTTTAAATAATTTCTACCAAGTGCCAGAGTCTGGTCAGTATCTATACTGGACACATTCTTTATTCCCTTTATTGCCCATGTGCACACTTAGGAATGTTCTGGACAGCAGTGTGTGCCACTGTAGAGAAATATAATAAAGTGATATCAAGTTATACCAAAAAATATTTTCATATATCAAAATATTTCCTTTTATGATGCCTTATATTGTGCGGGAGACAAACACCTTTAAATTTGTTACTAACTGATAACTAAAAGGATGTGAGAGAAAAAAATGTGAGTGTTGAACTTGAAAAGGATACTCCTCTCTATTCTCCATGCTGCAACAAAAACGTTAAGTTAGACACTTAATCATTCTCTCTGGCTGAGCTGAGCTGAGGAGGGTCAGACTTTCCATTTATCAGAAGCCCCAACACCAGCGCTGCCAATTCACTCTGTCTGGCTCGAGAAATCTCCCAAACTCCCTGATCAGACAAATTTGTGAACACTCACTGATATATTCTTGTATATCCTAATATTCTAGTGGTAGTGAGGAGGTTGTCGGGTAAATTAAGAATGAACACAAAACCATGTCTTGGATTATATCATAAGGTTTTGTGCAGAGAAATTCCCAGTGACTTGTGAAGGGCATTGAATCCAGCTGTACATGCAAATGAACCACAAGGGTACTGAACTGTACTTCTCCTTGTTTCTGGCGTGGCACGTGTAACAGTACATCTTTTGTACCTTTACACTAAGAAACGTGATAGAAAAAGATTGTGTAGAGAGAGAGAGAGAGAGAGAGAGATGCCACATAAAGTGTTCAGATTTTAGCCAAATCAGATGTAAACACGTGTCGTGTGCCCTCTCAGCTTAGTGCCAAGTTTCTCCTAAAAGTTCTTCATCTAAACTCTCATTTCTTTTCCTGTTCATGCCAGTGTTAGGATTTATAACATTTATAACGCCATGTTTCATGAGCAAACAGCTTAATAAATGACACTCATAAGATGTGAATATAGATATCTGATCAGGATGACAATGTGTCAGTGGTATTATGATGATGATGATGATGATTTCTCACTCACTGTCCGAGTCACTGATGCCGCTGTCGCTGACGCTCGCGCTGCTCCGCCTCTTCATGGTCTTCAGGTGCTCGTCATATCGGAAATGTCTCTTCTCAAAGGGCGAAGCGAAATCCTCAATGACGGCGTCGAACTCGCACAGCACCGCGTTCAGGTCGTCGTCATCCTCAACGAAGGCTGAAAGAGTCGCAGAGTCGCATTTCAGACTTACCATTCGTCATTAAACCTCTCTGAGTAAACCCTTCACCCCCAGGTGTTTAACCTGTACAGGAACACAACTTACATTTACTCTGAGACTTTATCTTTGGTGACTTCATTCCGGTGGCGAATCCCAAGTACAAGGGCTAAATTATTCCAAAGTCGTTTTTTAAATTTATCCCAAACTTGTTTCTCTCTCTCTCTCTCACTGAACTCTCTCATGCCTCAGCAGCGCGACTTTGCTTTTAAACGTTCCCTGACTGCCACAGGGGGCGGGGCGAGGGGCGGAGTCAGCGCATCATCCTTCGCGGCTACGTGCGGCACCACAGAGCCTAGTGCTGTACTAATGGACCAGGAGCACACACACACACACACAAATAACACACACACGACCTAGTGTACTGTTTGCACTTACTTTTTAGGACGATGGGATGCAGTTCAGGATGTCGCCATGCTTCTTTTAGCTCTACGATTGAGTTACACGGACTGGCGTCATCCCTGCTACAAATATGTGTTTGTAAACAGCCAGAGCACATGACTTTACCGCTGTTCCTGTTTATATATAACCTATATCATACCTATACCCTTAGTGTACTTAAATCATTTCCCATTATCATCACACACTCCCTATTTAGCACCTGGAGTTTGGAACTTTCATAGTCACAGACGCAACCTTACAACTGAGAGTTGCTCCTTCAGCCAAAGTCTCGCAATTATCCATCCAGAGGAACTATAAATGTATGTCCAGGAAGGATAAAAATGTGTGTGTGTGTGTGTGTGTGTGTGTCTCCTGCAACGGATTGGCACCCTGTCACAGGTGTACCCTTTTTATATATATTCCAAGTACAATTATATAGAGAGGGTCTGGATCGACACTAATAATATACGAAATCACTAGTAGAACATTCGTGCTGGTGTTGTTACCACGGTCCTAAAGGGTGGAATCTTTGTTTTAATATTGAGTTTGTAGCGACATCTGGTGGTCAAAAGCAACAGTTACACTATGGTTTTAGACCCTCACAACAACGGCTTGTCGTCTTCTGATTTATTTATTTTAAACGTGACTCAAAATAACAGAATGATTTGAAGTAAGGTTCAGAAGTTCACAAATGACCTTCCATGAGGTGTGAAGTCCCGCGCTGTTTTACTGGTTTATCACGCCACTGACTGTTTGCAGACAAATGGAGAAACACGTTTGTAGTTTGTGATGCCTTTTAGTGCTGCAGTGTTGAGCAATAACAGTTTTGGGGTCATATAATGTTAACAACAAACAAACAAAGAAAAACCTTAATATACCCGTACCGTTAATAACCCTTAATATTTAGTCAACTAGTTCATCCTTGAAGTAACTTAATTAAACCAGCCAGCCACCAGCCACTAACATTACCATATCATTCATCCAGCCTTTGACCTCGGTTTCTTCATTCATTCTTCTCATCAGGAGGTGAAATGCTTCTCAGTTGGGTTAATTTCTGGTGATTGACTTGGCCAGGCTAAAAACCTTGCACTTTTCTTCCTGATGAAACTCTTTGCTGTGTTGGCAGTGTTTTCCGGTCATTGTCTTGCTGTATAATGAAGTTCAAATCTGACACACTGCAACACAATCAGATCTTGCTGTGTAAATCTATGCATGTTTTCCCTGTAATTGTTATCCAAATAAATAGCTAAATAAATGGGAAAGTAATGAATTATATATTTATGTGATTTATTTATTTACTAAGACATTCATGACTGGATTATTACATAAATTCAAGTGATTGGTTACACAAAACAGAGTACTTGGCCAAATTATTAAAGACATCGTAAAAATGACAAAAGTGAAGCTTTTTCCTCTCACTAAGGGATTCAGATTAAATTGTTGATTTGTTTATTTATCTCATGCTCATTCATAGCAGGTACAACGGTGCAATGACTTGAAATGATTCATTACAACGCACTACATTCATATTAACTAGGAGACATTGTACTGATGTTTTTTTTTTTTTTTTTTAATCCATTCAAAATCCAAAAAAATATTTAAACAGGTAGTTTCATGTAGTTACAGTTTGGTAAAATAACAGGCATATATAAAATAAATAAAATATTGGAGGCTGTTGCAGGCTGGAGTCACATTACAAGCCTTAATACTCAGAATCAATCAATCTTCCTTAAAGGTTCATATCTGCATTCATATGTGCCATATATCTAAACACACACATTACCACAATGATAATACTTAAGGGGATCTGTATAGTTGTGATCACATGTGACAGTTGTGATTGCATTGCATGTGGTTTCACCCAAGCTGCAGTACAATTAAAGTGTGTATTCCTTCAGCCCAAAGCCAGTTCCAAATGAGCCACATGTTTTAGGATTAGGGTCAGTGTCAGGTTAAAGGAAGTTAGCCCATAGAATAATCTGCCAACAAAATGTGCTATCACATGTTAACATGCTAGCCTGTTTGGAGCTGTAGCACATGATTGGAGCTAACTGGCTGCAGAGACACATGTCTCATGAAACCCCTAAAATTTGTTCTTTTGGAAAGTTATAGTAACCTTTATACGAATATGGTCCTGAATTTAGGATGCTCTAGTTTGCCCCCTAGTGGAATAACAGAATCTAGCTCTTCTTTTCAAGTATACTCCACAAGACAAATTTAATTTAGAGTTTCTAAATGAATTTAGTGAGCTGGAATAGTATCTTTGACTCTATCTGTATGTTTATTATGCTGAGCTTAGAGTAAGCTGTTACATATATAAAGTTGTCATGCTGGTAGTTAAGCGTTGGTAATGAACGCATTCCCCTGTTTGAAGGACAAGCCTTGAGAATACTTTAATGGCATTCTTAACATTAGTCAGTAAAAGCAGCAAGCTGGTCCTATTCACTGATACAATTATGATCAAGTTGCTAAATTTCACATATTATGTATTGTTGGGTGATATTTGTGATAACTCACAAATAAACACTGATATTTGTGATAACTGTGCAATGCTGCCAGTATAGATGGCATCAAACATGCAAGATAATCAGACCTTTTTTTTCAAGTTCCAATGAATAGATGCAGCACATTCCTGTGAACTAGTGGTTATGAATTATGACATGTTATGTGTGATCAAATGATATTGAACACAATTAGTAGATTCCCTTTTTACAATATGACTTTAAAATCAGTGAATTCTGGCTCAGACATAGTGTAAATGAAACGCTGTAACCACTGTGCAAACTGACAAAAGAACACTAAGTGACAAAAAACACCATGAACAGAAGGGAACATTTGCAAAAACATGTCAAGCTGCTCAGAATGGACATGCCCTAGACCTTAAGGCAATGTAAAAAATTAGTGATATGCTTCAACAAAACTATTTATTTGTCATGGTAAAAGGGCATTTTTCTGTAAATTAAATGTTTCTAAATCAAGTTTTTGATCCTTTTGTTCTTGCAATTCTTGCAATTGTTTGTTTCCGTCATCCGCGAGTGTGCTGTTGTGTTGTTCCTATTAAACAGTGTACTAATTTACTGGTAAACACTGGCTTTAAAGAATAAGTAACACCTTTGCGAATTGCACATACTGTAGGTAGCCCTCTTGCCTTCTATTTCTTTCTGTTCCATTAAAACCGTCAAAAAGTTCAAAATCTAACCTGAACATCTTACCATTTCATCATCATATTAAATGAGTTAAACAAGGCCACAGTATCTCAGCAGAAGCAGAGGTCCTTCTCTTCCTGCTCACTGGTCAGAGGTGTTGCAGTGCTTCCACTCAGCTGTTTCAGCCTCAGAGGCTTGTGATTCTTCAGCTTGTGGGCTAGGGTGAGGAAAATGGCATCCACATGCTCCTTCTCAGCAGGGTCCTTGGCAGACGTCTCAAAGAGTGGGAAATTATAGCTATCAGCTAGTCGCTGGGCTAGTGAGGTAGGAACCTCTCCTCTTCCTAAGTCACATTTGTTCCCTACTAAGATGTGGGGCACGTTCAGTGGGACTGAGTGGTGTCTACACTCTTCAATCCACTCGGGCAGACTTTCAAAAGAAGCAAGGTTGCTTACATCATACACGAAGATCACAGCATGCACGCTGCGATAGTAATGTTCCACCATACTCTTTCTGAAACGCTCCTGTCCAGCTGTGTCCCAAATCTGCAACTGAAAACAAATATACTGTTTGGACCACTATCATAAAAATAAAATACACACAGCCTCTAATCTACTGGTAAATGGTAGCATGCTCTTCATCATACCTAACAGTTGCAGTGATTTAAATTTTGCAATGCTTTAAGGAAACTCAGACATCCTGTTAATCCCGATTTTGTTTCCTATTAATGCAATGTTCAAGACTTAACTTAATAGTTAATTAAGGTATTTGTACTACTTAAATCCATCCTCCACACCTACTCATGCACCCAAAGCATGCCACAAGAATCTGTGTTGGCCAACAGAGTTTAGTTAAACATTCCCACATTACCAGTGCTTTCAAGGGTTGTCATGGTATAACTTTCATGGGATGTTTATTACATGTGTTGTATGATATTTGGCTCATACATGAATATGTATATTCCCTGCTGCAGGAATGGTCAACTTTGCTTTCACTTTCCTTTTGTCACTACAGTCATGAGTTAGATAACATTACAAGCATGTCCTTGAAGGTTGTTCATCCAAAGTATGACCTTACTTGGATCTCTAAGGGAAAAAGAGATCTGCTTTATTTGTTACATAAAGTAAGTAATTTAAACAGATAAATGTTTTATATATAGTATCAGTTTGGACACAAGTTTGGAATTTTTTCTATATTCTATATCTATACTGGATTTTTTTCAAAACTATGAAATAACACGTTTCGGAATAGTTCTTGTAAGAACAGTATTTCCAATCGCATTTGCAAAACCCATCAAACACTATGATGAAACTGGCTCTCCTGAAGAGAAACCAAGGTAAAAACCTACCTCTACTACAGAGGAGAAGTTCATTTAGAGTTACCAGTGTCAGAAATCACCAATTTACGGCACCTCAGAATAGAGTTGTTTTGAAGGCTTTACGGAGCATACGTATCAATCTCAATATCAACTGTTCAAAGTAAATTATCACATATTTTGCAAGTCTTCAGTATTGTTTAACGATGTACAAACCGGATTCCAAAAAAGTTGGGACACTAAACAAATTGTGAATAAAAACTGAATGCAATGATGTGGAGA
>JAQMYJ010000036.1:16689894-16714745 GCA_030014305.1 Clarias laeviceps | reverse complement strand
ATCTCCACATCATTGCATTCAGTTTTTATTCACAATTTGTTTAGTGTCCCAACTTTTTTGGAATCCGGTTTGTAGAAAGAAATCAAAATCAGGAAAAGACATGGAATTAGAAGGGGTGTCCAAATTTTTGGTATTGTAGACTACATTATTAACACAAACGCACTGAGATTCCACCATGTTGTCACTGCAGATGTGACTGGGATGAAGGCGGATTTAGGAGAATGACCGGTGGCTAACACAGACAGGGTCTGAGTAATAACTGTGTGCTGTTCCACTGGATATTAAGTGTTTAATAAAATCACTGATTTCAAACCAAGTTGATTATGTTATTACTGCACGTTAGTTTTGTACCTGAGCTTTCAATTATGAAAGCAGACTCCATATAATAACTTAAACACCTCTCCTGTTATACTGAACATCCAGGGTCTTAACACACAGTATTGCTGCAGAATTAATCCCTGCTATCTGTAACCTACATGAGGATGAGTTCCCTGTTGAATCTGGTTCCTCTTAAGGTTTCTTCCTATTCCCATCTCAGGGAGTTTCTTCCTTGCCATCGTGGCCATCGGTTTTCTCAACAGGGACTATCTAGTCATTTTATTTTTATACATATTTTCTAACACATTTTATACTCATTTCTTTTTGATTCCATAAAGCTGTTAAAACCTCTACATAAATAAAACTGAATTGAATTGAATGTTCTACATTAATGGTTATTTATAGTATTAAGAAAAATGCCTATTGCACTTTTAATACTGGGCATATGATAATCAGGGCACACATCATAAACAATGTACACTTTATAATTTACACATGTAAAATAAAACTAGATGGTTATGGCGTATTCAGTAAGGTCTTATTGTTACTGCTACATTATTGTGTATAACACGCTACGGCTGTGACTGTGTAGCAGAGTAATAACGCTGAATAAGGATGTTATAACACCACGCGCTTCAACCTTACCTTGATGTTTTCTCCATCCAGCTCGAGCGTCTTTTCTCTGAAGTCCACTCCGATTGTGGCTTCTGGGTTTTTAAGAAATTTCGCTTCACAGAACCTATAAGTCAAACACGTTTTCCCAACATTCGAGTCGCCGATGACAATTATTTTAAATACCCTTGTCTGAAAACTGTCCTGAAACGAATAATTCGCAAGACTGTCTCTGTCACAGATTGAACCCGAATCGGCGTTTTTGTTTTCAGCTGCCATATCAGTCCGAGCTCACATGAAGTATCGCGAGAACACGAAGAGACCGCTGAGCTCAGCGCGAACTCACCTCAGACTAACCAGGATTACTAGACAGAATGATTTATCGCACAAAAACACACAAAACACATGAGGTACGGCAATTACGAGTTTAAAAATGACTTGGTTAGGAATAAACAAATAAACTGGAGCAATAAAGCATTTTATGATCTACAGACTTCCATTCATCTTCAGGAACAGCTTGATCCTGGTCTGAGCTGCAGTGAATCCAAAGCCAATCCCTGAAGGAAGGAATACACTCTGCATGGGCTGCTAGTACTTCTCAGGACACACACACACACTTCTACACTTAGCATTTCCAGGCCTCATAAATGACATTTTTTAGGCAGGTAGCAGGAAACAGAGAACTCAGACATGTGGCACCCTTTCAATACACATTCATTCTACAATAGATGTCTGTCAAATGGCTACATGTAAATGTACAATAGATGTGTGTAAAGAAATAAGATCCAAAATATGGTTATATGCATCAGAATAGAAATCTAACTGAAATGTATTAAGTATTTAAAAACTGAAAATATATTAAAAATGGTCTTTATCTGTAAAAGCATAAAAAAACAAGATATACTTTATCCTGTAAAAGCACCAATTTTGTTATCATTAATCTAAGAAAATAATTCATCATCTTCTGGTATTCATTAATACAGTACCCTTTAACTCAGTAATACTAATACAAATAATATAAATTCAAGTAAAAGCAAAGCCTCTGTGCTGTTACATAAATGACGTTACTTATGGCCAGCCACATAATATCAGTACAGTTCTGCAAAGCTTATAATCAGATGGAGTTTAAGACCTTTTGTGTCTCTTAAATACACCCATGAATTAAACACTGTAATTTACAGACAGTGTTTGCTACCAATTCTCATCAGAAAAAGAGCTCGAGCTGCCAGAATCTGAGTCTGCATCAGTCAATCCAAAGTCCCAGTCTACACTGGAGCCACTGTCATCATCCTCCTCGCTAACAAAGTTCTGTCCTGAACTAAGGCAAGCCGTGTAAATGCGTGCAGAGAGACTTATCGAGCCAAACGAGGACCCGAACATGGTGACCACATTTTTCCACGCGTCTCTAGAAGCGTCGTACTCATGTATGGCAAGTCTGTTTTTGTTGTGATGGACAATGGCAAGAGTAAGCAGGAGCAGTTTATTTCTGTGTTGAACAACTTGGTAGTTCAGAGCACTGCTATCGATGGGTATGTCTGCGATGCGTCTCCATTCACCTCGGACTGGGTTATACACCTTCACTACTGGGATGTCACAAAGACAGACGATCTGATTCAGAAAGACGCAGGCTTTGTGGAGTTTGTTGCGTTTTAAAGAACCACGCTGGAGCCAGTGGTTTCTCTTGGGCTCGTAGCACAATATTCTTCGCTTGTTCACTACGTATAGTTGCTCATTGACCGTCACAACTTGCATCTTGCCCAAGGAATGAGGCAAAGGAGCGACAAACATCCACTGGTTCCTCTGAATGCTATAGCACTCAACCTCCTTCAGTCTGGCATCAGATACTGGGTCCCGACCACCAAGAATGTACATGTGCCCATTGAGGTAGCCAATGTATGAATGCATTCTCCCTAGCAGTCTTTCAGCCAGCTCCTGCCAGGAATTCAGCAATGGATCATACACCCAAAAGTGCTTTGATAAGTGCGAGGCTATGTACAGGCTGTTCTCTGGGGTGACGCAAACTAAAAACGTCTCCATAGGAGAACGTTTAAAGTTCTGATTCATGAGATTAATGGCAGGGGATGACATGGAGTAGATCTCTTCAGTGTACAGGTCATAACACATGAACGGTTCATTTGGTCGGCCAAAAAACAGGACCATTTCTTTTGCACTTTTCCCAATTCTTTGTTTTGTATGGTTCATAGAAATGACACTGCTCTCTCCTGTATTTGACAAATCTGGCAAACTTGGAAGCAGTTTTTTGATAAAAGGTTTTGATTTAAGGCTATCTAAATAGAACCGGTCTTTCTCCGTGAACAGTGACCATCTGACGCATTTAAGGATGTGCAACACGTCCTCCGTGTCCAGAGACAGGTTATGTTCGATCCAACGCACTGCAACAGCACACACTTTCCTCTCACAGTCAATATCGAGGGAATCCAAGGCGAGGATCTCTTTGATTTGTTTCATGTCCAGTTCACACAGCTCCTTTTTGCTGGCACTGAGCTGAGAAAAGTGCTTCGCTATGAAAGCTTGAGCTTTGCTTTTCAGGTCCATGTTGTCAAAGGTGTCTGCAAACTTCAAGATGCCTATACAGTTCGACAAATCAAGCCTTCTGGTCATAAAATCAGCACAGGCGTGTCTGATGTACTCGACCTGCAGCATATTGGCGGCTGAGTAAAGCTTCTGCACGTTGGCTTCAGTGATGCTGACCCTGCCGGTGTAGCAGTATTCTATAATGAGCGACATGGACTCCGCGTCCACCTCGTGTATCGTGATCTTACTCTGAGTGCTCTCGTACAGTCCTCCTGTGAACATGCTTTTGAAGTATGGACTTGCTGCCGCCAAGATGTTGCGGTTACACTGGAAAAATGTCTGTGTTTCCGGTTTGGAGGAGCATCCCGAGGTCTCCGGTCCTGCATCCACTTCAATACGAACATCAACCAGAAGTTGGGAGTCGTAGAAACATTTCAGTTCTCTCACCAAATTCAGTGCATGGCTCAAATCCTCGAGTTCCTCCGGACCACTGAAACAGCTTCCTGAAGCCATCATGCGCTGAATGACATCCAGTTCTCTCTCCCTCTATTTCTCTTTTTTCCTCTGTCTCTCCTGTCGGATTTACCTCCGTTTATTCTGCATCAGTTCAGTCCCACTGTGGCCAGCTGTTTCATCCACATTCCCAGCTGTGACACCATAACAAGCTCTCAATGCTATAAAGAAGCAGCGTTTGTTTGTCTCACAGCGCAACCATGGTTATTAAATAAAACCTGGATTGTATTATATTTTCCATCATAGTCGAGGAAATTGAGAGAGCCTGTTTAAACCGCTTGTTGGTTGACTCATCTTGCTCTTGAGATAATAGCGACGTCGCGCGGCGTAGGCAAACATTCAAGGTTGCCAGGTATGCACAAAAACACGTAGAATTTATCTCAACGGTTCCTTGTCACCTCAGAGATTCCAATCCAGTTTCTACCGTTAATTTGATATTTTCTGTAAATCTGATGCGCGATAATTTCCGTTGTTAAATTTCCAGGGTTGTTAATAGCGACGTGAAAATAAAATGCAATTAAATTTAATCATTTTAAAATAACCTCTATTGATTGTGACGTCATTTGCACATTACGTACTGTTTACAGTGTATTGATACTCATTTAATACTTTTTCATATTTTCATATTCTGGCTATAATTCTATGTTTGATATATATCATTTTTATATACCTTTTTATACCCATATTTATTTTTATTATTTTTATTCTATTCTTTTTTTTAAAAACTTTTTTAGGCACATTCTTTGAGGGACAGCAAAGGAAGAATTTCCATGTATCGGGGGAACATGTTTTTTTTACTGTGCATATGACAATAAAACTTGAAACTTGAATCATGTTGAAGGTAGAATTCCTATGTGTATTATAGAGTAGAATTCTTGTACGTTTTATAGACTAGATTGGCTATAGCCAGCATATTGCATTAGCAATGGTGTTCGAACAGAGCTACTTTTAAACCAAGTGAATGGCATTATAACAACAGATGCTGGTGTGAGAAAGGCATTACATTATAACTGAGTAATACTTACTGTCTATACCGCTTTACCCTGTATGGGGTCGTTTCGGCCCTGGAGAACGCACATACATACAGTACACACATTTGCACGCTCATTCATGCACTACAGGCAATTTGGAAACGCCAGTTAACCTGGGAGAGAAACCCACCAAGCACATGTGAGAACATGCAAACTCCATGCACACAGACCCGAAGTTTGAATTGAACCCGGACCCTGGAGGTGCAAGGCGACAGTGCTAACACCATGCCTATGCCACCTTACAAATGAGTAATACCATTGTAAATTTCACAGGTTAGTTTGTGTCATGCATTTTTTACATTTATTTATTTAATCTTTCTTTTTTCTTTTTGATTTCCAGACAGGAATACATTTCCAGAAACACATGCAAACTGGGTGAGAAAATGCAGATGGGAAAATATTATTCTAAGCATACAGTGCTTCACAGCTGTCATTTAGTTCTTTTTATTGCTACCTTTCATGGATTAAGATATAGGTTCATCCACACTAATTGCTCTGTTTTGTTATGCACCCTCAGTGTGGTTATTTGTAGCCTAAAGAAGCTTCACTTCATTGTTGCCTCAGGTCTGTGTGCATGGAGTTTGCATGTTCTCCTCGTGCTTGGTGGGTTTCCTCTGGGTATTTTACTTTTTTCCCCACAGTCCTAAAACAAGCAGATTAGGTTAATTGGTGTTCTCAAATTGTCCATGGGTGTACCCTGCCTTGTGCCCAGATTCTCCTGGGATAAACTCCAGGGCCATGTGACCATATACAGGATAAATGGTATAGAAGATGAATGAATGAATAAACGGAATGAATGAATGAACACAAAGACTGGGTGAAAAACTGCAGATGGTAAGAAAAAAAATCTAAGCATGCAGTGTTTTGCATCTGTCATTTTGTTTCTTTTATTACTAGCCCTCTTGATGAAGACATAGTTTTTATTTACTCTTATCAATTTTGTTATATATACTCTCAGTGTGGTTATTTGTAGCCTAAAGAAGTTCAGTTTAGAATATGATAAAGTTCTTAACTACACCAAATACTGTACATGATGATTTCAGTTCCCGCCTTTGTGTCCTAGGATTGGTTCTCTTGAGAGACTCTAACCAATCATAGGTTAGACCAATTTTTCTGTAACCAATCATAACGCAGAAGGCAAGATTAGTCGGGAAAAGAGTATTTTTCGTACTGCATTTATAAACGCAAGAAAGAGCCAAGTTGCTGTTCATTGCACTGAAACACTTAATTTACAAATTCTATTGTACTTGTATAATAGTTCGTGAAATCCCCAGTAATTTATCCAATAAAATAAGGCAAATAATGTAATATTAATGTAAACAGTATTTAATATTCCGACTTTATTACATGAACATTTTACATGAGAGATTTAGGACAAAATTACTAATCGGTCGGTTTTGAGGTAGCGTATATGGCCATGGCTTCAGGCAGAAATAACCTGACATCCGCCCTTTTATTTCACCAGCAATTTAAGGTAAATTCAGAAACCTGGCAACACAGCCAACACGGAAGTAGACGGCGTTGATTGGCTGCACACACTGCGCGCCGCGTCAGCGGGTTTGGTTGACTCGACCAGAGGCTGCTCCATCATTTACTGTATATCTCTACTGCTGTTTAAATAGTTTGTTTACTTGCTCAGTTAGTTAATTGGGATTAAAAATCTAATACAATCATAGTGTCTAACTGGGGTATAAATTACCAGATGTCCTGGGGTATTACTTTTAGTAGACTAATGCAGGTCTGTTTACTTAAATAGCATAAAAGCATTACAACTGTGCATCAGTGTAAAATCAATTATTTTTAATGTCCTTCAATAAAAATAAAAAAAAATCATTGTCAAAAATATTGTTTTACAAAAGCGTTTTCAATATGATAAATCCAGTTAATTTATGTTGGTAATATTCACAATAAATGACAGGGACCTTGAAATCCAGTCCAGGAGGCCCAGTGTCCAACCCAGTTTGGTTATGCTCAAACTCTATGATTCAACTAATCTGTTCATCACCAGGGTCTCTGGGTATGTTGATGTGATTGTGAATTACAAACGGTGCTGGATACTGGTCCTCCACAACTGGAGTTGAGGATCCATGTCATATGAGAATTTAAGTATATATTATTCTTCCCCAGCAAAGATATTAGTTGTAACTGCGATTAAGCTCATTAATTCTTCTCAGGGCCTCTTTGTTATCTATAGTCTTGTGGACAGTTATGAGAAAGGGGAATGCAGAAGGCAGCTCGACCCTGCGGCTGAGTTTCTGGTGGCCCCAGTGAAGACAGCGCAGCCTCTCAGCCAGGTCTCTACGGCCAGCACGCTCCAGTCCATCCTGCAGCACTTTAGTCTTATTAGGCTTATCCCAAGATCTCTCATACCTGTAAAACAAGACAACCTATATTTATATCTGCATAATGAAGTACTACAATATTGCTTGAATATATAAGAGGTGGTATCACAAAGTTTCAAGACTAGTTTTGTAACATCCTCAAGACAAGGCTGCACGCCCAGTCACAGGGAGCAACGACCTTTATACGTAAGTCAGTGTGCCAAAAGACATCATCCTGTGTACACCGGGAGCTGTGAACCTGGTGATATTCTGACCCTGTGCAGTACCATGTCTGTTATTTCATCATGGACATGAAGTCAGAACAAAGAGCGAATGTGAAATTCTGTGTGAAACTGGGCAAAGACGTTTGACATGATTCAGCAAGTTTACAGCGGTGCTGCAATGAGTCGTCCAAGGTGTTTTGAGTGGCATGCGCACTTCAAGAGTGGAAGGACATTACTGGAAGACAATGAGAGATCAGGAAGACCTTCAACGAGCTCAACTCCCGAAAATGTCAAAACCATTCTGCAACTTGTGCATGATGATCATCGGTGAACAATCCACAACATTGCTGCCTTTGTTGGTGTGTCATACGAACAGTCCAGGCAATTCTCACATGTGATTCTAACATGCGCCATTTTGCTGACAAGTTCATCAGTAGCAGAAAGAACATTGCATCGAGAACACCATGCCATGGATGACTCATCCTTCATGTTGAGGATCATTACCGGTGACAAAACTTGGGTGTATGGGTACAACCCAGAGACGAAGCAATAATCTCAGTTTGGTTGTGGAAGAGCCCATCATCTTCCGATTGAAAAAGATGACGCAGGTCTGTAGCTCGAAAAGTTCATACTCATAATCTTTTTGTGCATTGTGTATCAAGAATCTGTCCCCAGGGGCCAACCTAGCGTATTCTGCTGCCAGGTTAGAAGCTGTCTGGGGGAGGACTACAGCAAACGCGACCTGCTCTGTGGCGTGCAAATCTCAAAAACCTTTTGATACCCCTTCGTAATACTGTGTAATACTGTGATAAAATCTTAATAACCTGTGTTTAGATAAAAGATTCCGTTAACAGTATTACCTACCAGGATTCCAACATGCTCTTGGCCTGATCCCTCTTTTCCTTAGATGTGGCATGAAACTGTCTGACTTCAGTTCTTGTGAAGCCCAGTTCATATGCAAGAACTGGCCACTCAAAGCCCAGCTGTTTTGAAATATCCTGTATAGACTTCATATTGATCACAGCATCCTAAGAGACACAAAGTTTGCACTAACTGTTACATATCTACACTTCAGTATTCATTTCCCACTAAATATTTGAATGAAGTCAGTCTTTACACAGCTCACCTCTTGAGCTTTACTTGGCATTTTCACTACACACCATTCCTTGCTTCCAAGTCCTGCTGATCCATTATGTTTCCATGAATAAAAAGAAAAGTCAGCTGGTCTGGTGTTGCATAACGTATTATCTCTCACTCATCGTTCCATTCTATTGCATTAACCATTAAAAAAAAAATTCAACACTATTACATACAAAATACCTTTTTTAAATTCTGATTATATATGTATAAAAAAATTATTTGAAGCACTTACTTTTTGTTGCTGTACATCCGTCAGTGATTTCCCACTGGTTTGGAGTCACCATGGAGATTGTCCAATACAAATCTGCTCTGTTAGAAATTAAGCTTTCATTTAACCTATGCTCAGCCAGTCATGTCCATTGCTAAGCCACGAGACTCTCACTTGTACATTTTAAATGAAAGGTTGGCAATGTCTACAAGTCCTTACAAATGACTCAAACCCAAATCAAGGTACAGTATGGACATTACAAAAGCAAATTTTTTTTATATATATATCCCCCAAGAAAACATGTAGTAGAAGAAAGACATAGAAATAGACAAAACTATTTTCATATGGACCTTATGGACACACATATCTTTCAGAAATATCCGTCAACGTAACACTCCATCAGAACCAGCACCTGAACAGAGAGAAAACTGATGGTCTTCATACACACCCAAAATTCAGATCTAAGTCTTTATTATTTAGTGTTTTTGCCTGTCAGATCTGCATATATTAGAAATAAGAAATCAAAACGTAACGATCTTTCATAGCAATGCTATCTATATAGCATGTATCATATTTTCTTTTGATAATTCATATATCCTGTTTTGCCACACATGCTTATCCATTTACTTTCTAGTTGGGTCCGAGTTCAGTTTAGCAAAAGCCTTGCTGTTGTTTTAGTTACATAAACTAAACTAAGATTCATCTAACAATAGGATTTCAGATGCACATACTTGTTTAAACTGTTCATACATTTTACTGTATATAAGATTTTGTATAATTATTGCATATAATTGCAATATAAATGAATATATAGTTATATTAATGATGGGCTATGAACCATCAATCAATAGAAAATCATTTAATGCCCAAATTCAGGCTTTAAATAGTTTATATACCCAGATTAAGGTAACTAATCTGGGTATATAAAATAAGATAAGCTAAGGTATTTAAAGTTCAACTGTATTTAAACTATATTTAAAGTTAATTAAACTTTCAAAAAATGGCATTATACAAATATTGCTGAGAATGTAAATATGCCCTGCATCATATCCTCACTCATATATGAATAATATATTTGTGATGAAGTAAGGTGTATTGCACCTTTGATAATCCTCTGCCATAGTGCCATCTACAGGCATACAGTGTAGCATTTCATTAGACAGCAAGTATTCAACATGTTCAAGTGAAGTCAGTCAGTTGAAAAACCTTTATTTCAATGTTAAAATACACTTATTCGAATTTTCCTTCATGTTCCTACCAAGGTGTGCAATCCATCAGCAATGCTCTTTCACATGAGCAGCTTGTAAACACACAATATGCATGTCGCAATCGCATTACAAGGCATCGGTACTTATGTTACACTTTTAAAGCCAATTTGCTAAAAGAGCAGTGTGTTAATGTATTTGTAATAGTGTCAAAGGCAAGCTGTCCAGTATTCACATTTGTAGTTATTGAAATTCACAGTTTCAATGTTATATTATTTTTTGACACTATTATACTTATCAAGGTGCTTCCTTACAAATCTGTTTCCAGTAGTACTAAATGTGGTTTGTGAAATAAAACTTAACAAAACTGACCTAACAGTTCCAACCAACAATGGATAATAAAAAGGGCCATTTGGCAGTCAGGAAATTACTTACAGCATAACCTTAAAACACTAACCATTAGGCACTAAGAGCTAACAATATCTGTCTTATGTAGTCTTACTTGATTTTACTTCTTGTCTGTAAGTATAAAGAATTAAATAACAAACAGTTTTTAATTATGGGGGAATACCTTACATGTAAACAATCATTTGCATAATGTTCTAATCAACGTTTTTGGTCACTGGGGCATATTGCAATTTTTGTATGTATACGGCATACACGAAATTAGCTGTGTTAACCGTCGTACACCATTCCATGTTCACACATCAATGATTTTAAGCTTTAATCGTTTTTCTGTTGCCTGTAAACAACAGTTTTACCCAGCCAGCTGGGCCTGAAACATTGTTAGCAGTGGGATATCCAGCATCAGTAACATCCATCCCTCCAGCTCGCATCACGCAGGGCACTCAGGGACGCCATACTCTTTGGCGGAGTCAGTAAGCTGATGAAAATCAACACAGGCATTTTTGTGTGATATGGCACAGTAAAACATCCTAAAACGTGTAATTAAAATGACTAAATTGCAAAATGCTTGCAAAATCAGGCAATGTATGCACATGTATGCACAGTATACACCAGTCAGCCATAACATGATGACCACCCGACCAAAACAGTCCTCACCCATCAAAGCCATCAAAGACTCCACGAGACCTGTGAACCTATGCTGCAAGTCCTGTAAATTGTGAGGTGGGTCTTCCATAGCTCAGACTTGTTTTTCCAGCACATCCCATAGGTGATTGATTTGATTGAGATCTAGAGAATTTGAAGGCCAAGTCAATACCTAGGTACCACTAGGCTATCGTTATACACTGGATTGTGGTCCAGTTCTGATTCTCACATGCCCATTGTAAATACTTTGGTGGTGAGTGTGGGTTAGCATGGCCATTCTGACCGGTTAGGAGCATTATCTTTGCCTGCAATTTGAGCAATTTGAGCAAAGGGAGCAAAGGGAGCTCTTCCACTGGATTGGATTACATAGCCGGTCTTTGCTCCTTTGATTCGCCAGTTTGCTTTTCTTGGACCACTTTTGTTAGGTCCTGACCATTGCAGACTGGAAATATACCTCAAGAGTGAAAGTTTTGGAGTTGTTCGGACCCAGTCGTCTAGCCATCACAATTTATTTACTTTAAGTTGCTCAAATCCTTACGCATACCCATTTTTTCTGTTTGCGACACATCTACTTCAGGGACAGAACGTTCACTTGCTGCCTTCCACCCATTTCCACATGCCATTTCAACGAGATAACCAATGTCATTCATTTCACGTTTCAGTGGTCATAATGTTGTGGCTGATTGGTCTATATACAGACTATATATTCCAGATGCTATATGGATTTAGGCCAGCAGATTGTTTCAGACTGTGTTTACCTGCGAGCTGGCTGAGCGATCTTGCTGCGTGTGGTCCCACTGGTGCCAATAAAGGAGGCTGGTCGAGGTAGAGCACTGCGACTTGTAGCGGGTGGAGTGCTGGCTTTGCTGGGTTTACTAACACTATTGCTGGAGAGTGAGTTTAAACTAAGAGATGAAGGCATCGTGATGGGACCCTGTATTGTGGGACTGACGTAGGCAGTGGCTTTCACTGGTTGTCGTGTTGCTGTGGAGAACGTGCCTATACTCTGTACTCGCTGTTGCAGCTGACCTGGAGATGGAACTGACATTACAGATTTGATCAAATATGGGCGAAAACAAAGTACATGTCAATGTCTGGTATACAGCAAAATTATAAAATTATAAAATTATTCTATTTTATATTAAATGATATGAAATATAATATGATATAAATATAATTAAAAAAATTATATCTTTTTGCTTCTGTACACCACCACAATGGATCTGAAATTAAGCAATATAGAAGTGTAGACTTTCAGTTTTAAATCAAGAGGTTTAACAAAAAAATATCACATTAACCATGTAACCATTTTTTTGGTTCCTTAATTTTCATAAGTTAAAAATTAATTAGGATTGTCTTTAATACTTGGATGTAAGAACTTTGTAGTCATTAATCTGAGGTCTGAAACCCATGGACATGACCAAATGCTGAGTTTTCTCTGTTTAGGTTCTGCTTTTGTGTGGGCCTTTCAGTTTTGTCTTTAGGAAGTGAAAAATGTGTTCCGTTAAGTTGAGGTCTGGTGAATGACTGTGCCATTCAACAGCATTTTATTTCTTTGCCTTGGTTTGCTTTCATGGTATGTTTTGAGTCATTCACCCTGCTACTTCTATCAGTAGTAACATCATCTGCAGTTAACACATTACCCAGTTCTATTGGCAGCCATAACACTGCCTCCACAATGTTTGGTGATGATGTGTTGTGATTCAGGCAGTGCAAAGTCTATTCTGGCCTGGGTTTCCTCTGGGTCCTCCCACAGCTCATTTCCAATATTGCCTGTAGCGTATGAGTTGGGTATGTGAGTGGGTGTGTGCTTGTACCCTGTGATGGATTGGCACCCCATCTAGAGTTGACCTCTCCTAGTGGCCCGAGTCCCCTCGGATAGGCTCCCGGGCTCTAACAACCTTGTTCAGGATAAGTGGAATAGAGGATGAGTGAGTATCCTGGCCTTCCATTCTTGAGTGTTACCAGTCCAGTGGTTTGCATCTTGACGCAAATCTATATTCACATTCATGAAGGCATCACTTTATTGTAGACTTTGGCAGTAATACTCCTACGTCCTCCAAAGCATTCTTGACTTGGCTAAATATTGTAAAAAAAAAATGTTTTTTAATTTTTTTACCAAGGAAAGAATTTTGAAATCATCCACTTTAGCTGACTTCTGTGGTCTTCCAGGCCTTTGGGCTTTGCTGGGTTTGCCATTGCATTCCTTCTTTATGAGAATGTACCAAATGTACAAAATGTGGATTTGGCCACAAGTTTCTGCTATCCCTATAAAAGGTCTGTTTTTTTCTAATGATGCCCTCCTTTACTTGCATTGACATTTCTTTGGACTGCATATTGTGATTTTATATGAACAGCTAAGTTAGTTAAGCTGCGCTAGCGCTAAGTGTTAAGAGCACATTCAATATTTAGAATCAATGCCAACCTTTTTTATCTTTCCAATTTGACTTTGCCTTAAAATATTAAACACACAGGTCACATCTCGCCAACAAACAACTTGTCCAATAACTTCTGAGCCTGTGACAATTCATGGACTTTCTAAACTGTTAATGCTAGATTTTCTCCCTAATTTAGCCAATTCCTCCCCGTCACATTAAGGCTACTACTACCACTTAGTCGTGAGGGTCAAAGACTATCGCGTGTTTCGTCCGAACCACGTGATGCCAGTCGACCGCATCTTTTCGAACTGCTTGCTTACGCACCTGATTGGCTGTAGAGCTGTGATTAATGTGAGAGCACTAAGTATCATCCCTCCCCTGTGAGAGAGCTCGAACCAGAGGGAATCGAACCAGCGATCTCCGGATGATAGGGCGAGCACTTTACCACTGCACCATTCGGAGGCCCCAATGCTAGATTTTTTTTAACCATTTGAGTAAAAGCTGAAAGTCATTTTAAAACACATTTTTGGTGTTCAGAGGCAAATGATATCATCTGATATCATCACAGACAATTTTACATTTTTATATTCATAAGAATTTTAATGTTCCTGCATTAATGTCTACATTTGGTAAGCCACCTTTTGGTAACAGTTCCCCATCATCATGTACTGTTTCTTTTCACAGTGCTGTTATGTGTTAATCATTATATAATCTGTCCAAATGTTGGCTGTGATGACTATTGTGTTGTGTTCTTGTCTAGGGCTTTCTTTTGCGTTGGCCTTACTTGCAGACTGAAGCCTGGCAAGGCCGCTTGAAGAGTCAAAGCTCTGACTGTTGCGTAGGGACGATGGTGAAGAGTGAAACGAAGAGAAAGCTGTGTGACTGGCAGGAGCTGTAATACTTGTCATACTCGGCACGGACAGCATGCTGGGAGCTCGTATCAGATTTGGCATGCTTTTCCGCAGCATGTCTAAAAGTACAAAGTATAAAAAAAACATCAAAAGGAATATTTTCACTATTGAAAGTGAAAAAAAACCCACTGAAACATTTGGTATGGCACATGAAGATGAACTTTGGCAGCTACCAGATAAAAAAAAATCCTTTCTAAAAAAAAAAACAATTCTAATCATATAATACTATATAATAATACTCTAAACAAACAGCTCACGCCTCTACCGCCTCCTCCAGCCTGTGCGCATCCACCACACCCACTCTGGCATGAATAGATAAACATTTGCTGTCTAGGCCAAAGGCTGCCATAAACTGCCATTCAACCACTCATAATTAATAAAACTGTCCACGAGTTCACAAATGGTAAATGCAATGGCTTTGTTTAAAAATGATGACAACATTATTCTATATTACTGTATATAATGGATAGTTACAGTATATGGACAGTTTGATCAGGTACACTTACCCTACATGTGTATTCTATAATACATGTGTAATTGTACATGGGTAATTATATTATATATATACAGTATATATATAATATAATTACCCATGTACAATTACACATGTATTATAGAATATATATTATATTACACTGTATATACAGTGAAACCTCGGATTGCGAGTGACCACGTGTGTGTGCATAAAACATATTTTATTTTGTGTCTGTATGCGTGTGTGTACAGCACGTGTAAAGCAAAAGCAAGTCTCATTAGAGATGTTAAAAATTTATTTTCTCTCTCTGCTCAAGGCTTAGCCTGCTCTTTGCCTGCTGTGTGTGTGTCTGTGTGCGCACGCATCATTGGACACCATGCCACACACACACACACACACACACAAACACACAGACTCCTCCTATTTTCGCCTTCACAGACACACACACACACACACACACACAAACACACACACTCTTTTTCTCTGCTCTACACAGAAACACTGCTCTGTCGCGATTCTTTTCAAAGATAAAGTGCAGGTTATTTTATTTTTTACTTTACAGCAGTGATTCCGTTAGTGTGTCGCTTAATCGAGTGTCATTAGAGATATTTCTTGTTTATTTTTCCGATAAAACGGTGTTTTCGTTGTGTGCGCGCGTGTGCGTGAAAAGAGTGGAGGAAGGGTAATTGCGTACGACGAGAAGGGGGAGAGGGGAGCCTGCGTGCACAAACGGAAACACTGTCGGGATTTATTTCTACTTTTTTTTAAAAGGTAAAGTGCAGGTTAATTTGTTTTATTTTTACTTAATATTTTGTGCTAATTATTTTTGTGTATTTATTTTTTTGGGCTGTGGAACGAATAATTTGAGATTCCATTATTTCTTATGGGAAAATTTAATTTGGTTTCTGAGTGTTTTGGAATACGAGTCCGCTTCCAGAACAAATTATGCTTGTAATCTAAGGTTCCACTGTATATGTACTGTATATATGTATGTATTCATTATTATTATATTATAATATTCTGTAGTTAGTGTATGTTGTGGTGAAACTACAATTAACAAGTTTTACTGGGTACTGCTGTACACTTTACAGTGATATACAGTAGGGGAGATGTTGGTAATCCCAGCATCATGACAGATGGACTACAGTCTGTTGTTGTGTATGCGCTAAAATAGTCACCACTTTTAAACTCTAACACCTGGGTAGTTATGTTGATTTATGGTGTACCTTATAAACTGACCAGTCAGTGTATAACATAAAATCAGTTATTTTCTGTCTGTATATGTTTTTTTGCTCTACCATAATGTACCGGGATTTTTCTAGACGCTGTAAAAAGGTTATTTCAATTATGATGTTATATCTTTACCTATTTGGGTATCTGTTTGTAAATCCGTTACCATGCAAATGTTACATTAAAATGCTTTATTCTGTGCTGCAGAAAAAGCAATAATTGCACACATTGCTGACCTGTGCTGGTGCGGTAACCCTGTGTTTCAGTGCTTGTGTAGCTGGCTGTGCTGGGACAGGGGCTGCTGAGGTACTGTGTGCTGGAGGAGCTGCAGCGGCGTGGCTCTCTGAGACTGGACAAGTTGTGTGAGTGTGACACACTCCGCTGCATGGACCCTGTACGGAAAAGTCGTGGTTGGGGAGGCGGCAAATCATCAAAATCCTCATCATCATCCTCCATCCTCACATCGGTCCTCTCTGGGCGCCGCAATCCTGAGTGCACAGAGAAGCTGGAGCTCCGGCGGGCACCAGTGGCCGAGGTAGTGGCGTACTCCTGACGCAGACCTGAACACATGAACGGGCATGCAACAGAGCTCTAAATACTGTACGTCTTGCTCTGTCAAACTTCTAATCCAAATCAGTAGATATTCTCATATACTGTACTTGTATAATGAAGTGGATGATTGTGTAAAAGTCTACATACTCTCCTCCTGTAGCCGGGCCATGACCTGGACATCAGTCATGTCTTGAAGTTTGTAGTCCATGGAGACTGAATCGTCATCATCCAGCTCTGAGATGCTGAACTCATTGTTCATGGAAGACTGTGGACTGACTGCAGCATGTGGACGACTGTAATCTAGGGAAAAGGTACGAGTTAAGTTTGGGAGTAAACCTGGGTTTTTTTAAACACTTAAATTAAGAGTGGAAATCAAATGGCTATGTGACACCTTTATGACAACTGACATAAAGCTGCATAATCGTTTAAAAAGACTTTTTCCAACTGTCAGCCCTGTCATATAAACTGCTTTTGTCAAGTGGCATACATTAATGTTACGACAAACATAAAGACTGACTCTAAAGCTCATTGGACTTCTAGTAGGTAAAAATATAATGTATAAATATACTGTATATGATATATGAAATATATTGGTCATGTGTCAAAAATGACTATAAAATATAAGATTAAAAAGAAATAAAAAAAGATATACACCAATCAGCCATAACATTTCCAAGCAAAACATGCCCAGTATTTTGTATGTTGGACACCAGGGCTTTGGTCTTTCAAAGCATGACGCCACAAGACCTCTGGGGGTGTGCGATGGTGACTGGCACCAGAATGTTGGCAGCGGATCCTCTGAGTACCATGGGCTGCATGGTGGGGCCCACTGTGGATCAGATTTGTTTGGCTGATGCATTCAGTGCTAGTTCAGGCTGGGATCTGATGAGTCTGGAGGACAGGTCGACAGTCTTGGGCTCTTTCCCTGCTAAGCCCCTTGTGTAGTGCACTGGGTGTTCTGGTGCCTTTCTATCCTTGCCAGCATTGATTCTTTTTAGCAAATTGTGCTGCTTTGCCTTTTCTGTGGAATCAGACCAGACGGGCTGCCCTTTGGTCCCCGCAGGCATAGATGAGCCTTGGGTGCCAATGATCCTGTTATCAGTTTACTCTTATGTATTTGATAATATTTTTTTTATGTTATGAGGTGTTAATGCTATGGCTATCATTGTACAGTATATAAAATCCTGTTATTATAGTGTCTTCATTGGCATAAGTCTTCATAAATACAGGGGGAAGGTTATCATAGTTGTTATCTATGCCCTTTTTTTTTAACACGAATTGAATTATCAATGTGTAGTATTATGTTTCCTCTAAAGATGTCTGTAGTCGCACCATCATTGATGCTATCATCAAAAAATTATGCTAACATTTTTTGGGCCCCCAAAAATTAGTATTATGCAATGGAAATAAATATTACATAATATTTTATAGGGATTGGAATTTGTATTTGTATTGCGATTCTGTAAGTATCAATTTTATGAACATCCCAATTTGATAAAAAATAGAAAAAAAGAAAAAAAACGATTTTGGAGTCAGTGTGGATATACATAAATTGCCACACAACCGAATTGTGATACAATTGTGATACCCTGACATTTTATAATATGAATTGATGTTTCCCCCATTTCTAATAAAGTTTATTTCTAATAAAAAACGAAAAACTAATCTTACATAAAGACCTGGAGATCCATAACTTATTACATGACATGACAATTTTACTGCTAAAATTCAATGAAATTAAAATAACCCTGTATTAAACAGTTGAGAATCTACAACAAATAGTCCGGCTGTGAACCGTAATACGCCACATAAAAGAACTGAAACTAGTGCGGAATATTTAGGCATTGGAAAAAAAGCACAGAACATTCCTTCTTTCCTGCATGGGTAACAAATTCACTGTGGTTCATACACACTTCTAATGTACAGACATAATCCATTCTATAATCCTCTTTTACCGCTCCCGAACATTCCAAATTGGCTATGTACATCATAGATACATTATCAGCATTTAGAACTCGCTCTATAATTTTTACATGTGGAAACTAATTAGGTTTATTTCTTACTATTTGCTATTAAACAAGAGTTTGGTGGCCACTGAGTATTTGATGTCATTATGTGACATATTGAAAATAACTATAAAGATAGAGCTTGAAAAGTATCATAACACAAAATTAAATGAACAAAAACCTAGGACATTTAACTTGGGTTATGGTGACAAGCATTTTTTTTGACAGCTGATGCTCAGGTCTATTACTAACTATGAGGACACCATGATCCAGATGTCTGCAGTTTTGGAATCTTTTTTTCCCTTCAAAGCATGTGTAGCTGTTGATATGTAAACAGAAATAGTCTCATAAGGTGATAAAAGAATGATAACTAGGTCTCAACTGACCTGAGAGCAATTGAGGAGGATGCTTTAGTTTAGCCCACAGACTTAATCTAAAGTGCAAATTTTTAGATAGATTTTTAATATGTGCTTTTTCTGTAAGGTGCCTGGAGAAGTAAGAAAAAGGAGGATGAGGACACAGTAAGTGAGTGAGTGAGAGAGAGAGAGGACTGCAAACCCAAATGTTATCTTAATGACATTATGCAATCTAACACAAGTTAAAGCAGTTTAAGAAAGAATGGAAGTATATCATAATCTCGAGATTACAGTATAGCTCTTGGTGTAGGTGATGTTCGGCACCGTGGTGGCTAAATGAATTAGGCCACTTTTTTTTTTAATGTAGACCTTACTAAAGTATTTATCATAGTTATGGTCCAGCATACATTTATTACAATATGCTAAAAGATGTGTGTAGGCTTTATGTCAGTTGTTCATAGGGTTACATATTGACACCATGTAGTCTTATGAACACAAGACCTTACTACTGAAGAAAATATTTAACAAGTCTTTTATACTTGCTATGATGACTTTTGTTACTGACTCACTTCCAAATTAGCTAAGCTGTTGTGCCTCATAGAAAAATGAAAGATGGATGAGTATGATGAGGCTTACTGTGAGTACCCGTGTGATAGAGGAATGAGGGCGATCTCTCGGCCAGGCCAGCACAACTCCTCCCAGGGGGAGGTGACTGGAGAGAGCAGTGGCTGGATTGAGGAGATGGAACTAGATCAACAGACACATGAGACATGATTCATTGTAATGGATTTACCAGATTTCAACTGATGAATGTGATAATATGGTCATCATGCTTTGTTAAAGTAATACGAACAGTCATTTTAGTTGAGGTCTATATTTATGCACCTAATAAGACAGTATTAATATAAATGCTTTGGTACAAAGAACAAATGCTGATTGAGACACTTGCATAAAGGACGTTACCAGAGCCAGTCAATAAGTCTCACATTTCCCAAAGTCTGGTAGAAATATGCTGAGTAGTATAGAATGATATATGATATATTTGTTTCTAGGGCACAAATCAATAAGCACACTAATGCTTTGAGTTATTTATATATTACCCTATTTGTATATTATCCACATGTACACCCCATATGCAAAAGGTTCATGATATTTAAAAAAAGGCATGCAGTGCTATATAATTAATGTACTGGCAATATGTAAAGAGAAAGCAGAAGCATAAAAATTATTATTTCCGTTACATTTTGAGTCTGTTAGCATAGCTGTAATGATGGTGTTACCTGTTTGTTCAGTTAGTGCAGGTTTAGTAAGAGATTTAACTGAGGTGCTTAAGAAGGAGAGTCCATCTGCAGGTCTGTATGATAAAGATGATGCACTGCCAGATAGAGCTCCTTTCCATCTTTTGGCTAAGAAAAGAATGGCAGGGATATTAGTTATTGGTCAGTTTATGGTGCATACTTTTCTATATGTACAGGAGAGAGCTAAGCACATTAGGCTTGTTCAAGAACGCTGATTAGTGTATAGGGCTTTGGTGATGGCAAACAATTGTAGGTGTGTTAATGGTTAAGGGGGAATGAAAATAGTGTTCCTGCCTTCCTAGGAAAAAAAATATATATACTGTATATATGATAGTATGCATTTCACATACAAAAATATGCTAGCACTGATTTATTGTAAAGCAAAATGAACACCATGCTTTAGCTGTACCACAGAAAATTAGTCTTGCCACAGACAACATGAAAACGAGCATTCATAGCCGCCCACAAGAACAAAACGTTTTAGAGAGGGGCTAAACAAAGCTGTATTCATAACCTTCCAGCACACAGCCAACCTTTGCTCAATCTGGCCTTTCAACAGCAACAAGAGGTCAAAGCTGAACAGCGGACCCCTCTGTACACATGTCTCATATTTATACATGCACAGATCCAAACTGATCGTAATGCCATGCCTGTCCAGGCTGACTTTCGAAACAAAACCAGCACACTGTTTCTCTCTAGTTTAGCTGAAAGGGTTAATATAGTCATAGTTTCCATGGTAACCATTCTCTCCACCATGGCTGCAAAATACTGTCGAATATTTCAGGACGAAACAGAGTTAAGGCAAGGAAAAGCTCTGTAACAGCTTGAACTCTATGCTTTGTGAATAGAGTGATGTATTAACATTTATATGGATTCTTCTCACTTAAATGGATTACCACTGACAAAGATTAACACAAACATTTTGAAATGTTATGCATGCAAGAACGATCCTGTAACTGTGGTAGCAACATATTAAATAGTACTACTGTATACTATTAGCACTGAGAAATATACAAATCTCAAATGTACTACAAATCTCTTTTTTACAACATACACTGGGCTTAATGTAGTGGAACATGAAGATTATTTATAACATCACCCAGGGTATTAATCATAATCATGTGATTATACACAAGTACAATGGCACTTATATAACTGTTCACCAGTGGTTCTAATTTTACATTTTTAACAATAATTGTGCTCTTTTATACTTTAGGACAGATTAGTGTTGCTAATGATTGCTCTCCCAGGTACCAATACCAGTATATCTGAGGTAAATGTAAAGTTTTATTGACTGAAATACAATCAGTATATTAAACAACTCTGCAAAAGCTTAATAGTCAACCTGACAGTCAGTTTCAAGATGATTAGCCATATTAAACATTTCCAATTTTCCTCTGAGAATACTGGCCTGTTTAAATGTTCACATACTACATACTAATCTAAACTAAGCTCAGCTCATACTTTGCTGTAGGAATGCTAAATCAAGAATACCGTACCCTGGTCTAGTCGGTAGCATAAGGAACGCTTAGCTGACTCCACCTCAGGCCCAGGGTTGTCGAATACATGTCTACACCACTGCAGAGGGCTGAGCGGTGACCGAGGAAACAGCTTTGCTTTTGGAGACACATACAACCTGAAGATATAAACCAAAGTTTTAACATGTTGGCATGGTACTCAATGAGTGTTGCTAAATGTTCTTACTTTCTGTATAATATAGAATGGCACTTGATGAAAGTTTGTTATAAAGCAAAATGTGTAAGAAATGGAATTTTGTGCAAATGGTCATATTATAACAATCCAGACGATGCATCACAATAATTACATGGATTATGATAAGATGATCACATTATCACAATCCATGTGTTTATTGTAATTTATCACAATCCAGGGGATGCATAGCAACAAAGACATGGATTGTAATAAAATTACCATATTATCACAATCCGTGTTCTTATCATGTTTTATCACAATCCAGGTGATGCATCACAATCAACACATGGATTGTGATAAGATTGAAGATTGAATGAGAGTGAAGAAGAGTGATAAGATTGAATATTATTAGAATCACAATATTTCAATATTATTTCAATCCGTGTGTTTATTGTGATTTATCACATTCCAGGTGATACATCACAATCAACACATGGATTGTGATAAGATGATCACATTATCACAATCCACGTTTATTGTAATTTATCACAATCCATGCATTTAACATAATTTAAACAAAGACATGCATTTTAATAAAATTATCCTATTATCACAATCTGTGTTTATTGTGATTTATCACAATCCAGATGATGCATAGCAACAAAGACATGGATTGTAATAAAATTATTATATTATTACAATCAGTGTGTTTATTGTGATTTATCACAATCCAGGTGATGCATCGCAATCAATACACGGATTGTAATAAAATTATTACAGTATATTATCACAATCTATGTGTTTATTGTAATTTATCACAATCCAATACATGAATTGTGATAAGATGATCATATCTGTGATCATTGTGATTTATTTCAATTCAATACATTTATTTATATAGCGCTTTTAACAATGGTCATTGTCTCAAAGCAGCTCCACAAAAATGAAAAGAAAATTTGAAAAGAAAATTTATGGAAGTGTGTATGTATCACAATCCAGGTAATGCATAGCAACAAAGACATGAATTATAAGATATTACTGTATCACAATCTGTGTGTTCATTGTGATTTATCACAATCCAGGTGATGCATCACAATAAACACATGGACGTAACCTTTACCAAGACCAGAGCTAACTATCAAAACATCACAGTGAATCCTAGACATACATGCACCTGCATAAAAAAGGACATGCATATTTCTTGGCTATCTGGGACAGAATTGTATCACAGTATTGGGTCAGCAGCAACATTATACTGTTGATAGCTGTGTGTGCTGTCAGGTACAGCAGTAGTGTGGCTTGATTTGAGACAATGTTAAAATGAAGTGCCAGGAATGTATTCAAGAAATAAGGTGGATTGGTTAAAGCAGGTCAGAAATGGAGCAGGGCTGCAGTACCAGCTGTCCTCAGACTCTGGGTCGGCGTTCAGAAGAGAAAAGAGGTCTAGGATTTCCAGCTCGTCCAGCACTGAGCTCTCCACCTCGCTCGGAGACTGAGCGTGAAAACACACGTACTGTTCATCTCTATTGTGCGCTTCCAAATGCGTGGGCTGGGCTGAAAGGCAAAGATTCCCTGAATAAACATGACCACTGGCCGTGTTTCCAGCGCAGTTCTGGTTTGGGAATAAATGCCCGCTGTGGCTGTATGTAGTCGCCGCTCTTGTCCTCAGCTGCTCGTTCTGTCGCTCCAGTTTGCGCACGAGCTCCTGCAGCTTTTTCACCTCGAGCTCCGCGTCCATAACGGCGCTGTTCCCGTTAACGTCCGCCATCGCGTGCAGCTTCATCACGGCCGCCTCCATCGAGCGAAAGCAAGAAAGAAAAAGGAAGAAAGAAAAGAAGGAAGGTATATACAGCGAGGGCAGTGTTTGTATTCAGTGTAACACCGCTAGCAGCGAGTGCACCGGGTTTGTCTGCTCAGCTCGAGGAGACATGCTGCTTCTTTCAGATGCTGATGTGCGGCTGCTCGGTGCCCCCCTTTCTCCTTCCCTCCGTTTAAAAGAACACAACACTGAATCAGCACACACACACACGCACACACAAACACACTACTGCAAGATGCAAGACACCCGAGAAAAGCTGCAACATTTTGGGGTTGTAAAAAAATGCTATCACAAAAATATTATTTACACACACATTTTAGCTTAGGATTGTTTGCATTCTATTTGCCTTGTTTCATCATCATCTTTATCATCATCATTAACAACAAACAACAGCAACTATAACGTTCAAATATTCAAAGAGATTAGCAAGGAAACCAATGAATATATGAGACATTCAATTCAATTCGATTTTATTTATATAGCGCTTTTAACAAATGGTCATTGGATCAAAGCAGCTTCACAAAAATCAAAAGAAAATTTGAAAAGAAAATTAATGGAAGTGTGTATGTGTGAGAAAAATGTGTCTAGATAATAATGAAATGTCTCTGATGAGCAAGTCAAGGGTGAAGTCGACAGTGGCAAGGGAAAACTCCCTGCGATGGCAATGGGAAGAAACCTTGAGAGGAACCAGACTCAACAGGGAACCCATCCTCATTTGGGTGATACAGTAACGGATAGAAATGATATAACATCATGTGTGTTATGCAGCTAAAAATTCAATCTAACAGAAGTTATTTAAATTAACATGAAGTCCAGTTCAGCACAGGGATGAGTCAGTAGGTGCAGAGGGCAGATGGGTCTGGAGCACAGGAGCAACATGTGCAGCTCCAAACCATCATGAAGCAGAATCTATCTGGAGCTGGTCCTTCTCTGGATGCATCAGGATCCTCGCAGGGTTGGCCTTTGTCTACTGAAGCTGGCACAATCTCCAGATGCCTCAGGATGGGTAGAAAAAT
>JAQMYJ010000036.1:16658880-16674240 GCA_030014305.1 Clarias laeviceps | reverse complement strand
AGAAATTTGCAAGTGACCCCAAACTTTTGAACAGTAGTGTATATATATATATATATATATATATATATAAGAATGCATAGATCAATTCCCCACTTACTGCACTGTGTTTTCCTTAGACGTAGCCACTGTGAAAGTCTCTGTCTTGGTACTCTTGGCAGGTGCGATTGGTTTTGGTGCGAGTGGTTTCACAGGTTTTAAACTGTCCCTGAACATAAACAGAGTTATGTGAAATGAAGTGATTAAAAAAAGAAAGAAAATAGGCAATAGGTATAATATTTAGGCATACAGTACAATACTGAGCACTCACTGAACTGTGCTGTCCTTGGAAGTCACAGTGACAGTCCCTGTCTTGGTGACGCTTGAGTTTTCATGGGCAGATATTAATTGACAGTTATTTTGTTGGTTTAAAATGTTTTTCATGTATAGTATTCATCAATATGATATGTTGATGATAATTATTATTATGTTAAAATATACCTTTTGGCAGTTGAGTCGACAGGTTTTAGTGGGGTTTGAATTTTCCTTTAAATAAATAAAATATATTTATATTAATGATGACTATGCTGCTTTTTACTTTATTCAGTATAAGAAATTGTGAAGTTATATGAAATAAACAATTATCTCCAGTCATATAACATAATGAGAGAGACATAAAAAAAACTCTATCAAAATGAAATACTACAGCCAGTCAATGACTTGAGTGTACAGTTAACACATTTTACTTTTAGAGAAACCTAAAGAGCCCAAGAACTGAAATGATTGAAGTGTACACAAGAAAACATATCCTGGGGATTTAAACTGCCATAAATCAGACACCTAAATGACAGAAGTTGTGTCATAGACACTTAAATGATAGTGTATCCAGTCAAACCTCCAAGCAGGCAAGGCTAAATAACACACATAAAGACAAGATAGATGTTTTTGCATTAATAATGAGCTAACAACATTTACCCAGAGGTCCTGGAGTCTGTGAAGATCTTTTCAGCGAATGTATCTGCTTTGGTTGGTGACTTCACCACAGATGTCCTGAAGAAACGTATAAAGCCATATTGCAATTTCAAAAATGAATTTTGAGCAAAAAAATATGTGCTGTCTATTCATTTGTGGGCCTTTTTAAAAAATTTTGCTTTTTTTTCAATGCTCGACCTGCTTGTGGTGACAGTCGTTGTCTTCATGCCACTTTTGAGAGTTGTAGTAGTCGTGCTGAAAGGGAAAGGATAAGATCATTCTTTAAAGGAATGTATTCCACTAGGTGTGTGCTTTTAGGGTGTGTTTTACCACCGAGGTGGTAAATCTGGAAAAGAATGGGTGGGGAAGGCATACTTTAAATGTTGGACATTTTGGGTATGACCATGCATTGTAAAAGATTTTCTATGTAATGCAAACTGTTTTTAAAGAGGGTGTGTACAGGTATAAAAGCAGGACTTTAAGAGAAATAAGAAGTATATGTTATAAATATATATTAAAAAATAAGTGTACCAAAGTTTATTAAATGATCAAATTAAATTCACCATTACCTGCTGGAATCCAGGTCATCATGACTTGTACTGAATCTATAAGTAAAAAAATTTTTTATTATTATTTACTTATTTATTTATTTACTTATTGATTGATTGATTTTTACATACATATTTAGTATGGCATTACCTTTTCGTCAGGGACTGTACAGAAGATTTTGATGGAATGGTGGTGGTGGAGGAGTTGGTGGTAACAGAGCTGTTTTCTGTAGAGCTGAAGAGAAAAAAGTGCAAATACATAGTAATTTTAAAATTTCCCATCCACATGACATGTTTTGTAATTACAAAGCAATTATATTTGATTTTGGACCTACCTCTGAATATTTTCAGTGGATTTAAAGCGGCCCAGGACAGCTCTTCCAAAGTTTGAATGTTCGCTGTAAAAAGACAGCAAGGCTCAAAGTTTCAGCAAAATTACAATAAATTAAGTATTATTATCTTTTTTCATGCACCCCATGAAAAAAGACAGATGTGTATAACCTCAGTGTTAACTCACTCCTCTGCTTTTTCATCATTCACTTCTCTCTTGATCCAGCTGTTGTCCTTCAGCAAGGAAGTCTTCTTGCCCTTGTCTGTATAAGCAAAGTTCAGGTAATATTCAATAACTCATCAGTTATACAATGAGTGTTATAAAATGTCTTAGTCCTAAACATGCTACTAAATTGTGTGTTCATAGCACTGACATGTTACAGTATGGAAAGAAATTATAAGAGTATTCTTTCCCCTCTACTTGTTCTTTATAACCAGCTCTCAATGGACATTTAGTTCCTCTAAGAATAATAGATGTTGAACATAGAGTAATTGGAGCAGCATTGAACAATATACCAGTAGATTGATTCTCTGACATGAATCAAGACTGCCTTTTGTTATTAGCCTGTTATCACTGTTGCTCATATAACGGCATAATACACATTCTTACCTGGCACAGGAGGATATGACTTTCTGCTGCTGGCGGAAGTCATGCTTTATGCTGAAAAAAAAAAAAAAAAAATTATAATTTTATAATTGATTGTGGATGTCATCTAAAATTCCCAACCGATGCAGAAGACAAGATAGAAGAAACCACACCTCACTGGCAATGTTTTGTAAAGATAATCAGCTTAGATTTCACTGAACCATAAAAGATGATATTACACAGGTCTCATGCTGACATGGTTTCCTTCTTTATTTTTTAACTTCTGACAGTTGATTTTCAAGAAAGAAAACTTGTCAGTCTTGATCCACATCAGGCACACCCTACACAAACCAACGCCTGGCAGCTGAAAGGAAACAGTTTTCCAGCCATTTAATAATAACACACACATACAGTGTATGAGGCTTACATATTCAGACACAGCGCACTTACACTGCAGCAGGGCCCTTTAAAAATGGAGGCATAATTCTCAAAGGAACCCTGAACAGAAACTCAATTAATGCAAAAACAAACAGTTTCTTGAACTCCGACTTTGAAGTTATTAAAATGTTATTGTTAATATTGTTCAGGTGTGGCCTAAAGGAGTGTTCTCTTCGCCCTCCTAATAGTAATTTGTACCTATAGTATAATTTGTAACTATACTTCCTTAACCTGTCTTTTCATTTAAGGTCAATCGCTTCACATACTGCATGAATGGCATGGCAGAAATAAATATAAGTGGGTTTCCATTAGACATCAGTCATTTATCTCCATAGGAAGAACCTCATTCATTCAAGTTATGGATTATAAAAATTTCCACAGAACCTGGCTGATACACCTGGACAGAAAAAAAATATTTCTGCAATCACATAATTAGAAATGTTTTAAAAGTAACATTTGTTTGATCACTATACACACAAAGCAACAGTAGGTTAAGCTACTGTTCAACTCCATTACATTATTACATTATGTATCTTTATCAAAACATCCATCAGATCACAAGAAATCAATATAATCATTCAAGAAAAAAAAACCCAGAATATATTATTGCAATAATACAATGATCTTTTTTAATATCATTTGCGTATTTTATGACAGTACATGGAAATTTAAAGGAATGCTTGGGTTTGTCTGAACCCTGTAAGGATCTTAGTAGATTTTTATGATAAAGGGTTCCCCTTTTTTATATTAATTATTTAATCAACAAACCTTTTTAAAATCTATATAATGTGGCAGTTTAGGTCATAATTAAAGATTATAGTAATAATTTGAAGTGATCAAAAGTCTACTTACCTTAGTGTGTCAGTGACTGACGCTGTGAATGTGAATAAGTTTACTGAGCTTTCCCTTACTGAATATTAACTGCTGGCAACAACTGGGCAGGACAGCTGAAGGTGTGGCTTTACACTGTACACAAACCAGTCTCTCAACCAGTCTCTCACAGGCAGTAATTATTAAGGTGCTCACGTGACAGGTAAATCAAGAAAAGGGAAGCCCAGGATAGTTAGGAGAGGTCGAAACTATTTAGAGGGCGAGACATTATTAAGCACTGAGTCACAAAAACAATTTGACACATTCTTGCACCTAAGCATTCTCTCAGGTGCAAGACTCATTGACTAGTGTTAATACCTGAAAATGTCACATTAGTAAACATATAAACACAGTCTAAGGGAAAAATTCTAACAATGTGTGTTTTTTTTTGTTTTGTTTTGCTTTGAAGATGTTGAACATGAATAAGTGAAGATGGATTCTGCTGCTGTAACCTTTGAGCTACTCTGTGAGTACAGAAACACCTCCAACCCTACAGTGTTTAAAAATGGTATGTCTTACTCCTTTGTATTAGTTTTTGAAACATCTTCCATTTATCACTCAAACTAGACTAACTTGACTATGCTTCTTATCTTTTTCCAGCTCTACAGTCTTTTATTAACCTTTGCTCCTGAGTAAGTATAATCTCTCTTTAAATAGCACACCTATAACAATAGTATACTCTTTAATCTCCATAAACATTATGTGAACAATGTTCATAGGAAACCATGGGAAATAGGAAATGTGTGTGTGTGTGTGTGTGTGTGTGTGTGTGTGTGTGTGCGCGTATTTATTTAGCATTTGAGAATACCTTAGTTCATGTTGGCTCATGAGAAAATTAAATAAAATAAAATCAGGTCTTCAGTGATTTGGGTCAGATTCAAAGAACTAAAATGAACTCTTGTTGGGTGTGATGGTGCATTTCATCTGAACAAGAGGAAAAAGTTACAGAAAATCCTAAATCCATATACAGAAAGAATAAATGACATAATTATGTACTGGAATTTTGTATAGGTACAGTATAATATCTGGCTGCTGGTTTTCAGACACAGGTAGAATCAGATGTGGCACTTTTAAGATTGTGCTTTTGTGTACATGTTCCAAAACCATGCAAGTTGGTGTATTGTCTAAGATATATTGCCCCAAGGTGTGAACAAGTGCATGAACGTTTTTCCTAACTCACCAACAATGACCCTGGCCATTATAAAATGCTTACTGTAATGAGGGCAAGAGAGTGAGTCCTGTTGCTAGTTCCATTCTGATTAATTTTGTTCCTGACATGTTGAAAATAATGATGTTATTCTTCTACTTATTATTATTATTATTATTATTAATATTTAGGTACCATTACAGCTTTTCTCAATCGCTTACACAGTATAACCAGGTTTATTAACTATATATCCCAAACCATGCCAATGGACCCCAAAGTCTAAATACTATTGCCTCATTCACACACATGATTCAGATTTGTTGAACTTTTGTAAAAAAAAAAAAAAACTCTTCACACCAATGCCTTCTTATGTCACTCATTGCCCCATGTGCTCATTTCGAAAGTACTAACCAAACAATTCCCCGCATGGGAACACTAAGAGTCAAACTGTTCTTGCACCAACCAGAACCTTTAGATGTACAGTATAGATAAAAAAGCCATGGGACAATTCACTTGTTTTGAACTACAGAGGAATTGTCCTTGTCTATGGGATTTCAAAGAGGGAAGCTGGGCAATGAGTAAAGCTGAATCCAAGCCGCTTCTCAGTAGCCTCTATAATCCGGATTTTAGACAAGGAAATACTGTAGGTATGCAGTTTGCATATTGCTCTCTACTGTGACTTGGGAGTGCAGTAC
Source organism: Clarias laeviceps (assembly GCA_030014305.1). NCBI lineage: Eukaryota > Metazoa > Chordata > Actinopteri > Siluriformes > Clariidae > Clarias > Clarias laeviceps. The sequence continues at coordinate 16,668,678 of JAQMYJ010000036.1, read as the reverse complement.
TCTACCTGTTACAGCACATACATGAAGTATAATTGTTTGCTCCGATGTACTATATGCTGTCTGAATTGATTTGTTTTACTTGTAGCATATTACATATATTTAATTTGTTGTTAATGTATGCTCTTTTCAGTAAAATCAGTTAAATTATTGGTTTACAGTAATCCATCAGTACTATGAGGATGAGTCAAAAATTATTTGCAATTATTTTAAAATGTCTTTTGGCCACACTGTCTTATAAGCTTTTTGTTCAAGGCTACTGTCTCTACAGTCACTGTTGCACAGGTGTTAACATGTTACATCAGTTCATTTGTAACTGCGGTGCAAGCAAAAATAGATGCACCACTAGTGATTTGCACAAAAGAAGAGCAGTGTGCAGTAATTCGTTTTTTTGTGGCCTGAGGGTTTACCCAATGGCTAAAAAAACTCAAGTGCATAAACAAAAGCGATTGATAAAATTTGGACCGATATTCTAAGGAAGGTGATTTTTTTTTTTTTTAAAGAATCATTACAGGTGACGAAACATGGATTAATCATTATGAACCTGCAGCAGTATATAGAACGGGAACATCCTCAAATACCAACCAAGAAAAAGTTAAAATGTCAACCATAAGCAAATTGATGCTTACTGATTTCTGAGATTCTCAAGGGCCAGTATCAGAAAAAAGGTTAAGCAATCAACAGTGGTCGTTACAGTGAGATGCTTTTTGAAGGGCTGAAACCTAAACGCAGAGGACTGCTATTGAAGGATGATGTGATCTTGCATGACAATGCATGTCCCCACACTTTCAACACGCTGCAAAAATGTATAGTCCTGATCTTATGCCATCAAACTTTCATTTGTTTGGTCCCCTGAAAGCAGCCCTATGAGGATGAAGATTAAATTCTGATGAAGACAGTGGTGTGTTTGTGGCTCACATATTGTGGCTTAAATATTTTTAATGAGGGAATACGAAAGCTTGTTGACAAATGGACAGAGTGTATTGGAAGGCAAGGAGATGATTGTCATTGATAATGATTGTCATTGATGATGTCAAAAATTAGGTATTTGTCTTTTCTAAAAGTGAATTAAAATAAATTCTACAGCTAGAGTGCAGATAACCTTTGACCCATCCTTGTATTTTCAGGACAGCAAGAGATGAAGAAAACATGAATATAGTCAAAGCCAACAAAGTTATTTGCTTTTGTAATATATAAAGGATTTTTTTTTAAATAGGGAATATCTCCAGATATTGAGGCAGTCAGCACAATGCACCATTGTGAATGTCTCCAGTCAGTGAAGATGTGTCACCTTCAGCCACTGAGGAGTCCTCCATCACCATGCCACCACTGGTCCATTCAACACCAGGCTTCTGCTGGGTTAACTCAATTTCCTAGGCCAGAGGAAGCCAGCAGCACCAGGGCAGCCATGTTATATTGTCGTTTGGGACAATGTCAGGTTCCCTTAATCTGCTACTTTGTGATTTGTTCACAAACAACTCAACATTAAGTAGGCTAATGTCTTTCCAAGACTAACACTGCCTGTGATGTTAATAAGAATCTCTGGCCTGATTCAGACCAGAGATTGAATGATGAGTAAATGTGATTTCTTTCTTTATGCATCTTCTTAACCTTTTTTCATTGGTTTATGTTGGTAAATACATTGAAATTCATTTCCTGTATTTTTCAGTATTTATAAGTGTATATATATATTTTACATTAACATTGCTTTTTCTCTCATTCTGTTAGTTTATTTTGCTACAGTACATTGGGAAAGTAAACATTTTGAAATGTATACGTCTTATGTCTTTTATTGTGTTGTTCATGTAAAAAAATAGTTCTGGGTGAAAACCATAAGTTCCACTACTCATTGCAAAACCATATTTATACAGTGGAGTTTTCAACTCATCTCACCAGTGTGTAACAGTTATTTTGTAGTGTAGTGTGTATTTGATGTCTTTTGATTGATGTGTTAAGGCAGAGTACATGGTTTTGAGTGGAGAGTTTATGTTGTACATATATGATTGAAGTTTGTGAAAATTAGTCTACAATAATGTATTTGTCTATAAAGTTTTGAAAAAAACTGAAGATAATTTGAAGTACTGTAACCTTAATTTAACTGTAACTACTAAATAGTGCAACAACAACAAAAAAGATTATTTCGGGAGGTAATATCAATGCCTGGATGTGTTCTCAAAGTTCTAAACTAATAATGCAGTTATCTGGAAGCTGATAAGAAGAAAGAACTCAATTTCCAGATAACCTTACCTGGATGATTAAGAATCTTCACAGTAATAGTGCACTTGGAACTTTTCCACTTGATCTATGATACCATTTACATTTACATTGAAGCATTTGGCAGCTGCGACTTACAAAAGTGCTTTGTAGTTTTCATCATTGGATAGATCCTTACACTGGGTTGCTAGATTACTAACTAAATGTGGCTTTCTATCCAGGGCTGATCCTCTGTGTATCGCCAGTGTGCCCAGGATAGGCGTTGGATGGACTAAGGCCCAGATCAGGATAAGTGATTACTATCAATATGGGAGACTGAACTTTTCCACAGTACAGAATGTAACAAAAATGCTGAATGTTGTGTGCATGTTGGCCAGCAATTGTCGCCTTGCACCTCCAGGGTCCAGGTTCGATTCCCGCCTCTGGTCTGTGTGCATGGAGTTTGCATGTTCTCCCTGTGCTTAAGTATCCTGAGGTAGACTCAGGGCACCCCATGACCTTATATACAGGATAAAGCAGCATAGGCTATGAGTGAGTGTTTGCATGTTGGGTCATAACATTGGTTGTGGAAATTAGAACATTACACACTTTTAATTTCTAATTAGCAGTCTTTGCTATTTAGCTGTTTTTGCCTGAACAAACGTAGTCCTTTGACTGAGTTATAATGAACTTGAAGCTGGTGTAAAGTGGCTTTGAGATTCATGCCATTATTGGAATGAAAACCTAATAGTTCTGAAACATAAATTCCAAATCCCTTGTATGGCTTGTACAATGTCTATTGCTGTCTTTCTGCACCAGGCTTTTTAACTACATGTATGGTAGTCCATTGTGCATGCAAATTGTGTTTCTGTGATTAATCTACGGCTCAGCACACAAAAAAATGCAAATGCCTCTCAGTCGAGTAAGATATAGTAGATATAGTAAAATTTGACTTTCATGTACTGTATTTCAGAGTCAATGCAATTAGATATGTTGAACAGCAGATGTCAGTGTTGCTCGGCTTTCACTGTTCGCTGAGGTCGGAAGCGGGCTGAGTGTGTGATGGGTGAGGCTTTTTCCCTGATGAAAATTTCTCTTTTCATCCTACATGAGGAAATAATCTCTCTCGTCTTCCCTTTAACTCTTATTTCATGCTTATTATTTCCTTTGTGCAAATATCACACGGAACAACCCGTTTCACATTCTATATGTTAATGGCATCCACAAAGCACAGTATTTAGGTATATACAGTATATTTGTCATAGGCTCCCAAAGGCTTATAGCTGTGCAGCAGATGTCTTTATTCGATTCAACATCTCTGTATGTGGTCATCACCGCATTGTATGTGGTCAAGGTCAATGGAGAGCTAACTCTCACATAATTACTTTACTGGACAGGCTTTTAGTGACAATGATTTCCTTTATAAATGCAATAAAGCTATTCTATACCATTTCCAGAGCCATCTCACACAACCCAGTTTTATGCATAATAAAGGAGGGGGTTACAATAAAGATTATGGGTTTGTAGAAATCAAAGCTGGTACAAGAAAAATCTCATCAGTGTACAGTGTAGAAGCACAGGCACTCGTAGTGTTGTTACATAATGTAATGTTGGATAAACTGATTATTATAACCTGAAATAAATGATTAGGGAAATAGCTCATTTATAGACAATCGTAAATGATCATGCACCAGCATTGGAGCAGATATAGTATTTAAGGAATAATAACGCTACAACACGGTTATTATGAAAGCTGAACATACCGCATTTATGTCATGCCTTATAGCTACTTGTGCATACCATGTGCTAGAGTCATTAAGGGCAAAAACGTCTTATTTATACAATAGATGTTTTAGATCAAAGGCAAAACAAAAAGGCATGGAAATGTTTGTATTTCGCAGTATTCGCTAGTATGATGTACAGTATGTGCCGTGGTGTGCTGAGGCTGACTGGGTGTGAGCGTATCCCGGCATGCCTGACTGAGAAGCGGACAGGGAAGGAGGAGGAGGGTGAAGTTAAGATGGCAGCACAGCTAGGGCTGTTACCTGGCCGACCTCGAGAAAAATACAAGGAATAAACATTAATCGTCAGATCATGAGCTCGAGAGAAGCCGGTGTCAGAGAATGATTACTCGGTTTGTCCGCACGCGTTGTTCTGCACGAGCCAGTCTTTAATCTCTGTGCTGAAAGACAGAGCGGCTTATTTCGCCGTCGCACTAGCGGCGTTACGCCGACATTATTCCCGGATTGGAGATCCTGGATCTAGCGAACTGCTTCTGTACTCGTTTGCATTTCCGTGTTGGATGTATGGGGGAAAGCCTACTGTGCGTTGTTCGACGGGTTGAAGTACCTATTGATCGCCAGCAAGTGACATATTGATGTAATATATGCATTGTTCCACAAAACGATGATGTGCGCGGCTGCTGCGGCAGCTGGAGCCGGCGGCGGGATTCTGTCTTCATCACCGTCCATGGGGCTGGGTGTGAGGGTCTTACCCGGAGCTGGGGATGAATTTAATTCTATCGGACCCGGGATGGGCTCCTGTTCCACCTCAGGGTCCCAACCGGACTGTCGGAGCCGATACCAACTGCTCCTCTCGGGGAGAGCTTTGGCGGAGAAGTACAGGAGGATATACACGAGCGCTGTCAGCGATAAAGAACAAGGCATAAACCTCGGCAGGTCTGTGTTCTCGACTTAAATCTAATAACTGTGATAATTCTAAACAGCCATCCTAAACATAACACGTAACAAAGCTATAGAGCTAAACTGACAAGCTAACGTTGTGTTGCTAGCACTAGCTAACTTCCGTATGTTATGCTAAGCAGTGTTAGCTCGCATTTGTATATAATCTTGCATATACTTTTAGAAGATAAAACACTTCGCATAATTACACTTTTTTTTTTACAGTGACATAATGTCAAATACTGCTACTGAATCTTTGCACAGACCTAGACAGAGTAGGCGGGTGTGCTAAGCTAGCAGTTCTCTAACGGTTAAGTTAATTTAGAAGCTAGCTAGCAAGATAAAACCTGCAGAACCTAGAGGTGTTTTAGTCCGGGATTCGCTCTATCTAGTGTTAAACACTCGCCCAAATAACAAAATATTTTGGTTTTGTTATTATTTATTTAAGTTGCATAATATCTTAATGGCTCAGTGATTAGCTGGCTAGTTATCTGTTTGCGGGATTGTCAAGAAGGGTGACAGTGTAGCGTCGCTACATACTATAGCAAAAAGCCACAGCCGTACGCTGCTACATTATCGTAATGAAATAAACAAAAATGTTTATCAAATTGTCCGAAAGGAAGTTAGTATAATGTTGGAGTCTGATATATCCGTGCTTGTGTTTTTATTGTTAACATAATTATTATTTGCTTAAGCGAACATTTGATGGGTGCGCCTGACTAGCTTCTCGTAATGTAATCACTGAATGAAGTTGGGTAAGAGTTCAGAGGCCAAAGCCTGTGCAGAAAGCCGTCTCTGTCTTTCGTGAGACAGGAGTTACTTTGGAAAAAGCGCTATCTAATTCATAGGTACGCGTAATAATGAACCCTGACCCATGGATACTGGTTTGTAATGCGCATTAGGCCCTGTTCATTGGTTAGCCTGCGCAGGCTGAGGCAGCTCTTAGCCTTACGTCACCCTGTTCACAGCCCAAGCGCTGCTGCATCTCTGGCTTTCCTGATCTTCCTTAGCCTCTTCTCTCCATTAGACATGCCTTCTCCATTAGAGTATTATTAGAATCAATTAATTTGGTTACACTTTCACATTTAGGCATGCACGATGTATAGTGACGCTGGACCCGTACGATATTGTTCTAGTGGACTCTTTAAAACATCAGCACTACTCTTGTGCTACCTTTGGGAGGAGGGTGACTAATGTGCTCCTGAGATAAACAAGGCAGCATAAGGGCAGCTGTCCGTTTAAGTAGGGAAGAACATGACCTATATCATGCACATGAACACAGGGTGCAGCCTAAACTACACCTAACCACACCTCGGCCACATTGCTGATGTTTTGCATAACTTCTCAACAGATACTTTCAGGGAGCAAGTTTGGATAGCAAGAGGATGTCTGTATCTGATGGTTCCGATATACATATTTTTTGAATATTGTGATGCTCAGAAGTAAATTATTTACATGTTTGTTGACATGCAGTCCTGCAGAGCTTGAGATATATTTAAGCAATAGCACAAGAGGGAGTGCTGTTTTAATGCGGTCTGATAACTTGTTTTTTTGTGAATATTGTGATGCTTAGAAGAGAGAATAATCATGAGGTTTAATAGGACACATCAAATTTACTGTTTTTTTTTTTTTAAGGAGACGGCAGTTTTCACCTTCTATGTACATCAGTTCTTTACATATTTATTGTTTTTCAGTCCTGGAGAGCTTGTTAAGGCAAACTTGCATGGCAAATCATGTTGACACAAGAACAACAGGCAGTAATGTGATGGAATCACCTCAAATTAACATCAACCACTAAAGTTACCATGTTATTATAACATTTAAACAAAAGTAAACATTGAGGCTTTGTTGGTACTCAGAAGTCATATTTGAAAAATATAATTTAACTGTGTTTTAAGTGTCACTTTTGATTATTAAGTTGATATTTCCTCTGCATGGCAATTTCTCACAAGTGGTTTTCTCATAAAGGCTTAAAACAAATAAGATTAGCTAACGTTTAATTTCTTCATATCATAATGACATTAGATCATTAACAATAGATTGTACTAGAGCTTAATATTGCTTTTGGTAGTTATCAATTAATTCAAGTGGTTTTGTAAACAGCAGCTTAGGTAATTAGGTAATTATCAGCTTTAAATGTAATTAATTATATGCTTAATAAACTGGTTATTCATTGAAAATATATCTTTAATCTGTTTTTATTGGTGGATTAATAAATCCACTGTTTTTATTAGATGGATTGTGCCTAAAAAGTTTTTTAGCTCAACATGGATAGGTTACAAAATGTAAAAAAATTTTTGTAAAATATTGATTGTTGTAGTTATTATTATAATTGATATAACACTAATAATGTTGATGACTGCATGTCAATGGATAGATTGGCGTATGTGTCATATTACCCTTTTTTTTCCATTTTATTATTTATTATACTATTTGTTTTATTTCTTAAAAGTTGACAAATGAGAGTTAAATAGAATGTACTTAAGTCTTAAATATTGTTTACTTCTATCTGTGAATAGTTATAAGTCTAGCCTAAATCATTTATTGATCTATTATTTTTTTTATATTTTAGGGGAAAGAAAGCTTTGACTAAGAAGAAACTGAAGAGGCGGCAAAAAATCAGATCAAAAGTCAAAACAAGAACAAAGGTAATGCTACTAAACCAGTTCCACATATATGACATTGTTTGTAATGAACCCCATATTCCTGAAAAATAGTGATACTTGAATGGAACTTGTTGGGATCCGTTTAATAATTTAGAAAAATATTTTCATTATTCAGAAAATATAATCTAATAAAGAACTTGTATTTAGTTGTCTTTTTTTTTCATGTAAACTAATGCAGAATGTCATACACACAAACTCACATCATGTATCATGCACATCATCTTATTTTTGAATGCATTCTCCGAGACCAGTGTAGTTAATTGAGGATGCAGGACTCAATTAACTACAGATCAGAGGCAGATCATTTCTGATAAATTTAGCGTTGTTAGGAATTGTCTAATTTCATGAGCCAGTGGTGCAGAGTGTGTGCTGAGAAGCAAAGTCACGCAGGTTTTATTGTCTTTACTTTCATGACTGATTGTTGTAATGTAAGGGAAATGTTTTTTTTTTTTGTTTTACTTCATCAGTGTAGAAAGTCTGATAACTTATGTTGCTTATAATGAATGTACAGGCGTTTAATGTGTGTTACAGAGGAGGTATAATAAAACTAGTGTATTTGACCTCTCAGTGGGGTTTGTGGTGTGTGTTTTGTGAGATTGTCTGTCTCAGCAAGTTTAATATGAAGAATTCAGTGATTGATTGTCATATATTATGATTATGTACTGTACGCAGTTGTTTGATGTAATTATTGAAGGCCCATATTCTCTGTCATTTCAGTAAAAGAAGCATTAGTCAACAGCCATTTACTTTAAAAGTCAACTTCAATGACCTACGTTCTTGGCATGCCCATGCTTGTCCAATTCTTTTAGTTATATTTGTTTCTGGACTTATGTGTACACATTTATACATAAGTGTATAAGTACAGTATACTATTTAAAAGTAGACATTCTTACCTGATCATTGACCACTGAAATACAGTTTTGCTAGTAGAGCATAGGCATGTGCGTTTCAGTGGTCCCAGTTGCTCGTTAGAAAAAGTTAATGTATTCTCTGAAGGTCCTAGTCTTGTACCTTGACAAAAATTGACAACAATTCTTGACTGTTAGGTGTGTTTTTGTTTGGGGTGTGTGTTCACCACATATGTTTCTGTGAGTCTAATTAACAGGTAGTAGTCTCAAAAGTCTGAACACTGAAGTCACTGTGTAACTGTTTGCAAAATTGTTCCTATGCATAGAGCCCTGGCCTCAACCCCACTGTACCCACCTCACATCACTTGTTGTAAAAAAAATATATCTTTTAAGGTTATGCAATTCAGGTTTCCTTGAATTTTGGTTGGTGATGCCTCATGTTTGTATTTTATAGACTTAATAGTGTGAAATATTGAACAGAAATAAGGCAGTTGAATGTCACCTTTACAGAATGTCAATATTTAAACCTGTAGTCCTAACCTATAGCCACTATAGCAGCATGTGCTCTGGTGTTGATAAAAAATAAAACATTGCATAATAAATTAAATTAAGTAAGTGATTAAAATGGGAGTGTATGTTTATATTAATCTGTTAGTACAGATACACTTCATTGGCAAAAGTATTCACTCACCCAGCCAAATAATTTAATTCATGTGTTCCAATCACTTTCATGGTTACAGGTGTATGAAATCAAGCACCTAGGCATGCAGATTCTTTCACATTTGTAAAAGAATCGGTCGTTCTCAGGTGCTCAGTGAATTCCAGCATGGTACTGTGATAAAATGCCAACATCATATTAAACCCTATGGATTAAGAATTGGATGTTACTCAAGTTTATATGCAGGTGAAAGCAGGCAAGCGAATACTTTTGGCAATATAGTGAAGTCGTTGATTGAAATAAAATTTAATGCTTAGTTTTAAAACATGGTTGTATATTTTATTCTCAAACAGGAAAATGATTTGTGGTACTGGAAAATATTCATCTCTACTGTATTTTATCTCCCTGGTTTCAATATATGTTCATCATCATCAACCCTCATAAGAGAAAATTACCCTCATGCGGTAAAAAACACATGCCTATGATTGATTTTTTTTCCAATGCACACTTGTAATGTCCTCTGTAAAAAAATATTGCCAAATGAAGCTCTCAAGTGGTGCAACAGAAACACATTTGCCGTATTGTCAGGAGATCATGAGTTTTAATTCTGAAGATGGCCCAGTAGTCTGTGACTGGATGTCCAAGAGAGCTTCCTGAGTGTCACTAGGCAAACATGGCTCTGTGTGTGTGTCTGTGTGTGTGTCTGTGTGTGTGTCTGTGTGTGTGTCTGTGTGTGTGTCTGTGTGTGTGTCTGT
>JAQMYJ010000036.1:16616267-16636144 GCA_030014305.1 Clarias laeviceps | reverse complement strand
AACATACACTTTGTTTTGTCAATATTTAAAACCAACTTCAAAACACAAAACCTATTTTGAATCGTATCAAAAACAGATGCATTTGACATGTGTACACAGTAGGAGGCATTTCATCACCTTTTATAAAGTAAATTCTAGTGCATCCTTACTTTGAGTAGTGGTTATATTATGAACGGTGATTTAAATAAAAATACTTTGAGTAATGGTTTTATGTTTGAATACTGTTCACGAGCTTGCTGCTTAATGAAATCTACTGCTAAACCTAAAGTGTGTCTATTAGCCCTGAGGTTGAGGGAAAAGTACACCTGTCTCCGTGTCCATATTTAAGGCATACTGTGTTGCCTGCTCACGTAATTAGTTCACAGTGTTAAGATTGAGCTGGTTGCTAGTTTGATCATGGCTGTAAGCAGCATTTCACCAGTTATATGTCTGCTTTTCTCTTGATCTTGATAAACAACCAGTCTGCAATTGATGTTTTTTTTGTTTGTTTTTCAATATTTGAAATACCTCCTAAACAAAACACATCTAATTAGGTATAATTTCGCATATTCTGTGTTTTACTGTTGCTGTCTTCACCTGACATCTTTTTCTGCATTTATTTGGTTTAAATTTGCTGTGCATGATATTTATCTCTCATTTCACTGTTATTCTTCACCTTTTGAAACCAGTTTTGAATCTCTTTTCAGGTGACTGATTACCCTGGTCTTTATCACTGATTAAGGCGTCCATCTCTGTGAGGTGGTTCTCAACATCATCAAGCTGTGCTTTGCTTTACAGATGGTAGCAGTGAGCGTGGGGACAAAGATGCAAGTAAGATTACTACCTATCCTCCAGGAGCAGTGCGCTTTGACTGTGAGCTCCGTGCTGTGCAGGTCAGCTGTGGCTTCCACCACTCTGGTAAGCTAGAACTATGGTTGACTAGGCACTAATAGAATAATAAACCACTGTTAGTTTTGTTGAATTGCATCACATCATATTATTCGCATGTATCAAAATGCATTACTAATACACACAAAGCCCAGTGCATAATAAATGCCATTCCTATGTGCAGTTAACAGTATGCTAACCTCCCTTCCGCAGTGGTGCTAATGGAGAATGGTGACGTGTACACATTTGGCTATGGGCAACATGGACAGCTTGGACACGGAGATGTGAATTCTAGGTAATAATTCTGAAGTTTTCTTGTGATACAGTGTTGTATGTCATGTCCTTAGTTAGTCAAGACCTAACTTGTTTTTTTTTTGTTTTTGTATTTTTAAACAAAGGGGGTCTCCCACTCTAGTGCAATCTCTTCCCGGCCCGAGCATCCAGGTCACAGCAGGTAGTAACCACACTGCAGTGCTCCTCATGGATGGACAGGTCTTCACTTTTGGGAGCTTCTCGGTATGTTGATCAATTCGGTTTTTAAGCGTACTGATTCATCTTAAACTATTAAGGTATTTTGTAATGTTTTTAATGAATAACTGAGTTATGCGGAATAGTACAGTATGGTTCCCGCTTCATAGTGATGAAAACATGCAAATAATAATGCATACTGTGACACTGATATGTATAATTACAGGGCAGGACTGTTTTTTATTTTTTATTTTTTTAAGCAGGAAAAATAATGGCTAATGCTCAACGAAATTAGCTGTACATTGGTGTTGCCACAGCAATCTACAATTGTGCCTGCACAGAAATGGAACCCTAATGGTTTTTGTCCTTTTCTGCAGAAAGGGCAGCTTGGTCGGCCCATTGTGGACATGCCCTACTGGAATGCTAAACCTTCACCCATGCCCAACATTGGAGCGAAGTATGGTCGCAAAGCCACGTGGATTGGTGCCAGTGGAGACCAGACCTTTCTAAGGATTGATGAAGCACTAATAAACTCCCATGTTTTGGCCACCTCAGAGATTTTTGCCAGCAGACACATCATTGGTACATCAACTCTGGAAACTTTAGGAACTTATGCATGAAATCTGTCCTAATAAGAACATTCCTGCTTGACCTGAATTAAACTGTTTTATGATCTGCTTAGGTTTGGTTCCTACCTCTGTGTCTGAGCCACCACCCTTCAAATGCCTGCTGATCAACAAAATGGATGGAAGTTGCAGGACCTTCAATGATTCAGAGCAGGAAGATCTTCAAGGCTTCGGCCTTTGCCTAGATCCTGTATATGATGTTATTTGGAGGTAAGGATCTGATTATGCTCCTTGGGTTTATCTCTTTAGTATGTTTATTTTTTTCATGTCAGTTGAGCATTGAAAACCAAAAGGTAAAACCAAACAAAGTAATAAAAAAATCTCAGATCGTATACACTATACTTAACCATTAAGCAAGTTGGCAGTTGTGAATTCTTTAGAGCTGGTTTGTATAGGTTTTTAGTCTGTAAAAGTCAATATATCCAGTCAATATAAACAGGCTATACCTTTTTTTTTTATCATTTATAATCACCATTGGTCTTTCAGGTTCCTGCCCAGCACACGAGAGATGTGGTGCTATAATGCTGTAATTGCAGACGCTCGCATGCCGACAGCCACAGACATCCAGTCACGTTGCAGCATCCTGAGCCCTGAACTGGCACTGCCTTCAGGATCCCACGCCACCACCACACGCTCCCACGGAGCCCTTCATGTCCTAGGTACAACAAGACCTTGTGTACTCTCACTCTCTCTCACCTAATAATAAACATTCTGTTGTCCCTGTCCCAGCCATGTCCTGCTGCTTCACTTAACCTTAAACCTTGCTTATTATTATGCACTTTTCATTTATTACACTTTTCAAAGACAAAATTCATAGTGTCACATAGTTTACAGCAAAATCGCTGAGATCTTTCATTCATTTTCATTACATCTGGGTTGAGAGTAGTGGGCCACCCAAAAAAATTTAGTAAAAAGAAACTACCGATGATGAATAAAGGACTGCTTTCACATTCTGCTTTAGTATGCGGGAGGTGTATCGAAATTATTACAGTATAGGGAATGATTTTTCTCCCCATTGCCTGCAGCAACTGTATTGCAATTACATGTGCAAACAGATTCTTGCAAAGTACAATTTCTGTGTAATCTTGTGTCTTTGAACAATAAACTTCTATTTTTCTTATGTGTGTGCGCACATAAATAGCTTCTTATATATTTTATTAAAGCTTATTGGTTTCTGTAATTTTCATGCCACTTGATAAATAGCGCTCTTCAGAATATTACAAAAATTTCTACACTGTTACTTCAGATGTGGTTTTGAGAGTTATCTGCCTGAAATGTGAGGCTCACTGTAGCGTTAGGTGACTTTAACCAATGTATCAGTAAATAAGTGGCCTCAAGGATAAGTCTTCAACAAATTATTACATTTAGTAAGAAAAATTGTATTAAAAGGGAAAATTATTTGATCCCCTGTAGATTTTGTAAGTTTGTCCACTTTCAAAGAAATGTAGGGTCTATAATTTTATCATAGGTTTATTTTAATGGATAGAGACAGGATATTCATCACAAATCCAGAAAAAAACATTATATAAATTTTATAAACTTAGTTGCATTTCAGTGAGTAAAATAAGTATTCAATCCCCTACCAACCAACAATAGTTCTGGCTCCCACACACTGGTTATGTGCTCATGTGGTACACAGATTAATTTAAGAAAGTGCTCCTAACACCTTATTACATGTATAAAAGACACCTGTTCACAGAAAACTTCCATTCGAAACTCACCACCATGGGTGAGACCAAAGAGCTGTCAAAGGATGTCAGGGACAAGATTGTAGACATGCATAAAGCTGAAATGGGCTACAAGACCATCAGCAAGAAGCTTGGTGAAAAGTAGACAACTGTTGGAGTGATTTCGTAAATGGAAGAAATACAAAATACCCATCAATCACCCTCGGTCTGGAACACCAAGCAAGATTTCACCTAATGGGTTAAGGATAATAATGAGAAAAGTGAGGGGTCAGTCCAGAACTACACAGGAGGAGCTTGTGAAATAATCTCAAGGTAGTTGGGACCACATTTACGAAACAAACCATTGGTAACACAATACACCACCCTGAATTGAAATCCTCCAGCGCTGCAATTTGAGAGAAAGTGTTGTGGTCAAATAAGACCACAATTGAGCTCTTGACTCCTGAAATCGACTTACCATGTTTGAAGGAAAAAATTTGCAGACTATGACCCTAAAAACACACCCCTACAGTCAAGCATGGAGGCGGAAACATCATGCTTTGGGGCTATTTCTCCCTGTAAAGGAACAGGCTGACTTTGCCCCATTCAGGGGCCAATGGATATGGGATAATATAAGATTTTGGATGAGACCCTCTTGAAGATGAGTCGTGGATTGGTTTTCCAGCATGACAATGACCCAAAACATACCGCCAAGGCAGCAAAGGAGTGGCTCCAGAAGAAGCACATTAAGGTTCATGGAGTGGCCTAGCCTTTGTATCATGGTTTTTTTTTTCTGTATTTTTGGTTGATATTTTGTCTTGCCTTTAAAATAAACCAATGATAAACATGATAGTCCCTTCATTTCTTTGTAAGTGGGCAAACTTAGAAAATCTGCAGGGGATCAAATTATTTACCTCACTGTAAATTGCAATGTTATGATATTATTCCTAATCCTCATTGGCTATCTGCTTGTAGGCTGTTTGGATACACTAGCAGCCATGCAGGAGCTGAAAATGGGTGTGGCTAGCGCTGAAGAGGAGACCCAGGCAGTGATGAAAGTTTACTCAAAGGAGGACTATAGTGTGGTCAACCGCTTTGAGAGTGAGTTGAATGTTTATACATAAATAAAAAATGTAATTTGTGTTGTTGCTTCTACAGAATGTTTTAATAGTATAGACACAGAGTCTGTTGCAGTGTTTGAGTACTGTTGTGTGTTCAGGCCATGGTGGAGGCTGGGGTTACTCAGCTCATTCTGTAGAGGCCATTCGCTTCTGTGCGGATGCTGACATTCTGCTTGGGGGGCTGGGGCTATTTGGAGGCCGGGGAGAATACACAGCAAAAATTAAGGTAAAGTAGTGTTTAGACTTGGAGCTGCATACAGTAACTCTATATGAACAAACATCGATATATCCAAAACGACACCTTATTCACTATATAGTGCATTATTTCTTTGTAGTGCATTTGTTTCATGTGTAATTGCAACCCATTCTATATCTAAACAATCATTCTAATATGCACTTATAATCCTTTAAAGCACCCTAACAGGTACTGTATTCGCACTGACCACAATGCAGATTGCTGTTTAAAAATGATATCTGACTGCTGTGCATGGAATGTCATTTAGGACACAAATACAGTGGAATGATGGCATATTATTTTTGATTGTTTTATAACTTTTGAAATATTATAACTGCCATATGTAGTCTACTTTATTATTACTGTGAATCACTATAGGAATGCCTAAAATTACTGTTTAGATAAGTAAGGCGGATATATAATTTCGAACACGGAACAGGTGTATCATATTTTTATTCAAGTTTTTCCCATATTCTGCATTTTCTGCGGTTGATGGTTGGTTGTTTTCTTGCAGCTGTTTGAGCTGGGACCAGATGGAGGTGATCATGAGACAGATGGGGACCTATTGGCTGAGACAGATGTTCTGGCCTATGACTGTGCTGCTAGGTACACCTAACAGAATCGTATTTATTTTTCTTAGACTAACAGGATTAGTCTGGAAGAGAACATGTCATAGCTAAAACAGTCTGCACTACAGCTAAATCTAAGGCACAGGCTCACTTATATTTATCGGCTTTAAAGAGATGTAGCTGTTTGAGTCTGTAGGTTTGTGTGTACTGGTTTGAACATACCTGTACTGCTCTGTAGTTTGTATGTGTTAATGAGAAATCTGAATGCTTTAATGCCATTATGAAAAAGTAAGAATAATTGTGCATTGTGCTGTGTGGGTTTCAAGGGAAAAGTATGCCATGATGTTTGATGAGCCAGTGTTACTTCAGCTGGGATGGTGGTATGTGGCCTGGGCAAGAGTGTCAGGACCCAGCAGTGACTGTGGCTCGCACGGACAGGCAACTATAACCACTGACGATGGGTAAATCTTAATTTATTTTTTTTGTCCAAAAACACAGATCTCAGTCCTAAGACTGGACTGTACAGGGGTGTTTAAAAGTTTTTTTATTTTTTAACATGGTGCCATTTGATTTTTCAGTGTGGTGTTTCAGTTTAAGAGCTCCAAGAAATCAAACAATGGTACAGATGTGAATGCTGGTCAGATACCTCAGTTGTTATACAGGTACGTGATAGATGTGTTTGTTAAACTCATATGGTTTTCTATATGTGCTTTTAATACTTAACTGATTGTACATGTTTCTAGGTTGCCATCTAATGATGGTAATGCATCAAAAGGAAAACAGCAGACCAGTGAACCAGTTCACATTTTGAAGCGATCTTTTGCCAGGACTGTCTCAGTGGTATGTTTGTCCAAGAGCAGGCATATTGATAGGAATATTGAATCAGACTGCAGTACCCGGACACTTATTTTTTCAACAGAATAATTACATTTTTGGAATAATTAAAAAAGAATAATTGACTGAATAATGATTCATCTTTATTTACATGTTAGATTTGTTTCATTTAAACTTATTAACATATCTCACTGCTAATTTCACAATTAAAGTTTAATTAAAGACGCACTCTTTTTATGAAAATGGTAATAAATCGTGAGTGACGCTGAGTTGGTGACTTCACAGCGTTGGTGACTTCATAGGCTCAACAAAAGTGCTAATTAGATGGGAACACTAGTGATTGCTTTTAGATCATATGCCTCCTCTAAAATTTAATACAATTTTTATATTTTTACCTTCTGCATGTAGGAATGTGGTGAAAAAAAGTAAAATTAATAAAAATTACATATGTTAATAGAAAATGTGAGAAATTAATGTGAAAGTTAGATGTAGAAATCCGAAACTTGGATATGTTGATGTAACTTTAAAATATAAAAGCATTCAGTTTTGATTTTATAATTCCATATCTCCAAAAGGCCAGTCATGTGCTTGAAATTCTCTAAATTGTAAATTGTGCATATTTTTGTCCCAGGAGTGTTTTGAGTCTCTCTTGAGTATTCTTCACTGGAGCTGGACCACTCTAGTGCTGGGGGTAGAGGAACTTAGAGGACTAAAAGGTTTTCAATACACTGCCACCTTGCTGGACCTGGAGCGCCTGCGTTTTGTGGGAACCTGTTGTCTCCGTCTGCTCCGTGTTTATATCTGTGAAATTTATCCAATCTCTGGTACGATTATAAATTTCTCAGTAAAAAAAAATGGAAGAAAATTAATAATAAAGTATAATAACTGGAGTAGAATAACTGCTAATGTATCTGTGTTCAGGTTAAACTATGAACTATTATTGAATGAGCAGCATAATGCCTTTTTAAAGAGTGCAGTTTAATAGATGAGGATTTAAGTTAAAGTGCCGTCTTCTACCCTGAAAGTCTCATGTCTTAACGCCTTAAACACATTATAAACCTTTAAACATTTCTAATCCTAAGTTTGTGTTACTCTATTGTGTTCTGTCTTCCTCAGCCAGCACCAAAGTAGTTGTTGAGGAGTCAAGCAAGTTGTCAGAGTGTGTGGGCAAGACACGCAGTCTGCTGAAGAAGATTCTTTCAGAGGGTATGGACAACTGCCTGACCAAGTTGGATAATGATCCTCAGGGATACCTTAGCCAACCCCTTACCTTGCTTGAAGCTGTGTTGCAGGAATGCCACAACACCTTCACAGCCTGTTTCCACTCTTTCTACCCTACCCCCGCCCTACAGTGGGCTTGTCTGTGTGACCTGCTTAACTGCCTTGATCAGGTAATCATTTTGGTTATAAATCTCTAGCAGTATTTTCATAGTTTAAATCTCAGCACTATTTAAAATTTTCCCAGGGAAAAGCTGAAAATGTTTCAAGTCTCAGAAAACAAGCTACTTGACAGATTTAGGTCTCCTGTCTCTTCAGATATGTTCTCAGTGATGTACATGACACTCAAATTTTTACTTGCGGTTCTACTTACAAAAACAAAACCCACAAATCAAAGTTAGCAAGAGGATCTGAAAACCCGTAAATGATTTGATAAGAAGTTTGTTTACTTCTACTGCACTATGTTCTGTTTAGAATGGCCATTTACTATCTTTCTGTTCTGTCATGATAATAGATTCACTCATGCATGAAATATTCACGTCTGATCTTCTAGGACATCCAAGAGGCGAACTTCCGGACCTCAAGCAGTCGGCTGCTGGCCGCTGTAATGTCTGCGCTGTGTAAAACGTCAGTGAAGTTGACCTCCATCCTGCCTATTGCATATGATGGGGAGGTCCTGCTGCGCTCACTGGTCAAACAGGTCAGCACTGAGAACGACTCTGCTCTTGCACACCGCTTCCCCCTGCTGGTGGCTCACATGGAGAAACTCAGTCATGTAAGTGTTTTTTTTTTTTTTTATCCATGCAGAACATGCATGATTTCACCGGTTTATATTAAAAATAATCCAATGCAGTACCACATTACATAACAAAGAGCCTCTGTAATTGAATGATGGTTTTTGTAATGTCTTGGGTTAAGCAGGCAGTTACACCTCAATTTATAATATTGCATAGATTATGTAGAAGATTATAGGTTTTATTTATTATGGCTTATAAATTCATGGATATTTTACTAACGTATGTCTTAACAGAAAAATTATACCCAGTGTCTGTTTGCTTTGATTTAGACGGAGGAGAACCTAATGGGGATGACGAGTTTCCGGGAGGTTCTGGAAAAAATGCTGGTGATAGTGGTACTACCAGTGAGAAAAAGTCTGAGAAAAGAGATGGAGCTATTCTCTCCTCATCTGGTATCCAACACTTGCGGCCTTCTGGCCAGCATAGTCAGTGAGCTCACCGCCTCTGCACTTGGCTCTGAGGTTAGAAACATGTATCTATCTCACCCACCTTTCTCATAGTCTATTTGTCCATCTTATTGTTCTTCTGTCTTGCTGCTTTTTTCTATTCTTTGTCCTTTTTGTACATCTTCATTTCATTCTCTCTCCTTCCCAGAAGCACACAAGCATGCTCCCTCACTCTGCTGGGATCCAGCAGAGCTCCGCATCATTCTTCTTATCTTATTACAGCAGCCTTATGGCCATAAATAGCCTTTGGCAGTTCTTCAGAGATTATATAATTTTCTTCATCACATTTATCCAGTCTTCCCATTTCTCTTCTTGTTTTTTGAATACTTGTGTTGTAGGAAGCTGATTCAGGGGTACAGATGTGTTCTCCACAGGACTGTAATAGCTATCTAGTCTTTGGTCTTTTGCAGTACATCTCCCCTATCACTGTCATCAGCTTATTGTCATGGCAACTGATCAACCAAAGTGTGTTTTCCCTGCTGGTTTTATAGTTCTGTAAGCACATTAGTCGTTTTTGTGGTTATTTTCACTGTTCTGCAAAACGTATGAGCCGAGCTGAATGACCACAGTACACAAGCATTATTATCCTATTGTTGTGTAGTCATCATTCACTCCATCAGTGACAGCAGTGCTTTTTTTTTTTTAGATTATACTACTACGCTACTGCCACCCAAAGGAAAGAACTGTAACGTCACTGTGTTTATTATGCAACATGTTGTGCATCTACTGCAGTATTGACTGACTATTTTACATATTGACCTATAACTAAATAATCTATACTTAACCTATACCTAAGATAATTCTGTGCACTTTTAGTACAAATGTTGTTAAATCTCTCTTACTTTTTTTTTTTATTCAGGTGGATGGGCTGAACTCACTTCATTCAGTGAAGTCCACTCCCAACCGTTTCACTAAGACCAGCCAGGGCCGCAGCTGGAACACGGGCAATGGCTCCCCTGATGCTATCTGCTTCAGTGTGGATAAGCCAGGTGTGGTGCTGGTGGGGTTCTGTGTCTATGGGGGAGGAGGCATCCATGAGTACGAACTGGAAGTTCTTGCAGATGATGTGAGAGCAAATTCTTTTCATCAATGTATATACACTGTATTCAATCAAAAACTGGTATAGCCAGGACTTTGTTAGGAGTTTTCTATTTTGTACTAATGAGTTAAGGTAACCAAAACCTGGCTTGTAAATTTAGTCTGTGCTTCTTTTATTGGAATGGATTTTTAGAAAAGTGAAGATTTAGAAAATATCCTATTATTAAATGCGTTTTGGATGCATGTTTCAGGCACAGACAGAACACCATGGAGACTCAGCACATTCCCATAGATGGACGTCTTTGGAGCTGGTTAAAGGAACATATAGCACTGATGATAGCCCAAGTGACATTGCTGAGATTCGACTGGACAAAGCTGTACCTCTGAAGGTAATTTTGTTTCTGACTTAAACTCAATTTTAAACTTTATTAGTTATGTGATCTGTGTTCAGAGCCAATATATTTTTCATTCACTTTTGCTCCTTATGTATCTGTCTTGTGCAGGAAAATGTGAAATATGCAGTCCGGCTACGCAACTATGGCAGTCGAACAGCTAATGGAGATGGAGGAATGACCACAGTACAGTGTTCCGATGGAGTGACTTTTACCTTCAGTACATGTAGTCTTAGTAGTAATGGCACCAACCAGACCAGAGGCCAGATTCCTCAGGTTCTCTACTACAGGTTAGATATTTCACCTCTGTGTCTTACTTGACAGTGTTGTAGTTTAAAGAGGCCAAGTAACAGCAGAAAATTAACAGCAGATACATCATTAATTTTTGTTGTTAAAATTGTTCTTTTATTTTCTATCACAGAAGTGAATATGATGGAGATTTGCAGTCCCAGCTACTAAGCAAAGCCAATGAGGAGGATAAAAACTGTAGCCGTGCTCTCTCAGTGGTTAGTGCAGTGGTACGGGCAGCTAAGGACCTCCTGCACAGAGCCTTTGCTGTCGATGGTGAGAATACAATTAATTCTTGATTATGCCATTAACTTTTACATTAATTTTGTAGTCTGTTATGAATATACAATTTAATTTTGCAGCTGAGGACATTCCAGAGTTGCTGAGCTCCTCCAGTCTTTTTTCCATGCTGCTTCCCCTTATTTTGGCCTACATCGGCCCTGTGGCTGCCTCAGTACCAAAGGTAAGAAGTTTGTTGACTTTGTTTTGCAGGCTTTTTAAATATCATTTGTATCAGACGAACATTTTCTTTGCTATTTATTATTGTGATATCTTTTTAATATAGAATTATTATTTTGATGCTTAATGTTGATTTGTGCCTGCCAGGCTGCCGTAGAGGTGTTTGGTTTGGTGCAGGAGCTTCTCCCTGCTGTGTCTGCGCTGAACCAAAAGTATGCCCCACCTGCCTTCAATCCTAACCAGTCTACAGACAGCACTACAGGAAACCAACCTGAGCAGGGCCTGTCTGCTTGCACAACCTCTAGTCATTATGCTGTCTTAGAAAGTGATCATCCTTACAAGCAGGCTGCTGTCACCCAGTACAAGGTAATGATTTTAATTTCTCTAAATTAAAAAGGGAATGAAAAAAATCAGGTGCTTCTGTAAATGTTTGTTTTTCACACTACTGCAACGATAATTTACTTTTAACTTTACAATTAATATTGTTACATTTGATAACTCTCTTTTTTAGGTGTCTTTCCCAGACTGCGTTCACTGGATCACCATCGAATTTGACCAGCAGTGTGGAACAGCCCAGCCAGAGGATGTGCTGAGGGTTCTCATTCCAACCCGAACTCTGCATTTTTCCAGCTTAAGTGTAAAAGCACTCGCTCATGAGACTATAAATGCTTGGACCGAACTTAAGAAGTTCTCTGGGTCCAGTGGCTGGCCCAGTAGTGTCCTTGTACTGCCAGGTACCTCTTGTGTTACTCTTTTTGTTTCAGTTGAGAAAGGTGCAGCTGATGCTGTATGTCTGTGGAAATATAACTAAGATTACAGCGTAACAGGCATTTAATAATTAGTTGATATTGGTGGCAGTTCAGTAACCTAGTCAACCTATTGAACTTAGTTTGGGATGTCTCTCTGAAAATTAACTAGACCTGTATAACATCCTCAGTTATTAAATTCACAGTGGAAGTGTGCAAACTATTTATAATTAATAATCTTGTAATACTATAAACTATTTTAAAATGTTTCTAGCTGTGTGTTTTCCATAATATCTTGCCTCAGTGTTTTAGACCAATAGCACTGTTAGTCTGTGAGCTAGTGTCATTGTGTTTTTATTGAGCCTTTGGTTAAGTTACTCTGGGTAATGCAACCTGCCAAATGCAAAAAAAAAAAATACAGATGTAAATGAATAATAGGGTACCTTCACCATATGTCATTCATTTTTCTTATTTGTATTACAAGGTAATGAGGCCCTCTTCTCCTTGGAAACAGCGTCAGATTATGTGAAGGATGAGAAAGCCTGCTTCTATGGATTTAAATGTGTGGCTGTGGGGTATGAGTTTAACCCCGGCTCTGATGAGGTAGTGGATCATTTTAAGCTTGTTTCTGAATACACTTGTATAAGTCAATCAAGATTCATGGCAGTAAAGCAATTTAAGTATTAATTTAGTGATTTTATCATTTCTTTAAACAGGCTAATGTTTAAGAAGTTTAGATGCACATATATAATTTATTTATTTATTTATTTTTACTGATTATTTGGTGTATTTACTGATAAGCGAGAATACTTGTACTCTATTGGCATGCGTTTTAACTTAAACTCTTGCCACTTGCATTTCAGGGTATCATTCAGCTGGAGAAGGAACTGGCTTATTTGGGAAGTGTTTGTGCTGCTGCGCTTATGAAGAAAGATCTAGCTTTACCCATAGGTAAAAAAAAAGAAAAGTTTAAGTGTTCTATTCCCACATCTTGATATTAATGAAACAGCATTGTGTGGAAAACAATAAAACATCAGTAGAATTGAACGCAATTAGGTTGGTGCTGACTGCGGAAAGTACACATCTTTAACATTAGTGAATAAAACAAAAACATTTTCTCTTAAATAATTTAGCTATTAGACCATGTGTTAATTGGTGATGTCAGCGCATCAACAAGCTTCTTATTATTTTTAATAAATGTAGTACATTGCTCCCTCTTATTTAGGAAATGAATTGGAGGAAGATTTGGAGATTCTTGAGGAGGCTTCTCTCCAGGTATTTCATTAGATACATTAGTAATTTATTTTTCTTTTATTTATTTATATATATATATTTATATATATATTTTATATATATATATATATATAAAATATATATATAAATATATATATATATATATATATAAATTAAATTCTGATATTTCTGATTTTTTTTTTATCATGTGTGTAAAGCACATTCAGTGATCCTGGGGAAGGGACTGGCACTGTCCCACTCACCAACCATTCTGGAGGCACTAGAGGGCAACCTGCCCCTCCACCTGCAAAGCAATGAACACTCCTTCCTGGAGGACTTTATCACTTGCGTGCCTAATTCAAGTGGAGGCCGTTTAGCCAGGTCAGTCATAAACTTCACAAACGATCTTTAACTTTTTGGTGATTTAAGACAACCCATCTATCTAATGAATAGACTGGTGCAAATTAAAATTTTATTTGTCACATACACAGTATGATATGCAGAGAAAATATATATGATATATTTAATAATGGTATGCTGTTACTGCCGTTATAATCAAAGCTCCACATTCCCTGTCAGGGTGCATGATTTCGGGTGTTGAATTTGAGCTGATAAACTAATTGTTAGAGTTTGAAATTATAGGAATAAGAAATCAAAGTTTTAGAATTTCTTTTATGTTCTAAAATTAAATCACAGTCTGGCTGTCAAACAGGACCTGGAGAGAGTCTGACTCACCTCATAGGAATTTAGGCGCATTAAGCCGTGTTGTTGGAGGAAATGGCAGTCACTGCCCAGCTTGATTATGATGGATCTTTCTGGGTGTACTTTACCTAGCTCTTATCAGACAGTTGGTTGGTCATGCCTGAAGCGTGGATCATAATTACTTCAAGTTGTTATTAGAGAACATTTAAAAAAACAAAATGATCACTTTTTCCTTCTGTAAACTGTTACTGTGAAACCAGACCTGACATTTCTTTCTCAGTAAATCATTATGGCCACATGCCCCATTATTAACTTGTGCTGATGAAAAGACGAAACATGATGTTAATGATCGCCTAAAGCAAAAGAGAAAATAACAAATGATGGAAGAGTATGAGAAAGTCTTTTACTTCTCTCTGCATTTTCAGATGGCTACAGCCTGACTCTTATGCAGACCCTCAAAAGACATCCTTGATCCTCAACAAAGATGATATTCGTTGTGGATGGCCAACAACCATCGTAGTGCAGACCAAAGACCAGTATGGAGATGTGGTGCATGTGCCAAATATGAAGGTAGGTCTTTTGTGTGCAAAGGTACTTTGTTACTGTTTTATTCTCTGTGCTGTTTTTTAAAAATATTTTTTAGGAAACCCATATACCAGTAAATGTTTCTGTAATAGGCTTTTTTTCTTTCTTGCAGGTGGAGGTGAAGGCTGTGCCTGTCTCTCAGAAGAAATCTATTCAACATGACAACATGAAAAAGTTACAACGGCTCCATGGAAGCCCCTCTAACTCAGCATCGGGCATGGACCTCACGTTTGGTGGCCTGCCAGCACCGAAACTGGAAGCCACTTATGAACCCATGATCATCAAGGAGGCTCGCTACATTGCTATCACCATGATGAAGGTTTGCTGGTTCTGTTTTTGTTTATTTGTAGACAAATAATAAGTAACCAGATACCATATAATTTATATTTTTCAAAAATCTTTTTAGGCATATGAGAATTATTCATTTGAAGAGCTGCGCTTTGCGTCACCCACGCCAAAGAGGTAAATATATGTAAAAACTGTAGATTTATTCAGTTGATGCAATTCAATGGTGCAACATTTTAAAGCATTTGTCTTAACAGGCCTAGTGAAAACATGCTCATCCGGGCTAACACAGATGGCACCTACAGTGCCAACTGGACTCCTGGTGCTGTTGGGCTTTACACCATACATGTCACCATAGATGGCATTGAAATTGGTAAGAGGTTCCTTTGCTTCATCATCGTTTCCTTATTACTAGAACTAAAACCCCTTTAGCTTTCTTTCTTTTTCTCTCCTTTTACATAGTATTCATTGGTCTTGATGACCTGATAATGTTTGTTTGTTGATAGTAGGAATAGAATAAAATATGCTTTTTCTGGCCAGATGTGTAGAATCCACTGGTATACTGTAAATAATGCCCAGTAGAAATATACAGAGAAATAGTGCAGATGTTTTTTTTTTTTTTTTTTTGTATGCTAATGTTTAACAATGTTTAACAATGTTTAACAATGTTTTGCTGGATTTTCTTTATCCTGAAATTTTGTTCCAGCCACAAATTTGGATTTTCATGTTAAGAGAAAGTTACTACTACAGTGGAACCTTGGATTATGAGCACAATTCATTCCGGAAGCGGGCTCGTATTCCAAAAACACTTGTAAACCGAATAAAATTTTCCCATAAGAAATAAGGGAAACTCAAATTATTTGTTCCACAGCTGAGGAAGAAAATGGATTTTTAACCTTCTAATGAGCCTTTCTTACACAGTTAATCCTTTCTCCTCTCTTATTTGAATTTCACACACATACACAGACATTAAGGGAAAGACTTTTGTCGGAAAAATTAGCAAGGAACATCATTAATGACACTCGTGTGTGTGTGCGCATACTAACGGAATTACTGCTTTTAAAGTAAAAACAAAAAAAACAAATGAACCTGCACTTTACCTTTGAAAAGAATTGCGACAGAGCGGTGTTTCACACAATAAAACACAAAATAAAATATTTTTTACACACACACACGTGGTCACAGTATTATAGTAAACAGTACACGCGTGCATGGATGTTGATTATACCAGTGAGAGACGCGCGCTAAGACCCAGCAGGGGAGACGATTTAACCACAATTCCGCAGCACAAGAGAAAGAAAAACCATTGCTCAGTTATGATCACGTGACGCTCTGCGTCAAAACAAGAAGCACATGTGTGATGCATGATACTCGGTATTCGTAAACCAAGACTTGCTCGTTTTTCAAGTCAAAATTTATTAAAAATCTATCTGTACTTTTGCTTTTGCAGTTAAACTTTGTGATGGCTCAGCACTGATTAAAGCATTGAGGGTTGTAATATACTGTAAGTGCAGCTATAATGATATCATGCAGCTGGTCATGCGCCAGTGAAGTTTGCCTGCTCCGATTTCCCACACTAGTCCACCAGTTCTCATACTCTCACAGTATTATAAACTGTGAATGGAATTGTTATAATAATTTAAAAGTATTGTTTACTAGTGAAATTGTTAGTCTTTCCGTGCTCCTATTGAGGGTTGCTACAGCGGACCGAACGATTCTCACAACAATTTGGCACAGGTTTTGCACCTGATGCCCTTCCTGATGTAACCCTCCTGTTTTTTCTGGGCTTGGAGCTGGCACTGCATCCAGTGGCTGAGGTTTGGGTATTGGCTGAGAATCGAACCCAGGCTTTCTTCATGGTAGGGGAGAAACCTACCACTGAGCCACCAATGCCCTCATTGTTTACTAGCGAAGTAAATGTACTAATAGTGTGACCTTGTTGCTTTATATAATCATTGAAAGATTTTACATGACTGCTGACAGCTGAGGGTTTTCATACAGATGCTGGTTTAGAGGTTGAAGTGAAAGATCCACCCAAAGGCATGATTCCTCCAGGGACACAGATGATTAAACCCAAAGCAGAACCACAGCCAAGCAAGGTGAGTTTCCAGAAAGAAAATTCAAACCAGTGGGGTTCTAGATCTGATCAGTTTAACCATAAAGAACTTCTTTTATTATTGTTTTTAATTTTATGCTGATGTTTGATACCTAGCTTTTAAATTCACATTCTTAACATTATTAATTTATATTTGTTTACTTCAACTTTACTGATTGGTGCGCCATACTGAATGACTTTCTTAACAGCTAAGTAAAGTTTCTTCACACCTTTTTAAATTGTATGAAGTTTATTTTGGGAAACAAGCAACAGCTGAGCAGAATAATTTTTGTGCCTTGCTACTAGGCTTCCAATTTCTGCCTAAATTCTCTCAAGGCGTGGTGTCATGGCTTGAGGTTTTTATCTTGGTAAACAAAGCTGACAGATTGTGTTGACAATGAACTCTTTCTTACACTTTCTTTGCTAAATACCCCTGCTGTGTTCTTTTTCGGCACTCTTGTGATCTAAGGTGCTTTGCTTTCTTCTGTCGTCTGCTTGCTTGTCTCACTCTCTCCCCGTCTCTCTCCCTGTCTGCTCCTCTCAGGTGCGCAAATTTGTCGCCAAGGACAGCGCAGGGCTGCGTGTGCGTAGTCACCCCTCTCTACAGAGTGAACAAATAGGCATAGTCCAAGTCAATGGCACCATCACATTCATTGACGAGGTAAACCACTGTAGACTAGGGACACATAATCTATCTATTGTTTTCATGTGCTGTCATTTTTCCCTCTTGTATTTCATCTTCTTATAATCAGAGTGAAATTGTAACAGTAACCGTGTAATTCATTTATGGCTCCTTTTATCTTAAATCATAAATAGTGTTAAGCCGATTGAAATCATTGCTGCAGCTTAAAGCTTACAGATTTTGATTTGAGTGAAAACATTTCTTTGCATTTTCTTTGCTTCACACATGCAAGAGACTTTCAGGCTGCTGTTTTTTCCTTAGTCTTATCCCAAGGCACATTCTTTAATGGTACATGGGTAACACTCTTGATACCCACTGGTTTGACAGAATATTTGAAAAATAAATGCAAATGTTCCAAATTCCAATTCATAGCAATGTTACACAGACATGCCTTGCAGGATATTGTGTACATAGAATATGCAGAATCTCTTCCATCTCTAACAGTAACATTTTGCAGCCTTTGAGTATCGTGCAGTGGCCTGGTAGCAGTTACAGGAAGGCATGGCTCTGCTCTGTTGCTTGTTTCCTATAGATCCACAATGATGATGGTGTGTGGCTCAGACTGAATGATGAGACTGTAAAGAAGTATGTTCCCAACATGAATGGGTACACTGAAGCCTGGTGCCTCTCTTTTAACCAGCATCTGGGCAGAAACCTCCTGGTCCCTGTTGATGTAAGTATAGGCCTCCCCTTTGTAGAACAGCAGGAGCCCCTATGCCATTTTTCTGACAGTGGAGGTTATGCTTTATAGCCTTCAAGGTTTGAGCACTCTGCCAGTGTTTATAGTGATATTCTCTGCTGTAAATGCTTCCAGTAACCTCATGCCTTAAATGTTGATTACTTTAAGACCAGCTAAATAATTTATTGCACGTTTGTTTCATCGGTTTAACACCAATGTCGTGGCCTCTACTTTGTCATTTGTCCAAAGATCAGTAGCTACTGTAACAGGCCTTTTTGGAGTTCTTGAGTATTAGATGGGAAGGTGGGTGATGTAATGGTTGCGTATTGTTTAAATTCGATTATGTCATGTCAGTTTTTTATACAATGGATGTTGCTATGATTATCTAAATGATCTTATCCTTTATCTAATGTAAAAATTATTATAAACAAATGAAGGTAATATATATATGGCCCTTTCAGTTTCCCACCCGAGCAGTGTTGTTAAAGAGTCAACCAGATCCTCAGGGAAAAGAGCTTTCTGTAATCTCCTTCTGAAGCAAAACGTCCATATATTGATCAGGTTTAAAACAGAACGATAAGGATTCTGTTCAAAAAGACTGTTAAAAAGAGGCACCATTTATTGAACTCCTAGCACAGGTACAACCTTTATACTGCATTTGAGCATGTAACCTACTAATGATCAAGCGCAACCTGTGGTGACACAAGCTCTATAACAAGTGGTTATCGTGCTGCGATAAGCATGTGCACATTGTGAACAGAGATCAGCCATCCTCCATACATCAGTCGTAGTTTCTACTACTCCTACAGCAAAATTTCTTAACTTACTCTGGAAAACATAGACAAATTAAGTAACAATAAAGTGTTTGGGTTTCTTTGTAATTACTTTAAAATACAGTGCATCCGGAAAGTATTCACAGCGCATCACTTTTTCCACATTTTATGTCATGTCACTGCCTTATTCTAAAATGGATTAAATAATTTTTTTTCTCAGAATTCCACACACAACACCCCATAATGACAACATGAAAAAAGTTTACTTGAGATTTTTGCAAATTTATTAAAAATAAAAACATTGAGTAAGCACATGTACATAAGTATTCACAGCGTTTGCAAAATTGAGCTCAGGCGCATCCTATTTCCCCTGATCATCCTTGAGATGTTTCTGCAGCTTAATTGGAGTCCACTTGTGGTAACTACAGTTGATTGGACATGATTTGGAAAGGCACACACCTGTCTATATAAGGACCCACAGTTGACAGTTCATGTTAGAGCAAAAACCAAGCATGAAGTCAAAGGAATTGTCTGGGGACCTCCGAGACGGGATTGTCTCGAGGCACAAATCTGGGGAATTTTGTTTCTCATGGTCTGTGAGTCCTTCAGGTGCCTTTTCACAAACTCCAGACGGGCTGCCATGTGTACTTTACTAAGGAATGGCTTCCATCTGGCCACTGTACCATATTGGCCTGATTGGTGGAAAATGTGGAAAAATGTATGCGCTCTGAATACTTTCCGGATGCACTGTATTATATACATGTTGAAATAGTTAGAACTAGAGATCCACTGTTTAAAATATTCACAGCATTCATGCGTAAATTATACTATTCGGAAGGAAGTGTAATCATGCAGTGCTGTCAAAATTATATTGTTAAAGCCAAAAAATAAAAAATATATATATGTATATATACTACCGTTCAAAAGTTTGGAGTCACTTGCAAGTTTATTTGTTTTTGTTTAGTGATGTATTTTCTACATTCTACATCAAACCTGGGATTTCAAAACTATAAAATAACACATATGGAATTAGGTAATTACGTAACAACAACAAAAACAACAGTTAGTTGTT
>JAQMYJ010000036.1:16595412-16616167 GCA_030014305.1 Clarias laeviceps | reverse complement strand
TCAGATTAGAGGCGTTATGAAGTCTTTACAGAGCATAAGTAGCAGACACATCTCACAATTAACTGTTCAAAGGAGATGTAAGACACTAAAGGGAGCAAATTTTATGAGTTTTGAGTAGCGTTTGTGAATATACTTACATTTTGGTATAGAAAAATACCATTGTAGGACTAAATACAGTGGAATAGCTTATGATGCATTTTTTGTACTTTATGCAGTATTGTGTACTGAAAAGGGGTTCATGGAAGAACAGGGAATCCAAAAACTTTAATTAGAATATTTTTAGCAATTTTTAAACTCTTCAGTTTAAACTCTTAAGTTTAAACGTATTAGTATTGTTGACATACCATTGAATCAGCTGGGTTTTATTAAAGTGGTTATTGGATTAGCTCAAAATGCCCAAGTTGAATCCACTGATGAGGTAGTCTGTAAATGTGTACTCTGTTACTCAGCTGTGTTGCAGTACGGAAACAAAACAGAAAAAAATGTCACTGTTCAATGTATTTATAAACTTCAGGATATATCAGAAGTTTTGGATTCAAATGGATGAAGATTTGCTAGCATTATTTGCCCTGTGTCTCTGGAACCTTCAAATCGAATAGACTAGTTAGGAACATGGGTCAGCCACTGAGAAATGCTAAAGGGATTTATCAAGATTAAAAAACTCTTTCTGACATAAAACAACTGGTTGTCAAACCCAGCAATTTGCCGATACCCTAAAGAATATTTACTAATGGATTTGAGGAGCCTCATTGAAAACAGCATGACACACCACAGTTGTTTTGGAAGATTGTTTATTATTGTGGTTTTATAAATATTTTATGAATTTCTTTGGAAAACATTTTGGGCTTTAGATTCAGCTTCAAATTGTCATGATCAGGTATGGCACACTTTTCAGGAATTTCAGGAACAACCAATGAAAAAAAAATCACCATCAGAAACAAACAGTTCTTTTCCAAAAAAGAAAACCTATCCTGTCAGCACCTTTTCTGTCTTAAGTAATTCTCGACCATGATTTGATTTTCTTACAATTTGTTGCTCAGAATACCTTTAGTGCTAGCCAAGGAGTCAGGGATATCGACCTTTTATCTTGGACAACCTTATCTTGTTTCCCTCAGGTGAGTTAACAAAAGGAGGGACAGATGTGTATGGCTTTGCTGCTTATTTGCTTTCCACTGGTTTTGTCTTTATTTGTCTGCTTAAAATCTTGTTAATTTACAGTTAATGTGCCATCCTACAGATGCATGATTATTTTTGTGAATTATGTGTTTAGAAGGATGCAACATAATGTACACTGCCTACTAGACTACAGTATGTTGGATAAACGTGTATGTCTAGTAATATTTTTACATGTACATGAGTTTTTGTATGAAATGCATTCAAATTATGATTTAATACTTCACAATTCATTGGCATGATTTTGTTTGGTTCTTAAAGTCTTACATAATAAAAGGAGCTGATCAGCATGCTTACCATATAGTCGGCCCCACTCTCAAGTATGCCAAAGTCTTTTTATTCTCATTCTGTTCATTAAAAACAACATTTTGGTCTAAAAATTTACATTTGCATCATTACACAATATTTATTCATTACATTTTTGTTGCATATGTGGTCATGGGTAGACACTAGTTACAGGCCATTAAGTGTTGTATTTGATATGGCTTCTGCCTCAATTTTGGAATTGCAATGAGAGCCATTTAAAGAGCAGTATTATAATGTACCTGTTGCTTTTGTGCTTCAGAGATTGACCTATCACCTTTGGTTTTGCAGGAGGCCAGGCCCCAGTCAGATGAGTGTGTAAGGGAGACCAATGGCCACCCCTCCCATGAAGCCCCCATGCGCAGTGTGGACAGGGCTGATCTGGGTGGCGGACCAGGTCTTTATAAGGTAGTGAAGACGGGCCCCTCGGGTCACAACATCAGAAGCTGCCCAAACCTTAGAGGTATCCCCATTGGGATGTTAGTACTGGGGAACAAAGTCAAGGCGGTAGGCGAGGTATGGACTCCCACCTGTGCTTTTTTGGCTGCTAGTAAATCACTCCGTTGCCAGATTTCTTGCCTAATTTCCAGTGCTGCGTTCACTGTAATATCAGTTTCCTTTTCTTCTTTGTGTCCTTTAAAATTGCAGTGTGTCATTTCCTTTTAAAGAAACAATACATAATAATCTCCTGGTGTGGATGTGTGATCATTGTCTTTATGTTGAAATTCTTACACATCAATGTAGAAGTAAAACGTGCATGGCTTCAGCTTTTGCTCTTCGTCTGAATGAATTACGTTCCAATATAACTATTTGTAATGTTTAGTAAATAATATGTGATAATACATGGATGCGAATTGTTTCTGTAAGCCAAAAAAAAAAATAATAATAATATATATATATAATTATTTCCTGCAATATGAAGCTCATAAACAAAAAGGCTGAAGTCATTTGTAAAATTGTCTTCTCTGGCTACTTGGATTATTTCTTGCTTTAGCAGTGAACATTCTCTATGGTTTGCCATTGAGGTGGCTGAATCTTCCTGCTCAGTCTTTCTAAAGGGTGTGGTGTGTCATGCTGTCCCGGAGTGCCCCTATTTAAAATCTAATGACTTCTGTGCACTTAGCACTGCTGCCCCAGTGTGTCCTTGCATTGTCACTTGCCAAACAGATTAGCTTGGAGTATGATACTAAGTGAATGGCACATCAGTTCCTTTAACATTCCTTTAACCATGACACATTTTCTAACCTTCACCATGAGAACATCTTTTAATGGCCATTGGTGGAGCATTGTTTGTGATGACATGAATAATGTTGTTTGTCTATCAGGTGGTTAACCCAGAAGGAACATGGGTGCAGCTCGATAAGAACAGTGTGGTTGAGTTCTGTGAGAGTGATGAGGGCGAGGCCTGGTCCCTAGCAAGAGATCGAGGAGGAAACCAGTATCTACGTCATGATGAAGGTAAAAGCACACCCACAAGTGAAACGTTGAGAAAGCTTTCTTTAATTCTTTGTTACAGGTAGTGGCTTTCAGAACAAGTCA
This sequence comes from Clarias laeviceps, assembly GCA_030014305.1. Taxonomy (NCBI): domain Eukaryota; kingdom Metazoa; phylum Chordata; class Actinopteri; order Siluriformes; family Clariidae; genus Clarias; species Clarias laeviceps. The sequence continues at coordinate 16,613,152 of JAQMYJ010000036.1, read as the reverse complement.
ACATAAACAGGCACTATAATAAACTGATTTTAAAAAGATATGTCATGTAGAAAGCTGATCAAATGTATGTGCTGATTTTTTTTTTCTTATTTTTAATAGAGCAAGCTATCCTAGAGCATGGTGCCCAGACTCCTCCCCCTAGCCCCTTCTCAGTGCAGGCCTTCAGCAGAGCTATGGGCAGTGGGGCACAAGGCTTTGATTATGGCATCTCCAACAACAAAGGTGAGATTAGATGATTGTTTGAATGCAAACAAATCCTGGTTCAGTAGAGAAAAACTGTCACACATACCACACATTATGTAGACAAACCCACTGTGTGTTAGTTGTGACCATCTGACATCATTATCTTCTTATAATGCATTACATTTCAGATTTTGCACATAATTTTGTTCTCTTTTACTCTAAAGAAACATTCGGGCCTCATTTATCAAGCTGAATACAAATAAATATTTTTGTAAATCATTCATTGTACTTAAGATTTTTGTATTAATGTAGTATTATAAATGTTAAATGCGTCTTATGTCATCCCCTGAATTTGTTTACATATTAGGAAACTCATACATTTTAAGCCCAAGGCTCTTGTTTCTATGTTAAAAGTTAAAGACGTTTCTGTAATTTAATTGCTCATGCACGTTAAATAAATGTTTTATGAAATTGTCATTTCATGTTAGTGAATTATAAGAAAAGAAATCCACAACAAATCCACTAATCAAAACAAATAAGACCAGCCATTCAGTTAGGACAGAATAAATGGTTAATTAATGTTTATGAAAGCATAAGCATGTAGGTTTATTCACACTGTGTTTAGCCTATGCTCTCACTTTTTAGTCATTACACTACCAGTCAAAAGTTTGCATACACATTCTAATTCGATTGTCTTTCCTGATTTTTATCTACAATTGTAAAATTGTAGATTAAAAAAAATCTACTACATTGTAAAACGATGCTGAAGGCATCCAAAATATGCAATAATCTCCTTCGAACAGTTGATCTTGAGGTGTATCTGCTACTTATGCTCTGTAAAGCCTTCATAACAGCTCTAATCTGAGGTGCTGTTAATTGGTGATTTTTGAGACTGGTAACTCCAAATGAACTTCTCCTCTGCAGCAGAGGTAAGTTTTTTGTTTTGGTTTTCTGGGAAGGTCTTCATGAGAGCCAGTTTCATCATGGTCCTTGATAGGTTTTGCAAATGCATTTGACAATACTGTTCTTGCAAGAACTATTCCAGAACAGCTGACCTTTGTGTTTTAAAATAACAACAACTGACTGTTGTTGTTATTGTTGCATAATTACGTAATGACACCCTTGTTATCTTAAAGTATCGAGTATTATTCTAGAATGTAGAAAAATAAATTCAAGCATTTGACTGGTACTGTATCTTATTTCTCTCTGTGAGTTCAAAGACAATTTGCATTAGCGAATCTTTTTTAAGTTTAGTATGTATTTTAGTATGGTTTGACTTATAATAAAATTACACTGCTTTATTAAAACCTTGATGAATGATGTCAAGAATGTGTGTAAACGTATCATTTGACAACCTTCAATTTCATGTTTTGTGATTTTATACTGTTCAGTGTTTTGTATCTTTTGTCTCTTCATCTGTTTTTGCATTTTACTATGGAAAGTATTACTTCTCATCTGTGCTATACACATCACTATTCTGGGAAACTGTAATGTGTATTTAGTGTTTTTCTACATCTGTCTATTTAGTTTCTGCATCGTTTTGAAAATTGCATCAATTTTAAGTTCTTGACAAGTCTAGCAGCTACTGATACTAGGAATTTATTGTCTTCAGTTTATACTGTAGAACAAGAATGTGATATATTTCCCTATGAGGCTCCGGGTTAGTGTGTTCACCCTTGTTTTGCCACCCTCAACTTTTATACCTCGGCTAACCATTACCTACTAGTTTTATACTAAATGGCCTACTGTAGCTACTATTCTTTTAACACTAGTGCTACTTTCAGTTTTATTTGGGGGAGAAAAAGTTTAGATTTTTTACTGCATTCATTGTCTTAGCTTTTTTTCTGTTTTGTGCATGCTTAAATGTTTATTGTGTGTCATGGCTAACATCAGTGCCAAATAATGTTGTACTTGTATGCATGGGAAAGATGCTGTGTGCTGCACACGTAGTGTGTTTGGTTTTATCAAGTTGTGTCCCACTTTCGCTCTCAGTAGAGGATTCGGGTTAAAACCTGAATCCTGCTATGCTTTCTTCATTCACTCCTGAGTGGTGTGTCCATACACCTTTGCTGAGCAGCATGGTGTCTTATGGACCCTTCATCACTACCGTATGCACATATACTGTATGGTGAGATTTTTGTTAATCTAAGCTGTGTTTGTAGGCACACTCTTCTTTGAAGTCTTTTAACCATAATGGAACCTATATAATATAAACACTTATAAAATAGCCATGATTTGTGCTTAACCTGGGAGTGATGAAAGAACAGCCAAGGCAATGTTGCCGAAGTCACCACCTTACCTATGACCTTATTCACTAGGTGTGGAATTAAAAAAACAAACAAAAAAACTTTTTGGGGAAAAAAAAAATTCAAACTGTCCCCAAAGCCTCTACCTGGTTCCCCATTATTAACCAATCCACTTAATGTACAACCCCTTTTTACTGCCAGTGAATGTGCCTGTGTGGGCCATTGATGAGTCTTAACATTTTATATGGTTCCAGTCGTAAACTCTATAGTATTCCCATTGTTTTCCACATTACAGGTGACCGCCTGAGTGCCATACTGAATTCCATTCAGTCTGGGCCTTTCCTCCCAGCTCCCTCCATATTTGAGCAAGCCGCCAAACCTCCCTCTTCCCTTGTCCAGAGCCCTTTTGTATTTGGACAGTCCCTTTCCCAGCAGGCTCAGCCACAACCACAGCTTCTGAGTAAGTCTGGCCCTCTCTTTGACAGTGGGGTGCTTGCTTGCACGGTTGCACAAGGCTTTGTATTAGTTTTCTTATTTAATATTTCTATTTTTCTTAAAATGTCTGTGTTCTTCTCAGGCTCAGGCTTCTTGCTCTTCTGCCTCTTTTCCATCATACTCGCTTGCTGTATATTCCAACCCTTTTTTCCTACATGTCCTGTAGTTATTTTTACTCTACCAGGTCATGCTCCACCACTTATTTCTTTTGCTCCTCATGTTTATCTGCATTTACTCATTCTACATGTTCATTATCTGGCCTTATCTAATTTTACTTTATATGATTATCCCATTACTTTCATGATTCACCTGATGTTTTAAAGGCGATCTTTAACAGGGCAAGATTAACTAAATTAGAGTATTTTAGTACAATGTAGAGACGTGAAATCCCACTATTGAACCTATAGTAAAACAGTGACTTTGTTACTTTAAAAAAAAAAAAAAACTTTTTTCAAGTTTGTTCCCTGTTTCCTTGGTAAGAAAAGCCTTTAATATTTGGTGGTTAAACATGTGTCTGTGTTTATCTAGAGCTCTTCACCCGGCGAGTGTATGTGCATTCACAGTCCAGGGATAAAACTTCAGTTACTGCTTTTCTCTTCTTTTTCTCTCCAATGGCTTTATTCTGCCTCTCACCTAGTGCTGCCTACGTCTCTTTGCATGTCTACCTATTTTCTTGCTACTAGACACCTCTCTTTCTCTTTCTCACACACGCACGCACACTCTCTCTCTCTCTCTCTCTCTCTCTCTCTCTCTCTCTCTCTCTCTCTCTCTCTCTCTCCATCAGTCTCTATTCTCTCATGATTTCTTTGGTTCCAATCTTGTTGCTTACTCTCCTTGCAACTGTTTTCCGCTATAGATGCTTCATCACGCAGCCTTGCTTCAAGTGAGCGTGTGCACAAAAGCAGTGCGGCTGGGCCTGGCACCGCTCTTTCATCTCTTGCTCTCAGACAAAAGGGTGGGTAATGCATGCCTCCTCTTAGGAGCACCAGGAGACTTACTACTGAGACGGACTTCGTCTCATCAACTGCTTGATGATCTATGTAGCTTTCCACTGGGTATGGATTGGAATATGTAGTACGTAGGTTTCGTTAGATTGACTACAGTAGTTTGGCATAGTAAATCCGGCCGAGCTAATTGGAAGACCAAGGTTTCGGTGGTTTCTTTCTCATGTTCCTTTGGCATCATAACATGTACTTTCATTTTTTTCCTCCATTTTTGCACTCCATGATATTTCTGCTTTTCTTTTCATTTTTAATTTTCAAATATTATATCTATAATTAGTGTCTTTTTTTTTTTTTCCTTCTGTAGACAGTTGAATTTTAAAACTCTTAAAATTTCTGGGAGGCTCATAATTAATAAATTGATTAATTAATCAGCAATCTGTTGTGATATTTAGGTGAAAGAGGAAATGTGACAGCTCGATCAATGTCTGCAGCAAGCAAACACCATCAGGAAGGGCGCACAACTAAAGCTGACAGCCGCTCCAGCCGCACCACAGACCAGGGCAAAATCAAGACCATCGACAGCCTGTCTGCCAGCGAAGCGCTTATCCTCAAATCAGACACGGGCAAATTACGTTCTGACTCGCACAGCCGTTCTCATTCACCCAACCACAACACCCTACAGGCTCTAAAGGCTGATGGGAAAAACTCAGGCCTCCGGTCAGAGTCTCCAAATCCAGGTTCACGTTCTTCATCACCAAAACAGAAGACTGTAATCTCAGGCCGGTCAAGTCCCTCAAGCAGCAGCTCCCCTCGCTCCTCTTCTCCACATGATAAGAACCTGCCAGTCAAAGTCTGTCCCTCCTCAAAGGCTCATCTAGACCCGCCGCGTGAGAGATCTAAATCTGACTCCTATACCCTGGACCCTGATGTTCTGAGAAAGAAAAAAATACCTCTCACAGAGCCACTGAGAGGCAGGTCAACGTCTCCCAAACAGAAACACCTATTAAAGGAGTCTAAAGGAGGAAGCAGCAATTCTGAAAACTGTTCCCCGTCTCCTCATGTTGTCCAGGAGAACCTTCACAGTGAGGTAGTAGAGGTATGCTCATCCAGCGCCCTGCTGTCCAGCGATGAAGCCAATGATGAAAATGCAGAATTGTTAAATGCTGAAGAAGGCTCTTCCAAAGTACATTTCAGCATTGGAAAAGCCCCAGTCAAAGAGGACTTAGAAAGCCGTTCCTCACCTAAAGTCAGCCGCAAGACCTCGAGCAGGCACGTACGCCCCAAAAAGGACAAATCAGGGCCGCTATTTAAGGGTGAGAATGTCCGCCATGCTGAGCCTGCCAAACAGGCCATGTCACCTTCTGTGGCTGAATGTGCTCGTGCTGTTTTTGCATCTTTCCTGTGGCATGAGGGCATTGTCCATGATGCCATGGCTTGCTCATCCTTCCTAAAGTTTAACCCCGAATTGACCAAAGAGCATGCACCCATTCGCAACTCACTCAGCTGCCAGCAGAGCCTAGATGAGAAAGAAAGCAAGCTGAAGAACCGTCACTCACTTGAGATCTCCTCTGCCCTTAACATGTTTAACATTTCTCCTCATGGCCCTGACATATCCAAGATGGGCAGTATCAACAAGAACAAAGTTCTCTCCATGCTTAAAGAGCCACCATTGCCTGAGAAATGTGAGGATGGAAAAGGTGAGCAAGCCTCTTTTGAGGTCACCAGCCAATCCACATTGAGGTCAAAGTCTCTCCTGCCTCTCACTCTCCAACACCTTGTGGCTTTTTGGGAGGACATTTCTATGGCAACTATCAAAGCTGCCACACAGAACATGATCTTCCCCAGCCCTGGTTCTAGTGCTATCCTGAAAAAGAAAGAGAGTGAGAAAGACAACAAGAAGGCAAAGAAGGAGAAGAAAAAGAAGGAGAAAGCAGAGGTTCGCCCCAGAGGGAATCTGTTTGGGGAAATGGCACAGCTGGCCATGGGTGGCCCAGAAAAAGACACAATCTGTGAACTATGTGGAGAGTCTCATCCCTACCCTGTTACCTACCACATGAGGCAGGCCCACCCAGGTACCCTGCTGATTTCCTCATTCATTTATATGTAGGAGTGTTTAGTATCTTATTGTTACAGTTGTTGAACAGATATATGATGAGTTATTTGTTGTCTATACTTTTAGGCTGTGGGCGTTATGCTGGAGGTCAGGGTTATAACAGCATTGGTCACTTCTGTGGGGGATGGGCTGGGAATTGTGGAGATGGTGGCATAGGAGGGAGTACCTGGTATCTGGTTTGTGACCGCTGCAGAGAGAAGTACCTGAGAGAGAAACAAACCGCAGCTAGAGAAAAGGTTGATGTATTTTTTTTGTTTGTTTGTTTTGTTTTTTGATATTGCACAGTTGCAGTTTGTTTTACATTCATTTACTTGTTATTACAATTATATTTTTCTTGTATATTTGCTGTTCGGATTAGGTAAAGCAGTCCAGAAAGAAGCCTTTGCAAGTGAAAACTCCTCGAGCCCTTCCCACTATGGAGGCGCACCAGGTGATCCGCGCCAATGCCTTGTTCCTCTTATCCCTGAGCAGTGCAGCTGAGCCAAGCATGCTGTGCCACCACCCACCAAAACCCTTCCACACACACCTACCTAGCCTGAAGGAGGGAGTTTCTGAGGACTTGCCCAATAAAATCGGCTGCCTGTATCTGCAGACTCTGGCTCGGTATATCCAGCACTTTTATCTGCTAGCTTTTCTTTGCACTCAGATAGATTTTTATATTTTTTCTGCACCCTCACGTTTAATATAACATAAAAATGACTTTGATTTATCTTGTCTAAGTCACTCTGCAGACTTGATGTTAATGTGAACTCTTTTGCAGTCAACATACAGAGAATTTTGGAGGCTACCAGGATGAAAACCTGTTCCAGGATGAGATGCGCTACCTGAGATCAACATCAGTCCCGGCTCCTTATATCTCTGTCACACCTGATGCTTGTCCCAATGTCTTTGAGGAACCAGAGAGTAACATGAAGTCCATGCCACCTAGGTACCAGCACATTTCTGATGTAGCTAGGGCAGTGATTTCACTTGTTGAGGCAGGACTGAGCATTTACACCATGTATTGTTTGACAGCCTGGAGACAAGTCCCATCACAGACAGTGAAACAGCCAAACGGACTGTGTTTCAACGCTCTTACTCTGTAGTTGCTTCCGAGTATGACAAGCAGCATTCGTCTTCTCCAGCCCGAGTGAAGGCAGTGCCCAGACGGAGGGTACACAGTGGGGATGCAGGTACTCCTACTACTAATTGCCACTTGTTCACTATTGTTTTCATTGTCTATTGACGCCAACGTTTGTTTTTTAATGTTGGGTTTACCGTTTTGAAATGTATTATGTTTTATACCACATCACTTTTATGTTCTCAAATCTGTTTGGTTAGAAGTGGTTTTCAATAAGAACATGACTCTGATTGTAGTACATTATAAGGCAGTCACAGGGTTATGCTCATGTTTTTCTTCCAATATAATATTTTTTTGTAGTAGCAACTTACACATAGACTTGTATAGAGGGTGCTCACATAATTTAAGACTAATAATACATTGGTTTAAGGGCATGTTATGTAACAAACAACAAGGTCTATGTTGAAGCCTGTGGTAATGTGAAATTTATTTGGCATTTTAGAAAGAGTTTCTACTGTCAGAACTTTATAAGAGTCTGAAGTAAAGCTTTATATTTTCCGCCATAGCACAATTTACGGATAGAGGACGTGCAGCTTCTTTGTAACATAATTATCAACAAGATTATTATTTATGTTTGAGTGATTTCATGAAAGTGAGTAAATTACTTTTCTGGCTATTCTTGTTAAATTCATTTAAAACAGCTGCTGTAGTATAAGAGAGAGAGAGAGAGAGAGAAAATATTTCTGGCCATTCTATTATTGGAAAATAAGAAATCTTGGGTGTAGTAATCGGATTTGTATTGGGCCATATCAAACCACTCTCTTATTTTACTATTGCTAAAACTTATTTAATAACAATTACTCCTATATACCAAACCTAGATAAGTGTTTATTCGAAAGCATGAGTTAGTAAAGTTTACAATTAAAGACCCAAAAACAGTACTAGTATTGCCCAGAAAGATCTAGATCTACTTTATTACTGATAAATTCAAACATTTCTCAGTTTATTAATATAATTGATGTACTAAATTTTATGATGTTGAAGTTTTTAATAAACCAAATTCTTGGGTAGCGCAAGAAATCCATAAATGATTACTGACTGTGTACATTAGTGTCATTAAATCCCACTTGGTGTAAATAGTTCGGTTCGCTTTCCAGTTTGATCACCTTTTTGGCTAGTAGACATTTCCGGATCTCTGCACTCAGATTTGCATTCTGTATACGCCGATCTTTATCCAAGAGATGTTACATGTATTTTTGTTCTCTAGAAGTGGGCTCCTCTCTCCTGAGACACCCCTCTCCCGAGCTATCTCGACTGATCTCAGCACATGGCTCCCTGAGTAAAGGGGAAAGGAATTTCCAGTGGCCAGTGCTAGCCTTTGTCATTCAACATCATGATTTAGAGGGTCTTGAAGTGGCCATGAAGCATGCTTTGCGCAAATCGGCATGTCGAGTGTTTGCTATGGAGGTTAGTGCTAATTACTTATAAATGTAACTAAAGTGTATATAATTCTACACGCCCCTGTTAAAATAGCAGGTTTTTGTAAAGCAAAAAGAAATATTATAATGTCATGATTTATCTTGTTTTTAACAAGGGTGTATAGCATTTTATATCTACCATGTTGTAATAGAAGACTTTTTACAGCTTTTACATTGTAATATCAATAGTATGATACAATTAAGCAGGATTTGTAACAAAGACTCTGTTTTCCTATCAGGCATTTAACTGGCTGCTGTGCAATGTGATTCAAACCACTTCTCTCCATGATATCCTCTGGCATTTTGTGGCTTCTCTAACTCCATCTCCATGTGAGCCTGAGGAAGAAGAAGAGGATGAAAACAAAGGCAATAAAGACACTGTGGAGCAGGTCAGGCTGCATCGCAAAATTGTGATTAGCTCCTTAGAATTTGTTTGCATTTACTTTTTCGACCATACACTTAAAATGTTTCTATAATTTAAAAACTACCTGCTCTGCTTCACTGCAGGAGAAAGATTTGGGTGTATGCGAGCATCCCCTCTCTGACATAGTCATCGCTGGAGAGGCAGCTCACCCTCTCCCCCACACCTTCCACAAACTTCTCCAGACTATCTCTGACCTGATGATGTCTCTACCAGGTGGCAGTTCCCTTCAACAAATGGCCCTCAGGTAAATGAGCCACTACAATATATGGCTACAAAGATGCATGTCTGTTACATTATGTTTGATGAAAATTCTGAAACTTCAAATAGGTGCTGGAGTCTCAAATTTAAACAGTCAGACCATCAGTTTCTGCACCAGAGTAATGTGTTCCATCACATCAACAACATCCTGTCCAAATCAGATGATGGAGACAGCGAAGAGAGCTTTAATATCAGCGTGCAATCAGGATATGAAGCCATCAGTCAGGTTACAACAAAACAACATATTTTTTGTGTAATGTTTTATCTCATGCTCTTAAAATATATTTATGCTTTATGCATTTCTGCAAAACCAAATGTGTCTTGTAAGTTATAATGTTAAGATCTGTGTTTATTATAATAATAATAATGCATCTTTGCATTGTACATTTAGTTAAATTATTTTTCTGAATGCAGGAGCTGTGTACGGTAACCTGTTTGAAGGACTTGACCAGTGTGATGGACATAAAGACATCCAGTCGGCCCGCAATGATTGGTAGCTTGACAGATGGTTCTACTGAGACATTCTGGGAGTCAGGGGATGAGGACAAGAACAAGACAAAGAGCATCACCATCAGCTGTGTGAAAGGCATCAATGCCACTTATGTGTCTGTGCATGTGGACAACTCCCGTGACATTGGAGTGAGTTGGGCCTGCAGAGCACTGATAGATATTATCAGTATATAGATAGTAAAATGTTCACTTGTCAGTTTTGTAATACATACAGTATATTTTATATATACTATAACATATAAAAAGACATTAAGTATCTGTTCTTTTCAAATTCTTTAGAACAAAGTCACATCAATTACATTTCTCTGTGGAAAGGCAGTCGAAGACCTCTGCAGAATCAAACAGGTAAATCTGATCTGTGCCTGCACATTAGGATGTTCCCTGTATATAAACTTTTCATCATTTTTAAGGAAACTTCCTTAAAATGACTTTCATAAATTATGTGTATAATTATGCGAGTGAAGAGATGAGCTAGGCAATCATTTGGTATTATGTTTTTACTGAATACAGACCTTCATGTAAAAGTGAGTCTGATATCTGATGTTTTTTGAAAGTCTGTTTATTCAGTGGAATCTTTGTTGTGTCAGATTGACTTGGACTCAAGACACATGGGCTGGGTGACCAGTGAGCTCCCTGGTGGGGACCACCATGTGATCAAGATTGAGATGAAGGGTCCTGAGAACACACTGAGGGTGAGGCAGGTTAAAGTGCTTGGCTGGAAGGAGGGTGAGACCATCAAGATAGCAGGGCAAATCTCAGCCAGTGTGGCCCAGCAGAAGAACTGTGAAGCAGAAACTCTCCGTGTATTTCGTCTCATCACCTCACAGGTCAGAGAGATACTTTTAGATATGTTGTGAGGCTAAATTAACATGTCTAAACGGGTGCATTTGGGATTAAATTAGGTCAGTATTTTATACTGATGGCAATGCTGTTGTGTAGGTGTTTGGAAAGCTGATTTGTGGGGATGCAGAGCCTACTCCAGAGCAAGAGGAGAAAAACCTGCTGTCATCTCCAGAGGGTGAAGACAAGGTAAGCATTAAAACTGACCTTGCCGTAACCATAGGCAATAGACTATGTTAAAGAAACACCAAGTTTGTGTTTGTTCATTCTCTTTATAACTTCTTCCTTCTTAGGCACCATCTGATGCTGATTTAAAGGAGCATATGGTTGGGATCATATTCAGCAGAAGCAAGCTCACCAATTTGCAGAAACAGGTATTATTACAAATTAGTCTTAAGCCTGGTTAACACCACTTCATCTAGACTCAAGCATCCAGAAAGTGTTTGCTACTTATTAATTAGAAACTGTGTAAAAGATAAGAAATTTTATATTTCATACTCAATGTTCACAGCCAATCAAAATGTATCAAAATCTATTTTTGCTAGGAGATTACTGGCCTAATATTTGTGAAAGGGCAACCTGCAGCTGAGCAAGATTTTGGCTTTAGAAAAAGTGGAAAGTATTAAAAATAAGATAAAATGCTTTTTTTGCTATGTTTTCCTTTGTCCTCAGGTATGTGCACACATTGTGCAGGCAATTCGCATGGAGGCTACACGTGTGCGTGAGGAGTGGGAGCATGCCATCTCTAGTAAGGAGAATGCCAATTCTCAGCCCAGTGATGATGACGCCTCCTCAGATGCATACTGCTTTGAATTGCTGTCAATGGTCCTAGCCTTGAGCGGCTCCAATGTAGGCAGACAGTACTTGGCCCAGCAACTCACCCTGCTACAGGATCTGTTCTCCCTACTCCATACAGCCTCACCACGCGTCCAAAGACAGGTGTGTGTGTGTGTGTGTGTGTTAGAGCATGTTACAGCAGTACATACATTTGTGTTTCTTTCTCCCATAAAGCACTGAAGAAAGTTCATTCCAGTGTTTTGACTAATCATTGCTCTTGAACACCCAGGTGACTTCCCTCCTAAGACGTGTCCTTCCTGAGGTGACTCCTGTGCGGTTGGCCAGTGTAATCGGTGTGAAGGCTTTGCCACCAGCTGATATCAGTGACATCATCCACTCAACAGAAAAGAGTGACTGGAACAAGCTGGGGATTCTGGACATGTTCCTGGGATGCCTTGCCAAAGCTCTTACAGTACAACTCAAGGCCAAGGGCACCACTATTGCTGGCATAGCAGGCATGGCAGCAGCCAAAGGTGTCACAACAGTTACATTACCCATGATATTCAACTCAAGGTGAGCTTGAAGTGATAAATTTGAAAAATGATCAAATCTAAATCGATTCATGCTTCAGTAAGTTAAATGTGCCATTTTCATGAACAGTTACATTCGGCGAGGTGAGAGTCACTGGTGGATGAAAGGGTCGACACCGCCTCAGATTGCTGAGATCATTATTAAGCTGGTTAAAGACATGGCTGCTGTAAGAACTCCCTAAAATCTTTTAGGCGTTTCCAGTTCCAGTCAGTGATTGTGTTGGTATCGGATGTGTGCTTAACAGACATATCTTATCATCCTAGGGTCATCTCTCAGATGCCTGGTCCAGAGTAACCAAGAATGCCATTGCAGAGACCATTATTGCTCTCACTAAGATGGAGGAGGAGCATCGCTCACCAGTGCGCTGCATTGCTACCACACGGGTATGACTAAACTTTTTTTTTATTCAGCACAAACAGGTCAGCTAAGCCACTTCATCAAAAACCAGGTCAGTGAGTCATCGGCTTAGGCATAGGCTTTAATAGAGCCCTCTGACTCACCGTTCATACCCTAAAAAAAATTTTCCAAATGAATTCTGCCTGTAGGTCTTTGTGTAAATGCTTACTGTACATTATAGAGCAGATCACTAAATATGAAACATTACACCCGGTGTATTGTTTCTGCACAGCTCTGGTTGGCACTTGCTTCTCTGTGTGTGCTGGATCAAGACCATGTGGACAGGCTTTCCTCGGGCCGCTGGATGGGAAAAGATGGACAGCAGAAACAGATGGTAAAGCACACTGTGTTTTAACAGCTTTCAGAGATGCTAGGAAGATGAAAAACACATACTGCTCACTGTTAAAGCACTCATCAATCCTGTTTTCTTCCCAGCCTATGTGCGACAATCATGACGATGGCGAGACTGCAGCCATCATCCTGTGTAATGTCTGTGGAAACCTGTGCACTGACTGTGACCGTTTCCTTCATCTGCACCGCCGCACTCGCTCCCATCAGAGACAGGTGTGTCTTCCATGCCATGACTGGCAGGAATAACAAGAAATTCTAACCGAGACCAATTTGATGGGATTAAACTGATTTAATCAGGCTTTCCTTTTTTAAAATGTTTTTTCATTTAATGTTAAATTTCCTTTTTCATGAAAATAAACGATAAAAAAATCAGTTGAAAACCCAGAAATTTGTTAGCTGTTATTTGGACATTTATGCACACCGCCACAAAAAATAGAAAATATAATAATCAACATTTAAATATGCAGTTAGTTAGGCAACCAACAAAATAGTTTTATGAATTAAATAAATGTGAATCATTTTTCTTTTTAATAGTGAGCCACAATTGGATGGTTGGTTAAGACAAACCTGCAGTGAAGTTAAATGCAAAGTTTATTTATTTTATTTTTTGTTTTAAAACTTTCAGACCAGTTTTCAGAATTACATGTTATGGTTTTGAGAATTTATAACTTCAAATCTCAAGATTTCATGTCTCAGAAATGTCGAATTTATGAAAATTAGGCCAAGGGTATAGCTCCTGGTATTATTAACAGAAATCAGACATCTGTTTCTTGGGTATTTGGGTGAACTCAAACTATTTGAGTAGAATAGAGAGAAACACTCCAGAAGTGTCTGTTTCTCCTTGAGAAATCTGAGGACTCATCTTTGTCCTAAACCACACACATCTTTGACTTAAACTAACCTCTAGCAAGGTTAAAACAAAGGAAGAAAAGTCTATGACAGAAATGCAAATGTATTAAATGCAGATACATTTACAGAAATAAAATGTATCTGAAATAAATAATTCCATTAAATTTGATGTAATCTCTTTGTTCACAGTTTGTCATGTAATTGTGTATGCAAGAAAGCTAGGGCACCCACCACTTATGAGCTGCTAAAAAATGTCAGCTCACAACTGCCTTATGAATAAAACTGGTCTGCACATTAAGTATATTTAAATATACTTAATAAACTTACATCATGTTATAAAGCATAGTTGCTTCTAATTCATTCCCATATTTCTATTTTTATTTGATATTTATGTATAATGTCTATTTTTAAAAGGATTAGACCTTCTACTCAAACCAACTGTTATTGTTCATCCTTTTTCACAGTTACACTGTGTGAATTCTTACATGTTACTTAGCAAATGTAAGACTATGTTGGTTAAATTGTTTGCAGGTGTTTAAGGAAGAAGAGGAAGCCATAAAGGTTGACCTCCATGAAGGCTGTGGAAGAACCAAACTCTTCTGGCTTATGGCATTGGCTGACTCGAAGACCATGAAAGCCATGGTGGAGTTCAGAGAGCACACAGGTGACCTCTTCCTATAACCCTTTTTGCTTAATGCCGTATTAATTAAAATTGTTTGACCAAAAGAGTGTGCATTTCTCATTATTTATAGAAATCCCTATGCTCTGCTTTTGTCGTGTGTTTCAGGTAAACCTGCTTCAAGCAGTTCAGACGCCTGCCGCTTCTGTGGCACCAGGAATGGCACCGAGTTGTCTGCGGTGGGGAGTGTGTGCTCAGACCCAGACTGTCAGGTAAGAATATGAGCACTTCTTAGAAGATAATAAATTCACATTGCTGTGCTAGAGTTTCTGTCAAATGTAATAAGCTACAACTCAGCTCCATTAGCAACATGACCTCAGTTTGTGTTTTTACGTGTGTAGGATTATGCAAAGTTGGCGTGCAGTAAGACTCATGCCTGTGGCCACCCTTGTGGCGGGGTAAAGAATGAGGAGCTGTGTTTGCCCTGCCTACATGGCTGCGACAAGAACACCGGATGTCTGAAACAGGACGCTGATGACATGTGCATGATCTGTTTCACTGAGGCTCTGTCTGCTGCCCCTGCCATCCAGGTACTGAGGCATAAGACAAGAGGTTAGTTCAGTATTCATATTGAAAAGAGAAACAAAGGGTATGACCTGTATCTCTTTATTCTCAGCTGGACTGCACCCATGTGTTCCATCTTCAGTGCACACGCAGAGTTTTGGAAAACCGATGGCTGGGGCCCAGGATAACCTTTGGCTTCATGTCTTGTCCTATCTGTAAGGTATGTAATCACAGAAAGCAAAGTGTCATGGTTTGCATAAAAAAACAAGTTGTGCTTGGTATATTCTCAACACTTGTTATTGCATATTTTCTATTTCTAGAACAAAATTAACCACTCTGTGATCAAAGACCTGCTGGATCCAATTAAAGAGCTCTATGAAGATGTGAGAAGGAAAGCTTTAATGAGACTGGAATATGAAGGACTACACAAGAGTGAGGCCATCACCATGTCTGGGGCTCGGTTTTTCAATGACCCTGCTGGATTTGCTATGAATAGATACGCTTACTATGTTTGCTACAAGTGCAAAAAGGTTAGCTCCACGAGATTCATGTTTTAGTTTATAATTATGGTGCAATGGTCACAAAACTCATGTTTTGAATCGTCATAAAGTTTTTTAGATGCACAGAAAAAAAGGAGACTTTTGGTTTTGCTTTCAATTCACCATTTGTACTTAAAGAATGCTTAATCCAAGCTTTTATTGTCTTAAGTGAAAATAATATTCAAGATGTTCAATGTTTAATTAAATATTAGAATAAAATATTCAACACAACACAACAGTTGTTAAATTAAGGTATAAAATGAGGCATGATTATATAAGGTTATATACATTTATTACATAATTTCTTTTCACATTCAACTTTTTTTTCTCATAAAAAAAAAAAGGCTAGCTTATGTGAAACAAAGTAAGTGCACATAGAGTTCTTGTGCAGAGTATTACTCAACCTGTTTTTATTGTGGGTGGTTCACAGTACTACATAGGGGGATTTAGTTGGTGTGATCTGGCACCCCTGCTCTGTTCAAAGTCAGTGTGCAAAAGAAAGTTTGAGTGAGCAAAAATTTCACTCAATTTGTGAAATTTCACAAAACAATTTGTGTGTGTGGGGAAAAATATTTTTCAGTGTGGAAACCATCCCCCATGATTGGCTTAGAATGTAATCTGTTGATTTTTTTTGTAGGCTTATTTTGGGGGAGAGGCCCGCTGTGATGCAGAGGCAAGACAGGGAGATGACTATGACCCCAGTGAGCTTATCTGTGGTGCATGCTCAGATGTGTCCAGGGCACAGGTAAGTAAAAAATTTTGAATAGAAGTGTGTGCACATGTATCTTTTTATTCAGGGAGGGTGAATGGCCACTGTTGAAAAAAAATATTTAGAAGATGCTTTCATTTTTCACTTTTCCAGATGTGCTCAAAACATGGAACGGACTTTCTTGAGTACAAATGCCGTTACTGCTGTTCTGTTGCTGTGTTTTTTTGCTTTGGGACCACACATTTCTGCAACGCCTGTCATGATGACTTTCAGAGAATGACCAGTATCCCCAAAGAAGAGCTGCCTCATTGTCCTGCTGGTAAATTAAAATTCCTTCAAAATGTACACCAATTAATTTCATTACATTTTAATTCATAAAATATCTGTCTTTGACAGGTCCTAAGGGTAAACAGCTGGAGGGGAGTGAGTGTCCCCTGCATGTTGTGCATCCTCCAACTGGAGAGGAATTTGCACTGGGATGTGGCGTGTGCAGAAATGCTCATACCTTCTAAAGCTTTAGGTCCCGTGTAAGTTGCTGTCTGAGTCCTTGTTTTACTTGCCACTGCAGAGTCCTGCTTCAGCCCAGGCTGAAAAAAATGGCTTTGAGGAAGCAGTGATGCAGCACTGTGCTTCGAGATTCTGTCTGTCTCTCTCTAAACAGACCCTGAAGAACCAAGGAAAGCATAAAACTTTGGAGAAAAAAAAAAATTGTGACGTGTCTGCATGCAGCCGTTGTAACCCTCGGCTCCCTTAAACGTTGCTCACCACCTGATCACTGAAATGTACCAATATGGAAACTGACTCTTTTCCTAACCCTGTACAGTATTCTCTGTTGAGTGCATTATGGCTTAGCAGAAAAGACTTCAGTTCAGATAATATACGTGGACTGTCAAGAATGTAATGATGGCAGGAAAATAGTGTACGATTTATCTAATCTTGTATATAATGATATCTAAAATAGGTGTATTCAGATGTTGCTACTCTACACTTCAGTTTTGTTTGATATTCTGGGTTTTGTTTTGAGCCAGAGCTTTTAATGAAGTGCAATACTGGGTGTGCCTCCTATCTCGCAGCTGTAAACATGGAATGTATGTCAATAAAGCAACTGTACATTTTTATACAGTGATACACGCTGCTGTGTTTTCACCTGGCAAATATAGCATCGTTTTTGTGCTCAAAAAACTTTGATGGGCCTACATCTGTCATGTGTGAGGGTTAACAGAAGCCCTTTCAACTCCTCAATGATATAATGTGGTACAAAACCATTTTCTGTCTTTTTAAAACCATAAAAGGTGAGTATGTTCTATTATAGTATTGTAAAAATAGAACACAGAAATCTTTGGGATGGGGCCAGTCTACACACCTAAAAATATTATTAGACATTGTGAACTGTTTGGAAGTGTGAGAATGTGTGGAAGTGTGATAAACAGCTGCTGTAAAAGAGAAAATAATGCTACCTGTAAATCTGCTCTGTATTGTCTGTGGTGGATAGAGTTGGATGGTAATAAACCAGATCCTCTGTTCTGCAAGGTACATTACATGTGTGACTTGTGTTTTCTTTTCTCCTGAAAGGATGAACCTTGGCTCTTGCATGTTTCAATATTTTAACATCACAGAATGAACTCACCAGAGAAAATGACATTCGTATTTATCTTAAATTAATAGATTAGTGTAAGATAGATCTACGAAATAATGGTAGTAGATCGCTTGACCTTGACCTGTAACATTTAGGATAGATTTTAAAGTACTTTTACTCGTTTATAAATCACTCAATGGCCTAGGACCTAAATACAT
>JAQMYJ010000036.1:16581735-16595312 GCA_030014305.1 Clarias laeviceps | reverse complement strand
CTGTGCATTTATTGAATGAGCACTGTGCTA
Source organism: Clarias laeviceps (assembly GCA_030014305.1). Taxonomy (NCBI): domain Eukaryota; kingdom Metazoa; phylum Chordata; class Actinopteri; order Siluriformes; family Clariidae; genus Clarias; species Clarias laeviceps. Next base: position 16,595,282 of record JAQMYJ010000036.1, on the reverse strand, counting down.
CGTCCGAACTGACTGCACTGTATTTTAGGTTTACTTTATTTTTTTAAACTGCTTCTAAAACAAATTTTGAGAAGTTTTAAAATCGTCATTATGAACTGTTTTTTAAACACTTTGAATTACCATTGTGTATGAAATGTGCTATACAAATAAACTTGCCTTGCCTTGCCTTGAAGTACACTACCATCGACAATCCTTAAATGTGTCCTACCATTCAAAGACAACTTTATGATAAAAAGTTTAGCCACTCTAAAGATTTTCAAGAAACCAGACGTGTTCTGTCCTGGAAAACACTAAACACAGATCCACTCACATACTGTATATAACTGGGTGGAATATAGTTTGTCCACATTTGCCAGGTAAAGAACTGGAATGGCAGTAGGATGATGATATTAATGGGAATGCAAAAACAGGTGAAAAAAATATAACTAGCCACCCTTATTATTATAAAACTCAAATGCTTTTTGAAGAAAAATATATTGAGAAAGTAATCCAGTTATTACACACACACACACACACACACACACCTGTTACTGACAAGCTACATAAATCTCTACAGTCTGTGCTAGATAAGATCCACTCTTAGCCTCTGTGTCATATTTGCCCTTACATCAATATTTATGGTTTTATGAAATTAAAATTATGCACTGCAATGCGTACAAATTATATTAACTGAATTCAAAATTATGGCTATGGTTTGTAATGTATGGACATTTTCTTTCCTATCCTTGTTTGATTTGTGTGCTGCCGTGTGACCCAAACGAGTCTCGGTATTCATATTATTTTTTCATGTTAAGCAAAAGTTTTATTTGCTGTTCGGGAGCTGTTCCCAGGAAAACTGGACCTCGGCAATTTAGCATTCATATGACAAAATCATGAAACATCACACACAGCAACCAAAGCTCAGGATCAAGCCAGGAACCCTCATTAGCTCACAGGCCACTTGTCTTGCTGTGGGCCCCAAAAATGCACACTAGCCTTATGCATTGAGGTAAATGAGGGGTTCATGTCAAACTGAGACTTTTGATTGTGTCAAATAACACAATTTTATATGACTTTATTTAGTTACTTATAGCAGGTAAGTCATGCAAGTCAGTTTGAAATGTATAGAACTAATGTCTCTTGAACATAGTCTTGTGTGTCTGTATGTGTGCATAGCATTAAAATAAAAGTTAATAATCTACATGGGAGTACAATTCCCTTCAACAACACCTTATGCTGCAGCTAAAAGGATTTGAAGAGAACTGACTTATGACGTATATTGTACAATGGATTGTGGGATTAGTAGTTCGTACAACTGGTTCAATATTATTTTCATGGACTTCATAAATAAGACACAGCCGGTGCTCAGAATGTACGTATTTGGTTCAAGCTGCTAAATGATTAAAGCTCATTTTTGCGGAGGTTACCTCTTGGGTTTAGGCATGTATTTAGGTACACAACTCCCATGATGCATTGCTCCCCGTCACCAAACAACAACAACGCCATGTTTAGAGATCCAAGGTAACCGAAAATCTAGTGCGACAGCTCGAGCGTAGGAATTAGGTCATTTGACACACATATACACAGAGAGAGAGAGATAATGTAAGTCAGTCATACGAAATTAAAACGTAGTAATAGTTTAAACCAGGTCAGCTAACGATTAGCTTCCAATGCGCCACATCTCGGTGTTTCGGATGTGTTTGGAGCGCGCGCGGGTCCAGGCTTACAGCAGACCGGATCTTCACCGCTTCAGCAAGACGTCTCTCCTGAACTACTGACTGAACAGCACTCAGGTAACGACAAGCGGATACAAACTCGAGCAGCAACACAAAATGGCTAGCGAAACGTAGACAGGGTGAAAGTGAGAATATAAATTAAGCTTCTAGCCTAAGGCTGTCGGGTGTCTGTGTAGTTTAACACCCGACGTTTATTTAGCAGCTTTTCTTTTACAAGCCCTTTTACAAGCTCAGTGTAAAGATCGAACACGTTTCACCTGTTTAAAACACTCAAACATGGATCCACTGCTCTAAGATACCTACAAGTTATTAGTGATACCATCCTCATTGCAAGGGTTTTTGTTTGTTTTTATTAAGCCACAAAATGACATGCATTAATATAAATCAACATCAGGAACAAGCGATAGGAACTGAGCAAAATCTACAAACTCATCAATTACCCGAAACACAAATTATAATACTTATGCAAGGTTTTCCACACATCAGTGCCTGCATGTTTTGATAAGTTGCTTTTGTAAAGTAATAAATGTATGCCCATAGTAATAGCAGTGGGTGTAGTGGTAGCGTAGTTCGTTAAGGTTCTCAGTTACTTCTTCTTTGTTAATTAATGACGGTTGGCAAAATCCAGTAGGTTCGTTAAATTACTGGCAACTGTTGGTATCGTTCTCCCTCATAATCCTAGCCTCCTGAAGATGATTTTCCAAACAAGTCTGACTTAAAATGTCTAATGCATCCTTCCCCTATCTGGAAAATCAGCTTCAGGAAGCCAGGCAGATGAGGGAGAATTAGACCTACAGTTGGCAGGAATGTAACCAACCTACTGAATTCCCAAGTGTCATTAACCAACAAAGAAGAAGTAACTCAGAGCCTTAACCAACTGAGCTACCACTACAGCCACTGGTCAGAAGGTTGGTGGTTCAAGCCCCAGCTATAGAAACCTGCCGCTGGTGGGCCCCTGAGCAAGGCCGGGCAAGCTCACAGGCCACCTGGCAAGTGACCCTACGCTATGACCTAACAGCTTCCTAACACTGTGTTTGACTGAGAGCACTTCAAGTTTAGTAAAGTAACCTAGTAAACCAGTGTAAGGATATATCTAATGATGGAAGCTTCAAAGCATTTATGGAAGTCTCTCTGGATAATCTGCCAAATTTCTAAATGTAATAGTATTCCATATCTTATTTCCATATTATATTTATTAATTTCTAGAGGTACACATTTAGAACAATATAAATATAGAAACAATTCCTTACTAGTAAAAAAATATATATATATTTTTTCTTGCTTGCAATATATATAAATATAAATATATGTAAAAAAATATATATATTTTTTTCCAGTTGTCTTCTATAATAAGTAAACCCAAATAATAAATTTAATAATTGCAGTTTGCATTTATTATTAAATTATCCTAAATAAAGTCAGATATGCTTTGCCAAAGTTTTTGAGTGTGACATCAGTGCAGAAAAATAAATGCAAGCAAGTCTCTAGTTTTGCTTTACATACTGGAACTACTTGTATTAGAAACCATTTAAAATTTTGTCACCAAGAAAAAATTTGTTAAAAAGAAAGAGTTGGATGTTTACACAGCAGTGTTGTTTTATGTACTGTATTATTAATTAAATTCTTTTTTTTTTAATTTTTTTTTTTATTGATGTCCTATTTTTCAAGAATGAAAAGAAGGTTAATTGGACACAAGGAGGCCAGCAGCTCGTCCTGTGAGGAGCGGATGGAGGTTTTCAAAAAAGCCAGATGTCCCAGCGAGGACTGTGGAGACGTGGTGTCCACTTGGGCGTGGTTACCGCAGGAGATCTTGCTGCGTGTCTTTCAGTACTTGCCGTTGCTGGATCGTGCTTTTGCCTCCCAGGTGTGTCGTGGTTGGAATGAAGCTTTTCACATGCCTGAGCTCTGGAGATGCTTTGAGTTTGAGCTCAACCAACCCGCAAGCTCATACCTGAAGGCCACACATCCTGATCTCATTAAGCAAATCATCAAGAAGCACTCTAATCATTTACAGTATGTCAGTTTTAAGGTGAGGGGAATGTATGAATGAAGTGCGACTGACTGATTTTTATACTAGTAGACATAGAGGTTTAAGGAAATTGCAAACACATTTGTAGATGTAATGTAGTAGTGGTTATTGTTTAAGCTCTGTACTGTTTAACATCATAAAAAATGTGCGTGCAGGTGGACAGCAGTACAGAATCAGCAGAGACAGCTTGCAACATCCTGTCTCAACTTGTAAACTGCTCAATAAAGACCCTCGGCCTCATTTCCACAGCACGGCCAAGCTTTATGGAGTTAACAAAGGAGGAACCTCTGAAGAAACTCCATGTAGAGTTTTTTTTTGGCAATATCACTTTTCTCTGTATAAATCTTTAATGTATCATTGTTTGTAATCTGACTTTAATGTTTCCTCAATAAATATTTTCAGTCCCACTTCATCTCTGCGCTGACTGTGGTGTTTGTCAACTCCAAATCTTTGTCGTCACTCAAGATTGATGACATGCCCGTTGATGACCCGTCGCTCAAGGTCTTGGTGGCCAACAACAGCGACACACTCAAATTGCTTAAGATGAGCAGCTGCCCCCATGTCTCCCCTGCAGGTAGTCTTATGTTCACTTTAAATGTATTTAAAGATTTGAATTGCATGTATGGTTGATATTTGTTTAGACAACTAAAAAAATTTTCTACAGTCGTGAGGTAAAGAAAGTACACCCTAATTTAGTCCTGTTTTTTATTTATTAGAACAACTGCATGGTTCTCACTAACTTCTATTAACAAACAAATAACCTCACAACACATTTCAATATGTAGTCGGTTTCACCTCCGGGTGAGGAAAAAAATAAGTACACTGGTATACTTTAGTAACATGCAGAACCACTTTGAGGAAAATAACTTGAAATAAAACATTTCAGTAGTTATTTCTCAGTCGCTTACAATTTTGAAGAATTGAGCATGCCATTAGCCATTCACATGATAATTTGCTTGTGTGCCTGGGATCATTGTCTTGTTGCATGACCCAATTTCTGCCCAGCTTAAGCTGCTAGACAGATTGCCTCACATTTATCTCAAGAATATTTTGGCATAAAGTGAAGTTCATCATTGTCTCAGTGACTGGAAGTTTCCCAGGACCAGTGGCTGCAAAAAAATGCCCAAAACAAACCCCCTTTTTGAGCCCCCAGATTGAAAAACAACAATAATTTCCTCTTTGAGGTCAAGGCTAAAATCCTTTCTTCTTGGAATGTCACATGAACCACATTCATGCATTTAATTAGTGACACCTGGCTAATAAAATTACTGGTTTAATTACTGTGGAATACGAAGGTCTACTTTTTTTCCCCACCAGGTTTTCAGGTGTTGGTTTATTTTCTGGGAAAATAATACCTGTTGTTGAAAGCTGTTGTGTGTTGTTGTTATCATCAGCGCAGGTAATTAGTTGGTTTATAGCAGTTGTTGAGGAACGAGATGGAGTGCTGTTGTGCTGGATATTAGCTTGACTGACCTTGATTGTGATATTGCTTTTATACACCAGTTCCACAAACACCATTTATTATCAAAAGATTGTGATTTGTTTCTTTATTTTAAGTTATTTTTCTCCACCAACAGATATCATTCCTTGACTGGCAGAACTAACTAACTGTGACTGGCGGAGCTGGCAACCGAGAGTTAGTGACCAACATTTAGTGTAACTGAAAGTAGTTTTAAATTCTTACCAGTACTATGTAGCCAAAAGATGAGAAGAATAAACCATGCAGATGGTGAACAGTCCTGTAAATCTCATAAGTTTCTAATTATATTTCCTTGTATACTGTATATTTCCACGATGTTTTGCTTTAGAATATCAGCTACCTTAATTTCCAAGTTCCAGAATTAAATCCAAAATAATGTTCGATAGAAAGCTAATATACTTTGGTGTACATTCCCGTGTTCCACACACCAAGTAGTGCCCTTGATTAGCGGTTACATTGGGGGATTTAGCTTTTAGGATTTATTTGGGATTCCGTGACATGTTACCTTAGGCGTAAATAAAACAAGGCAATTCCTAACGACTTCAGTAGGCGAAGTGTAGGTTAAGATGACATAACATTCTCAGGTGTTTTTCTTGCTGAAAGTGCTCCCATGACCAGTTTGAATGCGGATTTTGGCAGACAGCTGCTTGTCAGTATGGCGGACCATACAGATCTACTTTCATGCATGCTGCGGGCAACTGTTAGAGTAATTAATGATTGTGAAACACCTGGGACGTGGAGTGATGGTTAAACATCTCAGTACTGTTCCTGTCTATTATCACCACTTGTGGAATACCTCTTGTCCAATCAGATCACTTGTTCGGGACAAACTGTTGTATGACATCTTGAAAAGTTTTCCCCCTCACATATACTAATGTGCCACAAACAGGAAGTTAATATCACCAACCATTCCCATTTTATTAAGGTGTATTCATATAATACCCTGTATATCCTGAAAATATCACCTGTCAACAGTCCCTCATTCATGATTAGGCTAAGTGAGAGGTTTCTGCTTTATTTCACAGATGTTGCATGGACACAGAAGTTGGTATTTCCTTTGGAAGACACCGGAAACTTAAGCAGTCAGCAATGTGACATATTTGTCCATCTTGCTTGAATAGTTTTTTTATAAGAATAAGTAGTGTAATATTTAATATGAATAAGGTAATGCAGGCCAGGTAGTAGAAAGCACCATTAAATGAACACAAAAACCTTTTTTGTGGAAAATAAAAGCTTTTGTGATTTTCCCATACCCAAAGACCAAGGGGATGCAAACTTTTACTCTTAGCCATATTTTTTTTTCTTTTCCTGTAAAGTAGTCACCATAAATTTGCTCTTGTTTTAATGTTTGTTGAAGGAATTGCAAAATGATGATTTAACTCTACTTCTTGGCAGGAATCCTGTGTGTTGCAGATCAGTGTCATGGCTTGAGGGAGCTGGCACTGAATTACCACTTGCTGAGTGATGAACTCCTCCTTGCGCTCTCCTCAGAGAAGCATGTGCATCTGGAGCACCTTCGCATCGATGTTGTGAGTGAGAACCCAGGTCAGCAGTTTCACACCATCAAAAAAAGCAGCTGGGATGCCATGGTGCACCACTCACCCAAGTTCAATCTCGTCATGTACTTCTTCCTCTATGAGGATGAGTTTGAGCCTTTCTTCCGCGATGAGATTCCCGTCACACACCTCTACTTTGGCCGTTCGGTCAGCAAAGAGGTGCTCGGGCGAGTGGGCATGAACTGCCCTCGGCTCGTGGAGCTGGTGGTGTGTGCTAACGGCTTGCGTCCCCTGGATGAGGAGCTGATTCGCATTGCTGAGCGCTGTACACAGCTGTCGGCCATCGGCCTGGGCGAGTGCGAAGTGTCCTGCAGCGCATTCGTGGAGTTTGTGAAGATGTGTGGGAGGCGCCTCACACAGCTCTCCATCATGGAGGAGGTGCTCATACCTGACCACAAGTACAGCCTGGATGAGATCCACTGGGAGGTTTCAAGACACCTCGGCCGTGTCTGGTTCCCGGATATGATGCCTACCTGGTAGGGAATTTGCAGATTTATTTAAGGATCAGATTATTGGATTCATTACCAGCACATACTGTAGTTTATTACTTTGTAAGAACTATGTAAGGCAGTTCTAACCCCTTCAGTGTGGTTTGAGATATTGTAGTTTTAAACATAGAAGGATATATCGGTAGTGTTTTGGTAGTACTGACAAAATCTAAATAACTTCAGTGGTGTAAACGTTCACAGGGGGTAGATCAGTGACACTTCACTGATGATGTTTACACCAGTGAAGTTATCAATGCCTTCTCAAACTCTTGATTACGCTTTTGTCTGTAATACCAAAACACTACTGATATATCCTGCCAATAGTATGGCTTATATATATTTTTTGCTTTATACTGAATATTATGTCTGTGCTGTCAGTCATGAAAGAATAATCATTGAATATAAAGCTGTATCCTTACACATGTACAATGCTGTGTGGTTCATGTACAGTATGTTTCTATATATTACATTTTTGAAAAAAAAAATTGTTGTTTTAATTGAAAAGCTAGATTTATGACCTTTACATCTTATTTGTATATAATTTTAATTTGTATAAATAATGGAAACAGGGTATATGTATAAATGTACAAATGTAGTATAGTTGTTCTGTTGCCAGCAAAAGTGGACTCATGAGGCAGAAGCTTTATAATTTTATTATTTTTATAAAGTTACCGTCAGTAGATGCTTCTTTGTAATAGGAGTTGGTGATATGAAAAAATTATCATATTACAGTCCTCTAAGGCAATTCTACAATACATTGTGCATTGTGTTTTTTCTTTTTCCTAAAGGAACTTTTAGCAAATGTGTTGTAGTAAAAGAAAAAAATCTTATAATTATCTATAAACTTTATTTAATGTCTGGAGTAAAAATTATATATTTTATATTTAAAATAACATTTATTTATGAACGTTTATTAATAATTTATAAATCTTTTTGCAATTTTAAAGATTAAATATGAAATTTCAACAATAAAATCATGGTTTTTACGTTTGCAATGAAAAGCAAAGATACGATAATGATTGACAATTGTTTCAAAGCCTATATCTTATTTCTACATGTTTGTGATTTAAGAAGTGATGTATCAAAATCCTGTTGCTTGCCATGTCTCAAAAACGCAAGGAAATGGCAATTTGTTCTCTGTGTACAGACTAAGGAACGAGGCAATTAGTTAAAACTAAACTGGAATTTACACAATATTATTAACTTAATATTTTTGCAGTTTTTTTTTTTTTTATATCTGCGGTATTGTGAAATTCCTTTTTCTACCCAGGTGTATAATCTGGAATCTGATGATTACTCACAGCACAGTTCATGTAATTTATTTTCTCATTTTTTGGAACTAAATGTGATATGTGGATGGGAAAAGAATTATTAGTTGTTGTTGTTTTTAAAAAAATAAAATAAAATTTTAAGTTGTGTGTATTGTGTGTAACATGTGCTGGAGGTAAAGTGACACTGCTTTTTTTGACACAGACAGCCTGTCAGTGATGTTTGATAAAGACAATCATCGCTTTTTTAAATAATCAAATTTAATCAGATTTTGAGGTAACATTGTGACCTTTTATTGAGATGATAAGAATTTGTATTAATGGTTTGAGGGCCCTTTAGTTGTACTGTATACTAAATCAACTACAAAATATTTACGTGCAAGTGCAGAAGAAGGTATGCAGATAGGAAATGTGTAAGCAAACTTTGTAAATAACTGGATTCTGGCAAATAATAAGAACTTTTTATAGATTCCCTTTGCAAATAACTTCAGACATTTAAGTCCTACATACTGAACTGTTTTAAGGCATTTTTGTCTGATTTGATTTTATTCTTTGTATGATTTAAAGCACAGCATTCTTCTTACTCTAACTGCTGGTGTAATTAACCATTGATTTAAAATACTGTTTAAATGGTACTTATGTTCCTTATACTGTACATTTATTTATTCAAGTGGAAAATCAACTGATCTACCCCTGTAAATAAATTTTATAATTCTTTTAATTTGATCCCAAGCATTTTTACTGAGCAGGACATTATAACCGTGAACATTATTCTTTATGATCTGTGTTCAATATTTAAATAAATGATACTTTTTTTAGGATGGAACAGAACAGGGCCTGTCAGAACAGAAAAGATCAGTTGAAACTGACTCTTAGTTTAATTAAAGACTTTAGAATAAGGAAGACACCTGTACTTTAACCACAGCTTGCTTAGTGCTATGAAAACTTATTTGAGTCAGATTTTTCGTGTCTGATTGCAGACATGGAGTGAAATGGCTGTTTTGGATTTCATAGGTGTAGGTCATAACCATTGTCCTGTATCTGATATGTCTTTATATGTCTTTGGGAAAACTTATTTGTAATTATATTGAAATTCTTGTGCACTCTGATTATTTAAAATGTTATACATTTAATGTAATTATACTTTAAGTAACTAAAGTATTTAATTCAATAATAAAATATGACTGAGAAAAAGATGAGTTTCATCGTCATTAAGGAAATAATCATCGGGTGTTGTGATACAGCCACAGTTGCTTAAATTTTTCAATAACAGCATGTTATAAAGTGTTTATACCACAACAGTCTGCCAAAGATTACAGTTTTTATTAATAAAAGAACATATAATTAATGACACATTACATTTTTCATGTGTTGTAGTTTGGTCCACAAGTTTTATTGTTCGTGTTTTGTGAAATCAACCCAGTGTCAAATACAAAAAGCAACACTTTGCACAAGGTGAAAGAGTACTGTGGTATTTTTATTATTATTATTTTTTTAAGGGTACTATATAAGCATTTGACTCTTACAAAGCCATGACACTGGAGGCATCTTCCAAAAATTCCAAATAAACTTCTCCCTATAGAACACATGCAGACATTTTACCAACATGACATGTCCTCCATACAAGCCCTTGTATAATAAGGACTTAAACTACGGTCTGAGCTGTGCTATTATAGAAAGCAAATCAACAACTCCTGACTCAATAGAATCGAGCAGAGGTGTGGTATTTACGCACAACCCAAGGCTTAATTGTTACTCACCTGCAGCAAAGCATAACCTGTGGAATTAATCATTGACTAATCACAAGGGACTATTTCATGATTTATAGTGAGAGGATCAAGGCTGCCTTCATCATGGCAGAGGAACTTCTTCATATGTAATCTGAATGTAGGGCGGCTTCATTGGCAAGTGCCAGTACTCAAAGTTGTAGTAGAAATAGAAAGTCTTCTCCAGCACTACCTTTTTATAGACCTCCATCAGGCTCAGAATGAACTGAAGCATTGACTGGTGAGGCTGAAACGAATGATAAAAGTTCCTGATATCTGTGGCCAGAGTTTTCATTGAGGGTTGATCAAAAATGCTGCCATCATCTCCAAGGTAGGTAGGCTCACCGCTGAACAGGTAGATTTTGGTGTAGTTTGTCTGACTTCGGCTTGAAAGTTTGGCTCCAAGCTCTGCCAATGTCCTGTATGTGCGATGTACAAACTGTGAGCAATCATATGAGTCAAACCATGTGGTTGAGTTGGGTCCTGGGTTGGACCGTACTGTCCACGTCTCATAATAAATACCAGTCTTATTGTCCTCTTGAATCCACTGTGCCAAATTATTAAACTGCTCACCTATGATGGGAAACAGTCACACACTGAAAACAGAGGCAGAAATTAATAGAATTAAAACCATTTGCATCATTGTGCACAAAATCTTACCAGAAATCTCTCCTACTTTCTCCAGAGTTCCATTCTGTTTCCAGTGCACATCATCTATTCCCTCAAAGAAGCATGCGGCACCTTGATTACACCAAAAAGGAGCCACTTTGTCTTCAATCAAGTGGGGAAAAGTGCAGTTTCCAAGCTGGAAGAGTTCATACCATTCCATGGTATAGTTTCTTCCTGTCTCTGAGCTGCCAAATCCGATGGCGTCATGCATTATATGCTGGAAACGCAAGACGCATTGTTAATGATGTTTATCATAATGCCTTTCATTACTTAGAACAATTGTGTTGTAAACTTACAAATTTCCCCAAAAGGTCTCCATATTTAAATTCCCACACAGGAGTTTGAAGTCTGAACACAGAAATGACATCACTGCCTCTCATGTAGGGGATGTGACCAGCTGAGTCTCCAGTCGGACAAAAGGGGTAAAGCGCTTGGCAGTAGGGGTCAGAGGGAGGTCGTTGGTCAAATCGCCTGGTCATTTACCAACACACACACACACACACACACACACACACACAGAGTGAGTCAGGAATGCAATCCAGATCATGGGTTCTCAGGCTGTAAAATTAAAACTGCAAAATGAATTCATTTTTTTTATGGACACAATATCAGAATCATCATTATTTAATCATGTACAATAACATTCTGGCTGTTTAAAAGCAGAAAGGTTTAGAATCAAGCTTTCATTACTTGTAGGTTGACTTTTTTTTTTACTTTTATGGTTTGGATTAAAATCATTACATTCATTTGACCAGTAAAACAGGTAAATAACTTAAATATTAGTAGTGTGATTACAGATCTTCTAGAAAACACACTTTCTCATCATCATTTTTTTAGAAAGCTCACAAACATTACGCTTTAAATGTTTACAATGACATCTACTTGAATGAATAGATTTTACTGAACTGTATATCGTTAATTCTACTGCGAAATGCAATAAAAACAGAAGAAAATGCAGAAGTCACACATTAAGCTTTGAGCTGGAGTTTATACATTACACTCGATGTGTGTTATCTTACCTGTAAGGAACAGGCCAAACTCTCTTTGCACTAATGTTCTGAGAACTGAACAAATCCAAGAAACAGATAAAAATGATGAAATAATGAGCTTTGACAGTCATGTTAGACTTCACACTGCAGAAACTTTGTCTTCCGCGGCAGAGGCACTTCCTCATTTTGCCACATGACTGCGGTCACGTGGGTTTACAAAACTACTAAATACAACCACGTGACGAGGACAAACGTCTTTTACAAAAGTCTTTTGTATGGCCTGAGACGGCCACTGGAACTGCGAATCGTTCTGCCCTTCACTGCCTCTCTGCACATTCCTTCATGCATAAAGCTCACACTTTATCTTCAAAGTCTTCAAAATAAATGCTATAAATTATTTTAATGACTGTTTAGCTTAAAATACCTCAAGATCCCCTCTAAAATCATCTTCACCATGTAAAACTCCGAAACTGATTATTTAAACATTAAATATGTGACAATATATTATATAGTCAATCCCTTCGTAGTGATACTGTCAATTAATATAATTACAATATATTTATTTTTATGTGACATTGATATATCTGAAATAATTCTAACATGCGTGCGACATGGAATGTTTATTAATGAAATATATTAATTCGATTAATTATTGATAATTTATCAATTATATTTAATAAGTTAAAGTAAAGTTGTGTGACGTCACCACGCCAATCCCTTATTTGTTGTTTGTTGTTGGCGTCCAGTAACTTCCCTATTGCGCATGTCTGTTATAGACGAGGGCACCACGCGTTGTCATAGTACCGGCAAGCGCAACAAACCCTCGATCTTTTCATCTAGCTGATAATCACTCTGTTCTGTGAGAGGTGATAAGAGGTGAAATGTCGGACGTCGAGTCTGAAGGACTTGAAGATGAGCAAATATTTCATGGAGTAAGTAGGTCAACGTCCTTAGGACATTTTTCCTGTCAGCTGTGGAGTATAGTGCATATTATACCTAATCACTGTGTGTGTGTGCGTGTGTGTGTGTGCATAAGGAATATGAAGGTGAGCGGAATGAAGCAGGTGAGAGGCATGGTGCTGGGAGAGCAGTTCTGCCCAATGGAGACATCTACCAGGGAATGTATGAACATGGGGCCAGATCTGGAACGGTATATCATACAGACTAATAAAATATTCTGTGATTCACTTAATAATAATAATAATAATTATTATTATAATAATAATAATACTTATCATCACCATCAATGAGAAAAAACAAACAAAAAACACTCAGTGCCGCATCTACTGAATCAGATACAGTGTCTTAGCACAGGGGTTCCCAAACTTAAATTTATGGCAATATAAGTAAGTAAAACCTTGTAATTAATTGCTCAATGCGTTACATATTGCCTGCCACTTGTTTCAGAAATATATGACATATAATACTTATATATATATTTAAATTTACATTTGTTAAACTTCCAAAGATTTAGTTAGCATATATATATATATATATATATATATATATATATACAGCTCCTTTTCAAAAAATTAGCATATTGTGATAAGTTCATTATTTTCTGTAATGTACTGATAAACATTAGAC
>JAQMYJ010000036.1:16569811-16581635 GCA_030014305.1 Clarias laeviceps | reverse complement strand
ATATTTACACATTAAGTTTACTGAAAGTAAAAACAGTTGAAAGTCAGAGGACGTTTCTTTTTTTGCTGAGTATACTCCACATTGTCCCAAAGGTCTTCATACATGGAGGAAATGAAAATTTTTATCTAAATACTTACATATATTTTTAGAAAGGCTTAGCAATGCCATTGACAAAAGTAAAGTGTATTGAAATCATTCTCATGCTGGATTGGAAAGCTGTCACAATGAGAACATAAAGTGCAAGTAAATGCATTTCACCTAAAATTTTATCATGAGTTCATCATGAATGAGAGAAACAACTCTTCGTGTGTTTGCAAAGAAATGGCATGTAGAGGATGACTTGTAAATAAATAGTTTCATTTTAGTAAAAGAGTTCATCTGTACTACTTTTAGGACACACTCCATTTTTGCTGTTTGAAAGGACTGTGTTGTCACATGGTATTAATGGCCCAGAAGTTGAGGCTTTATTTACTGCCAGTGGCCCACTCTCATATCAAAGTCACTTGTTTTTGTTTATCAGGGGACCTACAGATTTAAGAATGGGGCTCGATACATCGGGGACTATAGCATGAACCTGAAACATGGACAAGGTGTTTTCTATTACCCTGATGGCTCCAAATATACTGGTGAGAGTTTACTATTCTTAAATATGTGGGAAGTTTCAAAGTTCAAAGTAGGGACCACAGTAAATGTATGTGTGTCTTGTTTTGGGTAAGGCTCATGGGTGGAAGACCAGCGTCAGGGTCATGGGATTTACACATATCCGAATGGAGACATCTATGATGGGGAGTGGCTGCAGCATCAAAGGTCTATCATTAACATTTGATTTCAAACATATACAGCACTTTTCAAAAGTCAGAGGCACCCTGTGTTTTTTTATTTGTTATACATGCTCATTTAATGACTTCATTAAGTCAGTACAAAAGCATTTCTGTTTTCCAAACTTTTGTACTGCAACAACAAAAAAATTTCACAGGAAAATGTCTGTGGGCCAGAAAAGAAAGCAGGTTATTATGTTTAAAAAAAAGAAAAGAAAAAAAAAACCCAGACAAAACACTGGGTTTTGCATGAAGGAAAAAAGAAGCAGATGTCACAAAGTCCTCAGAAGGACTGTGGCTATGCAGCTAATTTCCTTATAAAACTGCAAAAATTGTACCTGAGACTATATAAGCAAAGTGTTGTCACACCATCCATTTACTTTGTTTTAATTAATTGCTGTTTTTATAGTTTTTGTTGGAATAGAGTAGTGTCTACAGCAGTTATTTTCATATGGCAAAGACTGTTTCACAGTTCTGTACATTACCAAATGTTGCTTTAAAAAGATTTTTTTTAAAACATAATATGCTGCATTCTTTTCTGGCCTACAGATATATTTTTGTAACATTTTTTCTTGATGCAACAAGCATTGTAGGTCTAAGTATAATTCTTATACATAGTATATTCTGTCTCTTCTATCTTATATTTACTTCTCTGTCTATCTCACAGACATGGTCAAGGTGTTTACACATATAATGAGACGGGGTGTAAGTATGCTGGCACATGGGTTATGGGTAAGATGGAGTCAGCGGGAGAGTTAATCCATTTGAACTACAAATACCAAGGCAACTTTCACAACAATAATGTAAGTTCTTGTCCTCCTCAGCAAATTATTTTCTTAAAACGTTCGTTTCCTTTTACTTATTAAGGCCTTTTTTTGCAGCCCTCAGGTCCAGGAAAGCATGTGTTTGACGTTGGATGTGAGCAGCATGGGGAGTATCTGCGGGTAGATCAGGTAAAGATTGGTTCTGGTGTGTTTCTGGTGTGTTACAGTAAACAAACGTAGGGCACAGTGTATGAACTATAAAAGGAACATGTCAAACAATGCTTTAATTCAGACATAAAGTTTGGTGCACCAAACTTTATGTCTGAATTAAGCGTAAGCCAGACTAATGAATGTGTTATTGCAGTGTTAATGAATGTGTTATGGAAGAAGAAGGTCTGTGACAGTTGTTTATTGACAGTCTGTTGCTGTGCCTTTCTTATAGTATATAGTTGCGCTGTTGTCCTTGTGCATGCTGACAAGGGCTTATACCCGCTCTTTTGAGAAAATCCGATTAACTGCGTCAGGCACTGGAGTTTCATATGTTTTAACATTATGCATGTGTATATGTATAATGTCAAAGCATTACCATAAGTGCATTTCCCAGAAAGATCAAGATGTGAGATTATGAAAAGTAAATAGTGAAAGTTTGCATCAGTGCAACTTTTCATCACTCGATCTTTGTCCTGCAGGATAAAGAAGATGCAGAAGAGGAGGAACATGTCATTACCACTGTTTTGAAATGGAAACCCAAAGCTTTGACCTGTTTATCAACCAATCTCTAAAGAATAATTCCTCTTCAAGTATGCACACACCACATGTCCAATTACATGTACTGAATGGACCAACATACTTTCTAGCAGTATTTTAGTGAAATCAATGCAAATAGTTTTTGCATTCATCCAATTTATACTATTAAAACTTATTATGAGGACAATACATCTGTATTTCTTGCTCAGATAGTTTAACTCTAGGCTTCTTCTTTGTTTTGTAGTAACCCAAGGCTTGTCTGAGGAGAAAAAGGCTAAGATGCTTCAGGAAGAGACAGCACCAGAAACCAGTTAATCATTAGGGCAAATGTGACAGAGTGACTGGAATATATGTAAGAAATAACACATGAAAGACTGTGCAGTTATGTTATGTTATGGGCTGCGATTACTCTGTGCCTACAGAAATTAAGACGTTTCATATTAAACATCTCTGACGAAAATCCTTAGTATTCAGGACAGGGCATCGGGCCCAGGTTGGGGTTTGGCTAGGTGGCATTGATCACTCCAGGCATGGTACCACGGCTGAGCAGAATAATTAAGAATAATCCTTGGGTCAGAACTGAACACAGGAACTGATCTGGGCATGGGTACAGGGCTTGAACTTGGCACATGCATAAACGTTGAGTATGAGGCTAGAACTGGGTATGAGCATGGAGTTTGAATTGGGCACAAGCATGAAGCTGGGTATGAGGTTTCAATGAGAAGACATCTCATACCATGGCACAGAACAAGATTAAGGCATCTCATAGCATGGAACAAGCAGCACTGCATCCCTGCTCTCAGGACACATTCTATCATCCTGACTGAAGGTACAGCGTAATCACAGAAGTTAGGAGGTTTAATATCAAAGATCCATCAAAACCGTACAGGAAAACTGTAAAACACCTGTGCATTAACACAGGAAACATGAGGCAATGATAAAAACTTTAAAATTAAAGTCCAAGGCACACTTAACATAAAGAAGTTTTAGAACTTATTTCTATATAATAACAAAAAATTTCAATACATTATTTCATTAAACTTGAAAAACGGAGTGCCGTTACAACAGTAGGGTGGAGTGTTTTGTATAACCTCACAGTCTGGAATGTGTTTTCTGTATATAACACACACTTACTTTATTAACAAATGACACATTTCACTTTAAACAGTTTAAATTTAGGCTTAATGCTGTGGAACATCCTGGAGTTAGTAAGTTCCTGTTAGCACTTATGTTTAAAAAGACTACAGTTGCTCCATAACCAGTATGCAAAGCAAAACACCAAGTCTGTTACAAAGCACTGTCTTCCATAAATTAATAATAAATGTCCCCTATCTATAAAACCTCACCACATAAAAGAACATGTTTTCTTTGTTAAACAGCACTTCAACTGCTTATTAGTCTTAGATTCACTGGACTGTGCACTCTGCAATTATATGAGCCGTTACTATGGAAACAATAACATAAGAATAAGCAGGGTAATATGCACCTCTTTTTCGTGTCACAGCTGTCAGAGCCATGCTGTTATACAAAAATAGTAAATGAAATATCTTCTGACCAATTAGATTTAAGAATTCAACCATGTTGTGATATAATAACTACATTAACTAGTTAGTAGGATTATTTGTGTCTATTGTCAAATATTATAAGTCAAGGCAGACTTCTTTTGGTTGTGTAGTTTTCTCCCAATTCACAAAAACATTCAGTAGGAAAAGAGGAAGAAAAATTGTAGAAGGGGAATGAAGCAGAAGAGAATTAAAATGGGACGAAAAGGATAGAAAATGGGGGAGAGGGTCTGAAAATATTAATTTACATAATTAGTCATGTATATATGTGATTTATAATTATATATTTCATGCTGACTTCATTACTGTAATGAAGTCAGCATGAAATATATAATTAAACAATGTATACATAAAATTAAACAGGCACACAGTGTATTTCTTTATATGGTCTGCAGGGGGCAGTGTACACTAGAACACTTTTTTCATTGCTCACATAGGTTTGTTTATATACAGTATATCCAGCCAAGGAGTAACTGTAATATAATTGAATAAATCTGTACATTTAGTGGTTATGGAGAGTGAAAATGCAACCAGCAAATTATTCAAGTCTGAAACATTTAATGGATTCTTTGTATTCTGTTTAGGTTTGTATTCTGTTTCGGTTCATTGTCCTGACTTCATTTATTCCATAGCAACAGCAAACAATGAATACAATACCAAACCATAATTATATGCCTTTATATATATATATATATATGTTATAGCCATTTCTATTATATACAGATTAAGTATTTGGATTTCATTAATAAGTTAGTAGTAAGGTATTTTAAAAAAAAATCATTAACATCATCCAGTGTGAAGAAATCAATATACTGTAGATGTTTTGATGGAGCTGCTGTTTGCTGTTCTTGGTAACAGGTGAACAGGGCTCGCTCCAGTTTTGTATTACTACTTGAGTCACTGTGGTTGGTGCTGTAGGGGTGTTATGTATTCAGTTACACCTTTATTTACCTTTAACTTCCTGCTTTACACTCCGGGTTTTGGCTCAGCCTTTTATCACATTGCAGTACAGTCTTCAGGACAACTAGCACAGTCAACAACATCTGATTTTTATAAATAAATGCCTTCTGTGGTTCCACATGTTTTTTTGTCAAGATAAGTAACTTTAACAATACACAATATCTCCCTCGGTCTGAATCATTTCTGTCCTTTATTTGTTCCTGCTTACTTCCTTTTATTAGAGTGTCTTTGTTCTAAACACTTCGTTCTTCTAATCCAACGTACTTCTGACTCATGCCTTTCTGTGTGTCTGGAAATGAAGACAACTGGAGCTTTACTGGACCCCTTAGCCTACCACAACCAAAGCAACATATTTTGGAAAGCACATTTTATTCCTGACCAATTCTGACAGAGAAAGCTTTGTAAGTTTTTATAAAAAATAAAAATAAAAAAAAACATTAGTTCCCAGGACCTGACATCAGAACAGGACTTACATTTCTTTCTTCAAAATATTGAAATAGATGTTTTTTAAAGGTATGTATACATTATGTATTAAAATATGTATAGACAGTCTCTAAGCCAACATGATGCTTACTGAAATTAATTATGGGCTTAATATTATTTACCTACAGAAATATAGAGAGCAGTGCAAGTACCTTATATGCACAGTATAACTCTTAGTGTTATGTGGTTGTTAGGGAATACTCCAACCCCTATCTCCAGTGGCCTCCAGGAATTCTGATTACGCTGTCAGAAGTAATCAGATCAGCTCAATGAGCTTTTTGTTCTTTTAAATGACATTATGCGTAGAAATTGTACTCGGCCCACTGTGTGTGCTTATTTCGGTGTTGTGCTTAATCACTCCTACTTTTTCAGATGGCCTAAAACCATCACTCTATTGGTCAAACAAAGTCCTAACATTAACAGTAGGTGTGGTTGCAAACTAGCTCTACCAGAATTCCCAGGAGCCTGGACTGTGTAACTGAGACTAGCAGGAGCTGAGGGAGTTTAATTCCTGGCAGTTGCTTTAAAGCCAGCTTGAAGTGGTGAATGCCTCTAAGGACTCGATTGTTAGGATATTCTATTCTCTCTATGGACTCATGATGCAGTGTCACCCAACCCTACTGGGAATAAAACATAGGAGGTAAGATGGGATAGAAAAAGTAAACAGTTATATACTAAATACTAAACAGCTAGTACATATACAGTATTCAAATGGATTGAAGATACCTTTTAGGACAGATACATAAATGGATAAACATTTACCATGTTATCTATTATCATAGAAATATGACTTTTTGACATGTGACATATGACATTTATTTGGAATGAAAACGTTTGCATGCGGATTGAGGATATGGAAACAGATTTTTATCTAGGGCTTGTTGGCCACCAACATGCCCAACAGCATAGCTTTTATCTACCTGTTCATGTCGGTGAAAACTACATTGTATATTATAATAGATGTATATTTGTACAGTGTCAGGCAAAAATATATACACACTTCGGGAAAAAAAATAGTATGATGTATATTATATTAATGTAATATTAATAATATATTATCATAATATTATCATATGTTACAATATATAACAGCATGTATTTTTCATAATATAACGTATTAATTTAGTTTAAAAATATTCATACAATTTTTTCTTTTCCTGAAATGTGCAGACATATCTCTCTCTCTCTCTCTCTCTCTCTCTATATATATATATATATATATATATATATATATAAAAATGAGTAACCTAAGTGCATTTACTTGAATAAAACAAGATTTCATCATGTTTACCACCTGTGATAAAATAATGTCTTTAGTTAATTAAATTTTAGAACAAATTAGAATATAATCTTAAACATTTTGTAAAAAGTTAAAATTTAATAGACTTTATCAGTGTAAAATTTTCTTAGGCGGTCTTACACAGGAACAGGGTGCACAAAACAAAGCCTACATTTATGTTTGAAAGCTTTCCTTCTTAGGCAGTTAGAGGAGCCACATGCAATACATGAACAGTATTAGCAATCTTCGCTGTTTACAATCCTTCTAGTAAGTGAATGTCTGCTAGTACTCTATTTGCAGACAGAGTTGTGTAACATGTTTACTATATGTGAGAAATACTATTAGCCATAGATTTTATTTCTTTAAATCACAAATACATAGGCCACACATGTTAGATATGATTGAGAAGAGATAGACATTATAAAGTATAAACAAGATAAAGTATCATTTTATCAGCAAAACCAAATATAAAAAAGTCAGTTATGTTGCTCTAAAATTCTTAGACATATGTGTAATGATGATTCATACACAATCTGTTTACCAGAATCAAAAGCTTGGAGTAAAATGACATTCTTTTATTGTATAATGAGAAAAAACAAAACAAAATGCTATTTTGTATCATACTGTAGGACTGCAGCTTGTGCAATAAATGTCCTTTGTGTAAACCCACCTCGAATATTTACAGAGTACAATATTTACTTACCCCTTATAAACACTAAAAATTATGAAACTATTATGAAAATATTTTTATTGACGTCCTCTTTTATTAATTACAGAACGCCTACATCACCTACTATCTCCAAGGTTTTCCTCCCTGGGCTTCAGTCATGAAAGATCGCTTAGAAGAGCTCCGTCTGCAGATCAAAGCCAATCAGCAAGATGATTACTCTTTCAACCAGCATGAGGAGGAAGAGCCAATGTCCTTTGTTGGCCGGTGGCCACAAGCTGTGCTCTTTGAGACTGAGCCGGTGCTGGAGAACTTCCTGGATGAGGCCAAACGTATTCGTGACAGCCTTGAAGATCTGGAGGCTGAGGTTAAAAAGTTCAGCCAGCAGCAGAGAAACTTTGTGGCCACAATGCGGCGCCTCAGCGTCATGAAAAAAGAGAGCAGCTTCACTCGGACTATAAAGCTGCAGGCTGAGAACCTACGTAAGAAACTCGATGCCCTTTCAAATCAGGTTAAGCTCACTGAGACTGAACTAGGGGCATCAGCTGCCACATCCCGCATCCAACGTTCCCAGTATGATGCACTCTTCCACCGGTTCCAGGAGATCATGCGTCAGTACAATGACTCGCTCCTGAGCAAGCAAGACAAATGCAAACAGTTCATCATCAGGCAGCTGGAGATCTCTGGCCGAGAGGTATCAGAGGAAGAAGTGGAAAAGATGGTGGAACAGGGTAAGTGGGATGTTTTCAATGAGAACATTCTGGTGGATGTCAAGATCACTCGCACACAGTTATCTGAGATAGAACAGCGCCACAAAGAACTGCTCACCCTTGAGAACAACATGAAGGACCTGAGAGAACTCTTTCTAGATGTTTTCATGCTTGTGGAAGAGCAAGGAGTGCAAATTAACAATATCCAGGCCAATGTAGAGAAGACTCAGGACTATGTGATGGTTTCGAATGAAAAATTCAAATTGGCTTCGAGATACAGGAGGAAGAACCCTTTAAGAAGACTGTGCTGCTGCTGCTGTCCCTGGGCCTGAAGGAGGCTACGCTATATAATATGAAGGGCCTAGACATAGAGTGAACTTGAGAAATGTATATAAGCATAATCAATGTCTGTGATAAACGTAGCTCACTTTAAGACAAGTAAATTTCTTTAAGATCAAAACCCCAGATATTTACATGTAGCTATCAATAACACAAATAATGAATTTTGGTTATGTAGAAAACATATTATTTATGTATGACAAAAATTTTATATTATGTCTAACCTACATTTATTTTGTGGTCAACCACATTTCACTTTAAGATTTAATTTAAATGCATATTGTTTGTGCGTGTACGCGTGTGTGTGCATTTTTCTATTCAACACTGCTGTTTCAGAGAGAAAAAAAGACTTTGTTTCTTTTCTGTCATGTTCTCTTTATAAGTGTGGTGTATGATTTAAAAAAAGATGTTTCATGATGACTAAATAATAAATTATGTGAAACATTAACATAATACAAATAAAATGTTTCTAGGACAGCATAAAAATTCAAGTAATGCTATAATGTTTTCCTAAATGCCACAGTGATGTTAAACATGGTTGTTCTGCACGATATCAGCATTCACACTGTAAATACAAATCTGTATTTATCAACAGTAAAATCTCCATTATTCATTGAGATGAATGGACAGAAAGTGTTACGTCAGATGACAGATGGCATATCGAAGTAGAAAAGACTGAGGAATAGGGATATGGGTGTGTCATGAGCTGCCTAATACTTATCCAGAATTAAACTGGATAAATGGTGTAAAGATTGTGATACCATAGTTGCATATATATATATATATATATATATTTATTTATTTATTCTTTAAATTCTATTTATATATAATAGTTAATTAGATTTCTAAAAAACAAATTAGAGTATAACCTGTCAGCATTAAGTAGACTTTATGGGTTTCTTTACATGAGCATTTGTTTGCCAAGCTATACTTTTTTGCTCTTTTGTAGTCACAGTTGTTTTTTTCTTTCTTTTTTTTTTCACTGGCTGAACTCTTGAGATGGGATATCTGCAAGCAGTAGTTGTAGCAGTAATCTGCCACCTATTGGCCATACAATATTTGTACAAAATAATGTTGGCAATACAATATTGTCTGAGAAATGGCACTTACAAAACAAACAAACAAACAAAGTCCTATGCATATATCATAGGTTTTCTTTAACATGACACAGGTGGCTTAGTGATTAGCACTCTCTCTTTGCACCTCCAGGGTCCGGATACGATTCTCTCCTCAGGTCTGTGAATGTGGAGTTCTCCCTGTGTTTGGTGGGTTTCCTCCAGGTACTCCGATTTCCTCTTACAGTCCAAAAACATGCAGATTAGGCTAACTGGCGTTCCCAAATTGCCCCATAGTGTGTGAATGAGTGTGTGAGTGTGTGCGCCCTGTGATGGATCGACACCCCTGTGATGGGTGTCTCTTGGTATAGACGATGAGTGAGTGAGTGAGTAAAATGACACGCGTAACATGTAATAAGAATGTAGATATATTTACAACACAAAATTGTTGACATGGAAAAGTTTTAGATATAAACACTTACTCTTCTTATGCAAGACACAGCCCTTGTTTGGGAAGATTGTACATACTGTATCAGCCAGCAAACATGATGAAAGTAATGTCTCAAAGACAAAATTATTATACCATTATTAAACAAACACAGCAACAGAGTCATAAGATATTACTCATTCATGACAGTAAAACTGGTTTGATAATATAATTATGGAAACAGGTGCTCCAGATGATGTTGTACAAAATGTCTCAGACTAATTAAAGGGTGTTAAACTAAGGCAGCCATTACTCGAAAAGAGCTGCAAGCTGCTGAAAGCTTAGGATGTAGGATGAACAGTTGCATTATGAACTATAAGCAATGCACTGCACCACAATCATCTCTGTTCCTACTGTACATGCCACACAAAATACAAACCTCAAACATACAGCCAAGCATTAGCCAATCTCCTAATTTAAATACTGAAAATTTATGAAGGAAAAAAATGTGTGAAATTGCAAGGTCATTAGTGGGTCCCCTATATTATAATCCTAAAGATAATCAATCCTGCCAAAAGTTAACTACTTCTTGGACATTTCAAGGCTACATACAATATGAATATATTGTGTACATAAAGACAAATTTCATTACATATGCAAATTTAAAGTAGAACAAAAACAATAGTAAATGAATACCTACTTATTCTAAGGTGAAGCGATATGAAAGACGTGAAGGTGATTAGATGTATCTGCAGGTTACATTAGCCAGCTGACAGGGCTATGTGTGTATTACAAGTTCAGTTTACAACTGACTGTCAAAGGAAAAAAATGACACACACTGGAAACTGAATACAGTCTGTCATAAATCTTCACCTGATTCAAAGAGATTAAAGGATTCCTGTATAAACCGCCTGCCAGTATGAACGCTTGCCCCAATAAACCCATTGTATTCAGTCTGACAGAGAGGATAAGCAGGTGAGATATTGCAGAGGACTAGCACCTAAAAGCTTCCGGTTTCTCAGACATCTCTAAAGCAGTTTAGCTTTTAATGTACAGACAAAACTAAAAAATAAAGATAGCTAAACACTTTCAGCTGATCTAAATAAAGGATTTTAAAAATATCATTTTATCGCTTTTATTTCATGCCATCACATAAATAATATTTAATAATAGAATTGTATTTATTATTATATGAAGAAATGCCATGTTTAAACCCACCTTGATACTACTCATTTGGCAAACTTCACCTTATTCTATTATTCCTTTTTTATTCTTCTTCTTCTATGATTTCAATCAACAATTTAAATTCCACACTAGATTTTTTACAAATCTATTTATAACTCCCCCTTAGCAGCGCTCCCAGTGTCAAGATGTAATTTTTTCAATTTAACAGTAGGTGTCACAACAGGAACAGAGTTTTCCACCAGGCTCTGTTACTGTAGTAATGATCTCTATTTATATTTTTTAAAAGTCCACCAGATTCTCCGGAAATTACTTTCACATTAAAGTTAAATAGATGAAAGGAAGTATTAGATAGAGGAAGTATTGTTCACATAAACCCCAAACTTCTGCTGTCATGACAGTAGGCGCTCCAGAAGACTGTAAGGTTAAAGCTAAAATATATAAAATCTACTTTAAAAATCACTGCACCAAAGGGTTATTGATGTTTTGCTTTACTTTATATAATTTTATTTAAACTATATCTCAAAAATATTATCAATCCATCCACAGTATAAAAAAAGACTAGAAACCACAATAGTCTTAAATTCTATTTGCTGAATTGGATAACTTCTTTTAATTTCGTTATACAATCAGAAGGAGCGGACAGAGTGCACTCTCCACTTTTTTTTGCTAACATAATCAAAATAGAAAAGTTGTATTTTTTTCCCTTCTAAACCTATATAGCGTAATTGTCCTTGTGAAAGGATGACAGTAACCTAATTTACTGTTCTTTTGTACTCTCTCTCTCTGTATATATATATATATATATATATATATATATATATATATATA
>JAQMYJ010000036.1:16549466-16569711 GCA_030014305.1 Clarias laeviceps | reverse complement strand
ATATATATAATTTTTGTTAAGAAAAGCGAACAGAATGTATATAAATAACACAACTAACAAATATACAAAAATAGGGTCTGTCTCAATTATACCAAAGAACTGGCCCATGTAGAGGCATAAAATATACATTTCACTTATAATCCTCATGTCTGAAGAAAAAGCATCATCACATTACAGACTTACAGAGCTAATTAACTGTTCTCTGTGGTGAAGCAGGAGGTTGAAAGGTCAAGTCTTGTCCTTCATTCTAAATTATGAAGTGCATGCTCCATCTCTGATTCACTATTTAACAAAGCACTGCAGAGGATTAATAAACTTCACAATCTAACCATAGCAGTGTGAAATGAATGCTGTTCTTTGTTGTGAGCCCAATCTGTCATACCCTGGCTGGGAATGTGAAGTCCTGATGTACTTCATCAGGCAGATGTTGCTGTA
This sequence comes from Clarias laeviceps, assembly GCA_030014305.1. Taxonomy (NCBI): domain Eukaryota; kingdom Metazoa; phylum Chordata; class Actinopteri; order Siluriformes; family Clariidae; genus Clarias; species Clarias laeviceps. The sequence goes on along the minus strand of JAQMYJ010000036.1, from coordinate 16,569,276 downwards.
CCTGGAAGAGGACTGAAGAAGTCTTGCACCAGGCCCTGAAACACACACTGGAGCTCCAGCTGGTCAGGCTGATTTACTGGGATCTGACATCCATGAACTGAACCATGACTATTTGGGAATGCTGTAATATCCAGATTTCTCTGTGCTTAGTTCTCATTATCGGAATGAGACACCAGAGAAAACTGCATGTAATCATTTAATGAGCCCTTTTGGAATTAAATTGTTTCGCAGGTGTCACCCAGCTAGGACTTTTGTAGAATATTAAACTTTGCAATCAGTTGGGTTTTAAAATCATGCAGGGAAATAGCATATATTATATTGACAATACTTGGTTTAATTATATGGGTGGTGGCCTGGGAAGTCCTTCACATTGTGCCATTTTCTACTATAAAATACAAACTTTATGTTTCTTTTCTCTAGAATGAAACTGCACATCTCTGAATAAGAATAAAGTTCTAGGATTTAAAAAAAATTTGAAAACACCAAAACAAAGTCAGTGCATTTAATTCCACCATTTTGGACAAAAGATTACTGACAAATTATAAACCTTATAAAAATATAATGAGTTTTCCATTTGATTATCATCATCTTCCACATTGCTCTCTGAGGTAAAAGTTTCCTGCGGCACAAGTCTCATCATCGTCTGTTCACTCTGCTCACTGCTTACTGTCTAATGTCATATAAGGTTTTCTCTGTTTTAGTGATGATGTGATGGTGTAGGAGCATGCTTGACATTTTAACATTATCTGTAATGATCAAGTTAAAAACATGACCAAATTTTTAAGAAAAACATGGTTTTAGACATATGTATTCTATGCATATTGCATTTATCATTGTGTTACACAAAACATGAACAAAGGTAGGTTGTACAGTAATGTTATTAAAACACATTTAAATTGTTTTGGTAAAAAAAAAAAAAAATCCTAAAACTATATAACTGTTAGAAAAACTCGATTTTGTTTCACGAGTCATGCAACAGAGAAGTGTTACATAGTACTTTATCATAGTTTAAATCTCCCAAAATGCTACAACCATCTGTGGCCAGAGCTAGAGAGAAAAACTGGTCATGCTCTCTTGGTCGTAGCAGTGGTCGGAGCAGTGGCCTCCTCTTTCTCCTCAATCGTTCATAGCAACAACATCTGTGAGTTTGTCTATGTAGAATAGTGTATACAGCTCCTTTTTTCTATTGTGTTGTCCTGCCATGACATGAGCAGTAGGTAAAAGTTGCTAAAAAAAATGCTGGCTTGACATGTCTTGAAGAAAACATGTTAGGAAGTGTTAGGTGTCAAAATGGAGAAAAATGGTGAGTAATCAAAATTTTAATTCTAGCTTTTTTCATCTTTCCATAAATGTTGTAAATATTAAATGAACATTTTATACTTATCATTTGATTAAAAAAAAAATGCACCAGGCATGTAACATTATCTTTCTATTGTCTATTTGTCTGTCTCATAAAGGAAATCTGAAACTACACTAAAACAATAATCAATAGAAAAGAAGAGTGATGTATTTTCTCTACAATGGACTTTATAATATGGCACTGGAGAAAAGGAATGTTAAAAAATTTAATCTCTATTACAAACATGTAACTGATGGATGAAATGAAATTTCATAAGTAATATTTATTGACATTGCAATTCGGTCTGGGAATTATACAGTAAACAGATTTTAAAAGATTTATTTTTTTAAATGGTTTGAATGTTTTGTAACATTTTATGTTTATGATGCACGGAAATTAAGAGAATGCTTTGGTGAAGAGCTTTTGCATTAGAAATCCAATCTTTTGGTTCAAAAGGGAAAGAGAGTGATGGTTTCTGAGGGGAAAAGCGTGGCCACAGTGGAGCTGACTCTTTTCCCTGCAAACAGTGACGCCTCAGATCACTGCCACATTGCCAAACTGGGGAGACAGTAGGAGCGCTTAAATGACACCACAGTTTGACAACTTCCTTATCTATGGGAGAAGATCAGGAATAACAATGAGATGCACACTGTGTTTCAGAGGATTGTTAAGGCTCAAGTGGTTTCTGGAACATCACACACAGCTACATAAAAGTGACTTGGAGTTTCTGCCAGTCAACATCAAGTTTTTTATAGTTCTTCAGGCATTGATCCAATTTACGTAAATAAGCAGAACTGTCCTCGGATTAGCCTCCATTTTATTGGCAATCCACTGTATATTTTAATGGTGAACTATAGTTGATTTATAAATCATCATTAAAATGGCAGATTGTTAAATAATCCATAATAAATAAGTAGTGAAAACTTTAGTGGTCGTTTTAGGTAGTTTGCAGGATTGCTCAGATTTTGTCATCTCTCCTTGCTATGCTCCTCTCCTGTTCTCTGAGGAAGGTCAGGGTCTGCTAAAATGCATCTCTAGCTCAGTTTCCCTCTGTCTGAGGGCAGTGAGATACACAAGGGTGCTGTTACGACTGGCCAGGTTTGGTGGAGTGATGGAGATGGTCTGGCTTCCGCACTGAAACTGATACTCATGAATTCCAAAATGCATTCTGAAGACCAGAGCTGTGACATTTTGATGTCACAGCTGCCACAGTTGTACTTCTTGAATTTCTTATTCAAGCAACTCCCATACATATTGACTATAAATATGTTAACATTCCTGCAGCTGTTTTTCAGCAACATTTTTCTTAGTTTTTTTTTATTTTTTAAACTTGTTCACAAATACAACTTTTGGCACACAGAATATTCAAGTATAGTACATATGTTGGAGAAAAATCTATACTTTTGTAATACATTTTTAAAGCCTTGTAAGGCAGGAGAAATTATTTGTTTGAAGCAGGTTTTGTTTAAATTCATGCTTTTTTGCAAAATATATATTTTTACTTTTTACTAATATTTTTTTTTGTCTTTTAATGAATTATTAATGCATGAATAAAAATAAGAGGTATTGTTATAGAAAAATAATCCATAGTAACACCACCACAAAGCTGACCATTTCCCAATAACAGTACATCCTGAAGTGTTTTATGACGCTTATACCGCAACATTGGTATACAAGTCATTGCCTACAATGACTTTTTGCAGTGTGAATCAACTGTATATTTTAATGATGAACTATAGTTGATTTATAAATCATCATTAAAAATGTCTGATTGTTAAATAACCCATAATAAATAATTTTTGGAAGGGATGAAACCCCTTCCAAAAATACTAAATCACCTTTTACAGGAAACTTATTAGCATTCATTAATAATTAATTTATATACAAAATATAAAATATATAAAAATGTATATATTTATATTTTTAATATATATATGTTTGTAACTGTGTAAATCTCTAAATTGTCAATTTGTACATTAATCCCAAAATTTTACATTCGCTTAGTGCAGTTTTCCCTATTGCAGTAAAATCTTTTTATTTTTCTATCGTATACTATTTGTCTTTTTTAAGGTCATGGACAGCTATGTAAACATTTTTATTGCATATGGATGTTCTTGTGACAAATAAAATGTGAATTTGAATGTAAAATTTAAACGTATTTCCACCACATTTGATAAAAAATTATGTTTATGTGGTGTGTCCATCATCCATGAAACTGCAGGCAGTAACACACTAGAGTGATGACATATTTACATATCTCATATTTACAGTACACATTACAAGTTAAACCCTTTTAACACAACTACCTCAGCTGTTAGTGCTCACACTGTTTACACTGTTCTCTTTCTGTTAGACATTAATTTTTTTGCACATGATCAGTTATGGACACGGTCACTCTGCACTTTATATCTGACAATCATAGCTGAAGCTGCCACACATCCGTTATGCTGTTATCATTGTTCATTTTAATATTATATTACTACACATCTCTACATATTTTTACCTTTTATATTTTTTCCTTGCACATATTTCTTTGATTCACTTTTTAGAAAATGTTATTGCTTTTATTCTAATTTTATATTTGCAAGCTTCAATTTTATTTTGGTAAGGATTCGATTTAATTTACCTTACACTTTATTTTTATTTTCTGATAATTGGCCTTGTAAGCATTTCATTTCATGGTACTGTGTGTGGTTGTGTATGTGTTCAATAAAATTTTAATTTTAATTTGGAACATTAACATACAGTACATGCTGTTACAGAATTTTAATCAACACCTTCTGACTAATCATTGGGGATGAAAATAATCAAGGACCAGCCAATATGATATTATTATGACACCTATTCAATTTGTATTGCGATTCTGTTAATAGCAAAATTTTAGAAATATCCCAATTGCCCAATACATATACCTGCAGGATTATAGACGAATGGCAACACTTTACCACCTCAAATGCAAACATATATAATAATAAAATTATTAGTGTGACCACAAATGTATTGCCACACAAAAGTATTATGATTGTTTTATAAATTTTTATTATTTATGTAATCAAATAATGATTTCCCATCTCTGCTAACCACACTAAAGATTGCAACATTGCTGTTGTATAATACACATAAAAACATTCTCTAATAATGTTAAATATTTGAATGAAATATAAATAAAACCTGCAGTTTGATATTTCAATAATTTTATTAACCAAAGTTGCACTATTAATGAATGTTAAAAGCAGCGACAGCATTTAGTTTTATCAGAGGAAAAGATGTCATGGGTTCTGTGTATGTTAAAACTGCATGGGCCTGATCATGAAATACACAACAACACACAGATGTATAGAGTGACAGCAGGAGCTGTGGAATCATGTACGTTGGCTTTTTGAAAAGCTTTTGTTTCTCTGAGCTTCTTCTCTCGAGGTGACAGAAAGACAGTGACAGACAGAGAGACAGACAGACAGACAGAACTCAGCCTCCTGTCCCAGTAGCAACAGGCCTTCACTTCCACCAGCTCTACAAATAGGTCTAATATCTTTTATGCCAGCCAGACCTTCTCACATCTGTTGACCAGCAGCATTCGTGCAAACATCGATCCACTGCTAGCTTTTCTCCAAATATTTCACAATGATGTACATCAAACTTTTGGCAGCATAAATAGCACAATTCATTATTTATGGTGCCATGAATTATTCTCCCTGATATGAGCTGCAGTCATGTAATGCTAATATAAATATGATGCTGTGGAAGCCCAGTGCTGCTTCTAACACACACACACACACACACACACACACGGACACGCACACGGACACGCACATGAACACGCACAGACACACACACACACGCACGCACGCACACACATACACGTCTAACTACTATTGTAAGGATCTTTCAGTCACATGATTATTAATAGAACGAATTAAGGCCAAGACACCAACAAATGTTAACTTTAACATAACCCCAATAATCACAATAAAACATTTTGGTTTCTTTTTAAACAAAAACAAACACAGAAACAAGCTAAATTTACATATTTATTTAATTCACAACATAATAAATTGGGCTGCTTTTATTTCTACAACTTCTGCATGAGTGAGTCAGTGTGCATGTCTTTCCCAAGCTCGTTAGCTTTCTGGAGTGAAAACAGAGCTTTAAGGCTTAAGCTAACTTTGCGCAATTTTGACAAGTACAATTTTGCAGTGATAAACTTAAAATAAAAGCAAAAATAAAATAATTTATTGGATCTCAAGACAAATAAAAGCATTGAATCTGATGGCCATTGTTTACAAAAGAATTACTGCCTGTGTCACTATATTGAATTTGCTGTCTCAAATGTTTTGCTATGTGCACTCGTTAATGCTGACTGTTTCCATATGAAGAGATCCGCAGCACTGTTTAAAAACGCTCCACAGGGAACATTCCCTGCTATAATTTTCATTTAATGGACTCATAAATTTCTACTTCAAAGTTTTAGGGTTATATATCCCTAACATATTGTTCAATCATTTAAATTAATTTAGACCACAATATTACTTGAATAAAAAAAAAAAACGATGACTTTCTTCACCTTAGTGTCTCTTGAGCTGCTTCAGTGGAATTAATATTCATGCAAAAATTTCAAAGACTGCACTAAAGACTGTCTGTCTCACTTAAAAGCTCTGTCCGTCTGTCTCTCTCTCTCTCTTAAACACACACACACCCACACACATACACACACACATACACACACACACACATATACACACACACACATACACACACACACATACACACACACACATACACACACGGTTCTGAGGGCAAATTACCCTCTCATTCAGATAATAATGTTTTTACATCCTTGGGCGGTAAAATACATTTGATGATGTCTTTGAAATTACAGAATAATAAATGTATGTTGAGCTATGAGTCTGGTCTGTTTGATCTTTTTTATTTTGAAAGACTTAAATTTTTAAAAAGAAAAATCTGGATTAATACTTTTCTGTGTAGAATTACACTAGCATAACTTCATGGAAATGAAAATATATCTTAAATGTTCTTCATGAGAATATTTAAACATGACTATGTAAAATAAACACGATTCAATAGTTTACACTCAAGCAAACTGAATTTGCAGGGCAGATTTTTCTACTCTTATTCAAAGAAATTTGTTGTGATAATGTATTCAATTCTCTGCAATACATTTAATAATACAGCCCAATTGGTTCTTTTTTCACCCCATTTTTAAAAAATGATAATGTTAAAAATACTGTAATACATACAATTAGTGCTGCTGTACATAACCATGATACAGAACATATCAGATAGTTAAGGGGAGTGAATAAATTTTCACAGTTGACTTCTCATAAACTGTTATCATTCAGCTCATTCATCTCAGATTCCAACTATTTCCCTCTTATGAGAGTTTTGTAAATAAAGGTAAAGGCTTCTCACTTAAATAACATAAGGTACAGTAAAGTGCTTTTAACACCTTGATATATAAATATTGAGAAGTATTACAGGAGGAGTTGTTTATTATTAAATTCTAGTGAAAATTATACAGCTATTTATTACCAGTACGTTTTTGGCACCTTTGGCTGATATTCAATGTTATTCAATTCAGTGTATTTTCATTATTACTGTCAGATTATTAATCGCTTTTTATATTTTATTTAACAAACTAGCAAATATTTTAAATAACTGCAAATTATTCAGATCTTTAAAGGGAGTTGACCAGAAACTTGTCTTTGACTAAAAGTGCTGTTGTGCATTCAGTAAGTAAAATCTTTTTCATTACCATGAGAAAAAATAAAGGGTTTTCAACTTGAAACATGACCTCATCACGTCAGGTACTAAATATAAAAAATGCATAATCAGTTAATTATATATTCTGGCATTTTTACTATCCTTATACATTAAACGTGATAAATGTTGAGCATTCATAGATTCAGTTAACTTTAGTTATGAACAATACCATGAATCTTCTCATGGAATGATTGAATCTTCATGTTAGTATTTTAATGTCTGTTCTCTAAAGTGAGATGAATAGATCAATTCCTGTGCTCTACAATAGCTCGTTCATATCAGGTTTGGTCTTTTTGTTGTGAGTAGGAGAAGGTGAGATGACAATGCAGCTGCTTAATCTCTGCCACTGAATAAAGACTGGGACTTTTTCCCGTCCGCCCCCGGCCGTCTGCCAGAGCAGAGCGCTTTCATGTTGCCTGTGATTGGGATCATGCTGAGTGTCAAGTAGTCAGGAACACAAAGATGAATATGTTATTACAGCAAACCATAAGAGACACCAATATAGAAACACACACCCAGCTACTTATACCCTCTAAAGAAAAATGTACTTTGGCCTTGAGGCAAGTTTAAAGTTAGAGTGGGGGAAAAAATGCAATTTTACAATTTAATACTCCTCTTCTAGGAGCCCTCGGACTTGTCTATGAACGACTCAAGCTTCATGCATCGACAGATCTTCATGCATCCATTAGCAGAACTAACATAATGGCATACTTAAGAGGAACTGTTTAGCATGATGTGCTTCACCACACAGTGCTAAGAGCAAAACACTCAAGACTTGTTTCCAAAAACAAAGATGATACATATCTAAATTTATACTGTATATATTAAATAGACTATACGAAGTATACGAAAATATCACTTCCTAAATATTCACTGAATCACGTAGCCTCATATGGATATGAAATGGAGTTTATTGGTCATCCTGTAACCTATTTTAAGACCAAGGCCTTCTCCATAGTGAGAGCTACAAAACCACACTGAGTGGATTCTATGACTATAATTGGGGATGGAAAACTGTTAGCGCTAATAAAACCGGATGACTCGAAAACTCATTTTCAGAGCATAATGCCAGTCTGCTGTGTTAAATAGAATGTGGGCTGATTGTCTTTAGAGAAGACTGCATTCTCAGATCAACTATTTTTTTTGGACAGTATATATTTCAGACAAAAATGTCCTCACTCTTGAACGGTGCAGTTACCTAATCAATATTTTTTGTTAAATTTTCCAAATATCAGAATATATTTTTGGTTAATTATTTGATAAGCTTTTTGCCGGCAAACTAGTAACTTATGTAAAAATTACTATAGGGATATCAGTTAATAGAAATATAATATATCAAAAAACATACATAAAAATGTCTTACTTTGGATCTTGCACAACATATTGGCTCAGGCTACACAACAGGAAAATGACAGTAATACTTTAACTCCTGACATCTACCCGCAGTTATTACCATAGCACTTTGTCAGTTGATCGGTAGCAGGCTGGAGACATGTTATGGTTCAATTCCATATTCACACTTTAATAAACACATCCTCAGATTGATGCTGTCCAGGTTTAAGTTACCAATTTCATCGACAAATTATTGTTCTGTGTTTAGTGGCACTGTTTCCAGTTTTGCCATCAAAGATAATCCCACATCATAATAGTGGCAATTTCGTTCCAGTGATCTAAAAGAATGCAGAGAGCTGCATTTCACTTTGAGGTGATAATACACACTGTAAAACTGAATTTAATTTATTCTAGGTATTATTCTCACTGTAAATATAAAGCAAGGGGATCAGCTGTGCTCCACACTGTGTTCTAGGACAAACAATATTTAAACTATGAGCAAAGAAAAAAAGCATAGCAGAGAATATAAGAGAGTGTCTTTGACAGGAACCATGCTGAAAGTGTCATGTTTTAGGCACATGTTCTGCTGTTTCCAAACTCACTTTTGATGAATGACCCACAAACGGGATCCAGGACTATCGAATACAATGTTTGAGTCACTTTGTATGTCATAAATTAAGTCTAGATGGATGTATTGAATAGCATGTCTGCCTTCTCAAATTGCATCCAGATGTCACCACATTTAAATTAAATACAAAGGCAGAAGTACGTGTTTCATAAATGTCGAGTATCCTGAGCAGGTGCAGGATGATCAGAGTGCTCAGAAATGCACAGGCCATACAAGTCCTGTTTCGCAGTGATGACCAGAGACAGAGGCATGTCAGATGGAGTGAAATCCAAACTCACAAATCATAACCAACGTGGTCATTCTCATTTATCAGATACTGTAGTATTCCTGCTACATTCTTTTGCTTTATTTTAAACCAAAAGTTATTTTCTTTTGCAGATTGTAAGAAATGTAAAACAAAAAAAAGAAAGAAAGAAAGAAAATAATTGCTTAATTAGTAATAAATTCCTATTGTAATAATGCAATAACCTGAACTGAAAATTTGCCAAATATTTCTGATTTATGTTTTTGGCGGCTAAGAGAGTTCCCATGCTCTTATACTCAAGACAGGCTCTTCATCATATAGCTAAAGTCTTGGGAACAAGCCAGATTTGTTGCTTGTTAGTGACATTGTCTCATGACCTCTCCTTTCATGACACATCATATATAGAATAAATGAAGTCAATGGAGATGCCATTAGGTTCCTGCTCCACTTGCCCTATAACTCAATAACCAAAAGTGCACCATGCCCTAGCTGCTCTGTTGAGGAAGACACTTAGATATAACTTGTTACAAGGGGCTACCCTCCTGCACGGTTACATACACGCTGGAAATTGTGCGAGGACTGTAGGCGATGTCACCAGAAGAGTGCCTGCAAACTCTGCACAGTAAAAACACAACAGAAGGTGTGAGACAGCCATTAAAAAAGCACAAATTCTATCACTCACACACACACACACACGCACACGCACACTTCCACCAGTGGGTAGGATATAAAATACACTTGAGTAGCATAAAGAGAACACAATAAATTACTGCGTTAAGCACAATGTGGGACTACTATTTCCAGTCCATATATAACAACAATATATTTTAATGAGCCATTTAGTGAGCGAGCCACAAACACCACAGGTGCACAAGCTAAAACCATGGATTAAAAAAATATAGGAATTCACTCTAAGTTCACTGCTGAGTTCACTGAATTGCAGTGCCGTTATAATGTTGTGTTTTTATATAGATTTTGAGAATGTTCTGCTTGTAAATGCATATGCTGATTAGCAGCACTACAGAAGTCTGATGTATTGATATATTTTAGGACTTCTCTTTGATTTAAGTTATTTGAATCATCTGAGTTAAATAATTTTCCTTAAATTAATCTAGTTTAAGTGCTTGGATTGTCCAGATGTGAATCATGCCAAGGTACACATCAAACACCTGGAGTAGTATAAGTTAGTTAATACCTAATATATTAAAAAAAAATATGACCACTATATGAATATCCATTAGTATGAGCATACAACCACTGTAAAGCTCTATGATAAGCATTGAGTTGTGGATAGTCAGTGTGGTTTTGTATGAAAACGCATTGGATTGGTGTCCAGGTTTCGGGGGAATTTTATGGCTTCCGAAGTTATCAGCAGCAGAGCTCGTCCTCAAAAATAAGAGTCAGTCTGATGTTCGTGGCAAAGTCCCAGGACAAGGCTCATTCTCAACTCTTCCCATTCTCATCCTCCTCCTCACCCACTCCCCCTCCATCCGGTACTGTGCATCCGGAGCACAGCCCACTGATGAGTAACAGACAGTCCGCCAGGCACATCTGCCCTTAAACTGCATGTCAAACTCCAGACATGCTGAAAAGTAAAAAAAAGGGGAAATCAACAGTAATTTTCTCTTTGGGTGATGGTTTAAGAAGGAGGACTTTTTGGTTAATGTAAAACTAACACAAATCCCTTGAAGTTTTGTAACATTTTCTGTGATTAACTAACTAAAAATATTTAGACTTCTCGGAGCTCTGAGAGGCCTGTCTGAAATTTAAAAGAGGTATTGTACTGTAGTATTTCAATCTTATTTTACCTGTATCACCTCAAATTTAAGAAAAAAAAAAAACAGATAAAAGAAGTATTGATTGGTGCTGCTACCCTAATTTACTGTTAATCTCTTTTATAACATATTTAGTAAGAAATATCCAATCATATTAAAATAAAAATATAGTGTATGTTTTTTTCCCTGTATAAAGCAGAGGATATTGTGAAAGACTGCTTTAAATTCTCTAAAATCAAGCAAAATACAGTATTACGAACGAAGGTGATCAGACTCAACTAATTAAATAGTAATGAAAGCGAGTCTGTAAAGCCCCCACAGAGAGAAGTTGTTTTGCAGCTTCACAGCAGTTGATGAATATTAACTTTATTTCTGCTCAATTTCCCTTTTTTATTTTTAGCCCTTTCCCCAGAGGATAATCTAAAGGCAAATTAATTACACCTGCTGGTCAGAAGAGGGCGATATAGAGGCATGCCTCTGGGTGCCACTGGCAGGGAATCTCTGAGTGCTTAAAATAGCTCGCTTTCTAAAATATTTCCCTCTCTGGAGCAATATAAAATTGACAAAATAAGCAAACAGAAATGAGCCTCATCAAAATCGCATTCACCCTCAAGAGGATGGAAATTCAATAAAAAAAAAAGCAGCTACAATTTACAGACATGGCATGGGGTACACAAACTAAATTTGGATTGTAAGTTCTCTTTCACAGAAATGCGAGTGACTACAAATAAGCAAGGGTGCTATAATTGCAGAGATATCTAAGGAAAGTGTCGTGTAAAGAAGTCCCTGCCGTGGTGTAGATGATGTAGCTTTCCCCCAGTGAGAGAACATACTCGGCTGAAATTCAATGGTGATAATTAGCTCGACATTGTGTTCCCCGCTCTCATCCCACTCTGTCTCGTTCCTCTGTTCTGCACTCCCTAACAGGCTCAGGTTTTCTGCTGAGGGGTTTGCAGATGAGATTAAGAATCGAGAAGAAGAATAGGAATGATATGCAGAACTTATTTGCACCGAAATGGCCTTGAGCTCATACTGCATCTATTCATTACTGCATCAAAGACCCTCTCCTCTCTTTCTCCACTAGCATAGGTAAATAGCTATCTGGCTTGCCCTTTTGTATTAAAGAATTGAATAATTTCTTCTCTCATCGCTAAATTTGAACTTTTTTCTCCTCAACAAAGACTTTTACACTAGGTTTTACATCCTATAATAGAGTGCTTTAAGGTTTCAAGCAAAAACAATAAATGGTTACTATAGATCAAACGAAAATGAATTTGGAGGTGATACACAAATTTGATGTCTATTTTTAGTATATTTAGCATAAAGTTTTGCGTATTTTTTATAATTCTTGTTTAATTTAACTTCTTTGTATTCACAAATCAAACTAATGAGCATTCAGCTTCATTTACCTGGAGTGGTTTGGTGTAGCTCAGGGGTGTCAAAACTTTTGTTTGTCTTTTTTGTTTTTAAAAAGGTACTGATTATAATACAAAATACCAGAGTTCTGATTACCAAAATATTAGGCTCCATTCATTAAATTCACTCCAGACAGTGAATTAAATTCTACTGGAATAACCACAACAGAGTATCACCCCACAGCTATATTTGTTTCACACAAAACTGTATAATATTCTAAAATTTGTGTTTCTTTTGGGACAAATGACATCGACCATTTTAGGTAAAAACATTTTTAAGAATTAATGAAAGGGTTTCCATGCCTAGTGGTTGTAAGCATCACCACTTATTAGCTAATGTTCTCTATCATGTTTGCTCAATAAAAAAATGGTTTGGCCAAAAGAGGTTTTAGTTGCTTCAGTTTGCAGAGTAATCACAAGTATACAGTAATTAAAAAAAAAAACTTCTTTCTATTTTTATATTAATACAAGGTACAATCCTTTTAGTATAATTTATATTTTATATTAATAGAATATCATGCTTTGTGCATGACAGAATCACTTGCGCTGCACATTTTGCTTGCAAATTACATACAACACCTGGCACAGTGTTTGCTACATTTCGTCTGGAGCTGTGCAGTCAGTTAACTAGGTCAGCAGTGGCTGTGTGTAGAGAATATAGCCCTTCTGCATGTTGCCTTTCTGGGAAGGAACAGAGGAAGGGGACACCTTGCCAGAGATATCCCCGGCCTTGTTCTAACAGCAGGAGGGAGCGCATGAGCTGACCTCACCTGACAGCAGCACCTTTAGAGCATCTACATATAGAAACTAGACCATATCACAGTGGGTGGATTATGTCTGGAATGCAGCTGATATTATTACATTGCAGAACAGCACGTAGCCTAACTATACACTGATTTTGAACAGGCAGAGCAACAAACAATTGATTAAAATATCAACAGCAGGCACTGTTCAGATATACGGCATGTGTCATTCCCATATATACTGTTTTATTCTTTTTTTAACTCTTGCTATATATTTATTGCAAAATCCATTGTGGGTTTAAAGCTCAGATATCGAATATTTGAGGTGTAAAGGGATTTGTAGTCATAACCCTGTGATAGGGTATGGGTGTCATGTACCATCTTACAAAAAGGTAAGCCTGTATGACTTTCATTACCGGCTAGGCCGATTAAAGCAATGCTCTTATCAGATGGAAGATTAGCTCTGGAGCTGGATTCATGCGATGTGTAAAAAGTGCAGAGTAAAAGGCAGGATTAAGGCAGATTCGAGGGAGGGGGGAAAGAAAGAGCTAGAAATTTGAGGAAAAGAGTAGTTCTGTTTTTCAGCCTCTATTTCTGACCGAGTTCAGACCAGAGAGAAGTACACAGCACACCCAAAACTCCATGCTGTCTGTCTTGGCCCAAACAGCAACCAGGATCAGATAACAGGGATCAACAGACCTGCCACTGCTGAGAGCCAGAGAGATAGAAGGAGATAAAGAGAGTGACTTATCAAAGTGCATTTTGTAAAAAAAATAAATAAATAAATAAAAAAGATAAATAAATATAAAATAATTTTTCAAAAATCTGACCAAGTAGCAGGATAGATCATATCTCTTATATAGAGTGAACCTTGGTAAAGTGGGACACATTTTTGTCAAATGAATGATACCAAAATCATTCAAAAATATACGGGTGAAGAAACACAAAATCAAATGTTAAATTTACCACTTTACTAATATTCACCCTACATAATAATTTTAAACCTTCCAAACGATATACCCCTAGGTAATTATCATCCTTAAAAAAAATAATAAAATCACATCTCTACTCTTATATGATTTCTTGTAAATTATCACAAACAAACCAGTCTTTTTTTTTTTTTCCTTTCAGCTGAGCTACTTTACCTTTCCCATTGTTGAAGACAGCTGAGACAGGGCTCTATATGCCAAGCTTGATTACAGCCCCATGCAGCTGTCTGTGTTCAGAACAAATACATTGGCCTCCTTCCATGGTTAATGAGCATGGCCATATTACGAGGCTAGACATTAAGATGTTATAATTTTGGAGATAATTAGTTAGCTTGTCAGTTTTATGTTTGGTACCTCTGTGGCATTGGGAACAGGGTCTTGCAGACTGGATGTTTGTGAGTCAAGTGTCATTGGATTTTATAGCTTAATTATCATTTAATTATATTGGTTTAGCTATTACTGTTAACAGTTGTTAGTCTGCCAAAGTTTGCTTCAGAATTTTTATTTTTTTTAAAGTAGGATATAGCCTGGAGAATTTTTTCTAATAAAAACGTACCTATCTAAAATGATGTGTAAATATAAAAAGAAATCCCATTATTAAGGACTGGATGACATTGACAAATCTCTATAGGACAAGAACTACATTTGGTATATAATCCCACTGTCAAACCTCCTGTGTTTCTGGATAAGAGCTGTGCAAACACAAACTGAACAAATATCCATGAACAAAATATTCTGCTTTATAGTACTCAATCTTAAAAGTGCTTTAATGTTGGATAGTGTGTGTAATTTCTTTTGGAGACAACAGCAAAAGCTCAGTCAGAAGAGATCCTTGCCAAAATACATTCATATGTGTACCTGAACATGTTCCAAAGACTTGTGAATGTAATTATCACACACACTCAGTGCACACCAGAAGTAGTGTTAGAGGACTGTGTATGGTCAGGGAGACTAAGTAATCCAACCAAACATGTGACCCGTGTCCCTCATTAATGCAAACGGTACCAGTCCCCTAGGTTTTGGCTCTGGGTTTCAAAAACAACTTCAACCATTGTATTGTGTGTACACTGCACATTTGCAAAGCATTTGGGACTTGACTTGGCAACTTGTTGAAGTCTGAGTGTAATTTCCTCTCTTCGAGTGGAAATTGCACTCCAGGGTCAGGGAAAAGGGGAAAAAAGAAAATCCTTTTACTTAATTCAGACAATCTATCATCCTTCAAAGCAGGAGCAGCATGTGAATTTCTTAAAAACAGTGTTTACTGGCACGAGCCCATTAACTTGTTGAAGCTGCTATTATTCGTTACAAAGGTAGTTGATTTATGCTTGATTATACTTGATACACTATGAGCATTCGATGCAAAGATTTCTGTAAACAAATAACATCTCAGCTAAGAGGTAATAGCATAGGTAATCAATTAAGTTTAACAATAGTTCAGATTCGTGTTGAGCAAAATCTTCAAGCACTTAATACAAATAATATTTTTAATGGATATTAATAATCAGTGGGAAATTACTACATCATGTTGACAGATTTTTTTTATTTGAAAAACTACATCAGACCTAAGATTTTTTTGTGCTTGAGCATTGCATTTATAACACAATATCCATATGCACCTCATGTCACACACTAGCCTAGTTGTATTTTAGCTTTGATATATTTTATACTAAAGTGCAATTATACCTACCATCTCAGTACCATAATCATACTTACTTAGTCTTCATTGCTAACTGTTTTCCCCACATTCAGATCTGTTTTCTTTCAGTCTAATAGCTAATGATAGCTTTTTTGCGGATTGTTCACATAAGTATGTTTTCTTTTCTCAGTAATGATGTCACCTGCGCATGCGTTCACACACACACACACACACACACACACACACACACAGTTGAGAATGGTGCTACTACTGAATTTCTTTTCAATGTAATACTATGAACAGCATCTCGATGCTGACAATGATGAAATGAATAATCAGAATCTTCGAGTCATATTTAATTTTGAGCATTTCCCAGAAAAGAAGTGTAACTTCTAATTCTAAAAAAATACAAGGCTTCTAAAAGTCAGCAAAAATTTATCTGAATATGAAAGTCTGTGTGTTGTGTTTTAAATGTAATTCCAATGTGTTGGAGTATGGGTTTGGGCCTTAGAAAGTTTTACGCTTGATACAAATGCCCTAAATCCCAACACTAAGAAAGAGAAACACATGAGTTAATGTTCAGGTTTGTTAAAATTCTCCGCTTGATCTTGACTTCTCTATGTGAAGCTTGTCCTCTGTTTGGATTAGAATGTAGTTAATGTAGTCAATATGTAGTGGAATCATGTGATCTTTAAACGACGACTCAAGACATATCTGTTTTCTTCAGTACCTCCCGCTCACACGCACACACAAAAAAAACACACATATAAAAAATCCACTTCCCAACTGTGTTTGACTGATGACAGTTAGTAACCTAGTAACCCAGTGTAAGTATCTATCCAATGATGGAAACTTATTGTAAGTTGCCCTGGATAAGAGCATCTGTTAAATGCCTAAATGTATCTACAGATCATGTAGCTACTGTACTGATGAGTAGATTAACTTAATATTCCTATAAAAATATTAGAATGGGGGAAAACGTGAACAGACCGAACTTGAATGTGGCATGGTTGTTTTTGCCAGGCAGGTTGGAGTGGAGAAAGGCTTGACTGGTTGGAGGTTGCAGAAAAGCTACAGCAATGCAAATAACCCCATTTTATGACCATGATGAGCATAAAAGCATCTCAGAACGTACAGCATGCCAAAATTGAGGCGGATGCACTGCAACTGCAGAAGACTGCATCGGGTTCCACTTCTGTCAGCCAAGAACAGGAAGCTGAGGCTGCAATGGGCAAAGACACACCAAAACTTGATGGTTGAACGTTGGAAAAACATCCCCTGGTCCCAGATGTGAGGAATAGTTTGTTTGAAAATGTTTTGGCTTTATAATATCACTTACATCTCATGTGACCATGATATCTACAATTTCCTTTCTGATATGATTAGATCATTGAAGGAAGTCCCAGTACTTTGTTCTTAAATACTGGACTGGGAATAAATCTCCCTTAACACGCCCCCAAAATGGGCTTTAGTAAATGATATTGCAAACTAATGCTTTGATTCTGTTTTTGTAGTGAGTTATAAGGCAGCAAATTGGAAAAAGGAAAACAGTGTTGAGTTTTGTTGAACACAAAACCTTTTTAATGACAAAGATTGTTGAAGAAAAAAAAAAACTTGAGTTTACCATTGTCAGCCTCCTCCTCTACCAGTTTCAGTTTCACTGAGGTTGCTGATGACAACGCCTTGACATACTACAAATATGCGCCATTTAATGTCCATCCGTGCATCGTCCGACTGCATATCTGTCTGTGGTCCCATAAGGCAACAGCGTATGCATTTTATGTCTGGTGTACAAAAAGCACACGTGTCTCTTGAGTGCTGTAACATTCTCTCCGCTTAATTTTCTTTCAAAATTATTACTGTGATATGCATCATGGCTGTCAAACGCAGCAAAATCGGTGCTAGTGATTTCAGGAGCAAGAGGAAAAAGAAACATTGACTACAGTATTCCTTGTAGCATTGTTAATTATATAATTTAGTGTTTGCACAACATCCCATCATTTCCTATTTTACAGATGTTAAGCAATGCATACCTGTACAGTATTTCATTAATGCTGGTGTGATTGTAATAGCAGTAATATAGTGTACATGTGTACGTTTTCTTAGATTCAACATTCTCAAAAAATTTGCTGGACACATTTAGTTCACTCACGGCAGCTGCTATTTTGCCAAATGTTAGTTTGCTTTACTGATCATTTGACAGAAAGAAATTCTGTTATTTGCTTTTCAGAATCAGGCTTAGTTATGTAATGAGGCTGTTCGATGTCATGATTTACTGTCAAACTGTTCAAGTATCCTAAAATTCTAAATTATATAATCTGTGAACCAGTAGAATTAAAAAGTGATAAGGTGAGACAAGTACCTATGATTACAATTTAACCACCACCAACACCTCCCTGACTTTTTTTTACCTTACAAAACAAGCCCTGATTAACCTCTTTCCACACCTATTACCATTCAGAAAATAATGACCAACCCTGGTGTTCAAGGACACAACACTTTCACGCATAATAGGAGATTCATCATAAAGAGTGTCTTCTCTCAAGACACAAATATATCCTCCTCTTCAGCACTGCTCCCTCATATTTTTAAGCACTGCCTGCCTCTGAAGAGGATCGTGAGAATCCTTTGCAGCAATTTATCAACACATTTTATTTTTCAGACTGATTGTGTATGAGTGTAAGGTACATGGTGCTCTCTGATACCGATACAAATAAAAAAATTAGTAGTCTATTTAGGATTACTCAATCAGGGGCATCATGGAACATTTTATTTAGCTCTTTTGATTCTGGCATGTTCTGCTAATCTCAAACTACTCATGCTGAGTTTCACGTGACTTGCAGAACTGAAATGCTTTCACACCGGATTATACTCCCATGAACTTCAAACTTTGTGTGCATGCGGCAAACCTTGCACTCATTTTTAATGACTGCACTTTAACGCCACACCTTTATTACAGATGCTATATGAATGCTATATGATGTCATCACAGTTTACTTGTACTGCTGTCATTTCATGTTGTTTTGTCATTTACATGACATGGCTGGCTTATTTAACTGCAAAATGCTGTTGGCATTCACTTCAGTGTGAAGCAACACATTGAAGAGTAGGCAATTGCTGAAGCTTTTTATACTTGAAGGGTTCATTTGCACATACTGTATAGCTCTGTTCTTATAAATTCTCACAAATCATATATATTTTATATTATGCACCACAGAAAATATCAATCAAATTGGTATGGTTTCTTTTTTTTGATTAAGTAAAACATTTGATTTCAGTGGTCAGAATGTGACACATTATAAAGAATTATACAGAGAACTCTTACTTACTCTCTTACTGTACCTACTTCTCTTACCTTACTTTTAAATGTTTTTGCAAATGAGCCTTCACTTTCATATCTTAAATGAAAAAGTGGGTAACTTTCTATGTAAAATGTGAGTAGACAATGCACGGAAAAATGATTCAGGTGTGAACTTATTTCAATTGAGATCAGAATTTTCATAAATATTTGTGGTGTAGTGGTTAGCACTGTCGCCTTGCACCACCATGGTCTGGGTTCGATTTCCATCTCTGTGTGCATGGAGTTTGCATATTCTCCCCGGTTCTCCCCCACAGTCCAAAGACATGCAGATTAGGCTAATTGGCGTTCCCAAATTGCCCTAGTGTGTGTACTGTATGTGTGTGCCCTGCGATGGATTGGCACTCTGTCCAGGGTGTACCCCGACTCGTGCACTAAGTATCCTGGAATAGGCTCCAGGCCCCCCGCATCCCTGTATATAGAATAAAGGCAGTATAGATGATAAGTGAGTGAATAAATAGGTGTAAATAATTGTAAAAACAATAGTATGTTTCAGGAACTAACCTGAGGAGACCAGAAGACGTAGCTTTAGCGGTTAGCCCTTTGTAGCGTGAATGGTAAACCCAAACGCGG
>JAQMYJ010000036.1:16470851-16537617 GCA_030014305.1 Clarias laeviceps | reverse complement strand
ATGCCAACTTCCTAACAACCTGGGAAATGTAAAGAAAAGATTTTTACTATGTAGTAATACATAAGTAACAAGGCTTAACTCAGTTAAATAGATTTTTTTTGATCGATTAAATACAAAGCAAAATAATGACACATTTCTGTTTCAATTCTTGTGTTGTCAGAGCAACTCATCAAAATCTAAATGCGGCATTTATCTTTCTTAATGCTGCACCCTAATTTCATTGTTTTAACACTTAACCCAAGCAATCAACTCAGCAACTTCTCTTCTAATCATGGCCTCGTTTACAATTTGCTCCAAGGGACACTTAATGCAATTATAACTGTCCTATAATTAAATACCAAATGGCACAGTTTATCTTCTTGTCTCTGCACTGAATAAATGCACTCATATGTTTTTTTTTTTTTTTTTACATTTAAACAATAACGTATCTGACCAATAACTGTATACCTTATTTGGATCCATTATGTTTCACCTTTTATCTAACCACATTGTTTTTTCCTAGAACAGATTCACTGGCACATTTGTGTGCCCTTTTTCACCTGTCACAATTTGTCACTGGTTAAATTTGCGCCTTAATTCAACCAGTGAAAGAAACCGACCACACTCTGTAGAATACATTAACAACTCTGCTAAATGCCATCGGGACCAGAATTCACCATGGCTTGGCGTGACTTATTGAAATGTAGTCCAGCAGGAAATACCACCCACAGCATGTTTTCTTCCATGCAGGAGAGTTTCTGTTATTCTTAACTGAGAGCGCTGTAAGACCACACTTCACCAATGTGGAGAGGAATGCACAATCAAGGATGGTCGCTAATGAGAGCCATTTACAACAGAGTCTGCATCTCATCTTGTGTGTATCTAATTGCATGGTGTGTGCAAGCTCATTTAGTGTTTTGTTTACCCAGGCCTGCTCTGGCCATGCCAGGGTTTAGCCTCAGACCTGGCTGTGGGAAGAGTGGATAGTGAATAAATGCCAACATGGAAATGATCTGCATCTATGTGTCATCCTGAATAGGTTAAGAAATCCATCAGAACAAATAGAGCGAGCACTCTTGCGGGTACTTCACTTGGGTGGATAGCTGTGGAGTCTGCATGCATTTTCTCCTGTTTTATTCCCAGTATTGGCCTCCATAAGGTAAAAGAGCTGGGCTAACCATTACTTTTACCCAATTAAATCAATTTGTTTCAGGGAATATCCGAAATCAAAGCATTGCAAGAGAGCATTAGCATGAACAAATGTGCCCAAGAGCGTGTGAAAGCCTTGGGAACATGCAGGCATCCTGCTGATGTATGTTTAGATCCTCAGACTCAATAAAGTGGATACAGTGTCCACAGAGCTAAAATCCAGATGGTGCACGCACACATACACACACACTGCTGTCAAAACATGCTGTCAAATTTATGTGAAATATTTGAGTAGTTTCTTTAAGGCAATGTGCTTTAGAGTCTGAAGTAATGATGAACTGATGTATAATTAAATCAAACAGGGATTATTCAGTTAGTTATCAAGTTGGGGGATGTTTTTCCTAGGTATTCCTAGGTGGCTTTCGTTTTATTAAAGATAACTGAGATGTACTGAGCTGTAAAAGGCAGTATAAAACACAGAGTCAGATGATTTATACTCCTTCATGATTCTAGCAATTTTCTCTGGTTTGGAATTCTTTAAGGAAAAATTCCTCCCATTTACAATTTCCAGCTATTGACTCTCACTGTTGTCTGTGACCTCTATTATTTTTTAATGTTGCAGACACCAGGACAAACAGTAGCCCCAGCTTTTTATTTCTAGCCAGCTTTCCAGTAGAAGGCATCAATAAAAAGTTGTGCATAATCCCACTTGTTTGTATCTTAAGGGAAACAATCGTTTACAGGCTACAGGAGCTCTTTGTCATGATGATAAAGTAGTAAGGTCCTGTGTAAATACAGGGTTGTTCACTGGTCTCGGTTGAGTGATGAAAAAAACCACAACCATATTTAAGGGCTGGGACTGATACTAGTATGATAATGGTGGCAATACTTAGTCATCTGAACAGCAGAGAGGAGCAAATGGAACACTAAAGGTGTGGAAGTGTTTTGCAGCAGACGGAGGGGATGTGGGGGGTGCATAGTGGGGCATATATCATACTGCCAGGTGATAAAGAGAATGCAAATAAGTCATTTTTCACAGCAAGTCATGGCTGAGAATAAAAAAAACAAAAAAAAAACAGGGAAGATTACAGTAACAAAATGAATTGGTTAGATTTTATTTATGTACTGTAGGAAGTCAGGTTTGTATAGAAATGGACTTTGCAGAACCGAGAATGTGCTTTACAATATATACTTTTTTTAGTAAAATGATCTAGTTAAATCCAAATGGAAGATGAGTTAAATGAATATGTATCTACTGTAGAACATTTACACAAAAGTTACGAATCGGTTTGTTTAGAGCATAGACATAATGCAGATGCCTTCACAATTTTTGAGATGATTTATCTACAGTAGTGCAGGCAGTTTCTAAAAACAGTCACTTTTTCTGCAACATCATGCAGAAAAGTGTGTTTAAGTAATTTCCCGACAAGAGATGAGTGCAGTGATTGAATATGGATGAATAGATGAAATAAGAAGAAATTACTGAACCTATTAATCATTTTGATTCATATTTCTACATACAGGACAATGCCAGCTGATTTTGAGTCATGACCTCTTTAGCTCAAATGTACAAAACTATTTATAAGATACACCCATCACTTCTACAAGGTTTGCTTATCAAACTTACACAAGTGCTTATCCAAATCTAAAAAAGAACAAGTTTAGCACTTTACGTTTAAATGCATGAGATAAATACAAACATAAATCATAAAATTTAGAATTTAAATCATAGAATTTGGATTCTCTTTCCATGCATTGTGGCTTTTGTCTTTTGTGAATCAGGTTTCCCCTAATTAGTGCTGATTAGTGTTTCCAAATTCTTCATAGTGTATGATTAGGCATATGAGTGCTATCCAGAGTGTGCCCTGTCTTGTGTCCTGAGCTCCTGATGTTTCAATTGTTCACACACTTGTTCACACATGTTAAGTTTTTTCATGTTATACACCAATTGGCCATAACATTATGTCTAACAATGTGTAGGTACCCCCCCCCCCCACCCCCATGGGCATGACTCTGCAAGTCCTCTGGTGGTGAACTGTGGTGTCCAGCACTGGGACATTAGTGGTGGATCCTTTGGGTGATGTGGGTTGTGGGATCTGGCCTCAATGGATCAGACACGTTTGTCCATTGATGCTTGGTCAGATCTGGAGAATTTGGAGGCCATATTAACAACTCTGAAGTCTTTGCCTGATAACCCCCATATGTGGCACCTGTGGTGTACTGAGTGTTCTGATACCTTTCTATTATAACCAGCATTGATGTTTTCAGCTATTTGTGCTACATTGGCTTTTTTGTGGGATTTGACCAGATAGCCTGGCCTTTGATGATCCTTGGGTGACCATGATCCTGTCACCAGTTTCCTGGTATATAATTGATAATGTTATTCAATTCACCTGGCGGTGGTGATAGTGTTGTAGCTGTTCACTATATTGTGTGTGTGATGTTTTAAGGATAGTAACATGGCTATCACTTTGACATTGCACTAACTTATTTATTTATTTATTTATTTATATAGAATCAGACTCATCTTGAAATTATTATAATTTGTTCTTGTCTCATTCTTGGTCATTAGTTTCAGTAGAATTTGGTTCTTTTC
Organism: Clarias laeviceps; assembly: GCA_030014305.1. Lineage (NCBI taxonomy): Eukaryota > Metazoa > Chordata > Actinopteri > Siluriformes > Clariidae > Clarias > Clarias laeviceps. The sequence goes on along the minus strand of JAQMYJ010000036.1, from coordinate 16,533,893 downwards.
TTGACTTTGGAGTTTTACATTTTTACATAAATGTTGAGAAAAAATTGAAGAAAATAGCCTAATCATTAAAAATGGACAAATGAAACCAACATGTTAATGTAAAGGGAAAGTAAACTAAAAAGAAAGTAAAAAAAACAGATTTGATAGTTTTTGGTCTCTAGCTTGACTTGAACAGTGGGTTCTAATGTTGATTTAACAAAAGGTCTAGTACGTGCTGTACATAAATGTTTTGCACCATTCAGGACATATATTAGAGTCATTTTGCTAAAAATGACACTATTGTAGTTTATTAAATAAAGTCTTAGACTGGATGGGACCATCTGATTCTCAGATAAGAGGATGTCCCAAATTCCATCTGTCTCATTCAAATTAAATCACTTTTGGACTAAGGCTATAACCACATGCCTACATGCCAAATCCACAAGAGGAAATTGAACACATGCAGCCAGCTCAGGTCATGGCAGTTAAAGAGAATGAAAGCCTTCTTACGGACAGATTACCTAAGAGTGAACATAAGCATGATACTCCAGAAACTTTTTCAGTATTTTTAAAGGAAATGTAAAGTGCAAATGACAGTTTGGTAAAATTTCACTTATAATTATGCTGAACAAAATCTACTGAGGCTATTAACTAAATAATGGCTAATACTGAATACCTTATGAGAAACAGATTGCAGTTCTAGCTATGAAGATGTTTTCAATAGAAGAAAGCCAAGACATCTCCAAGTATCATTCTAGACAACTTCCTTCTGTTTGGGCTCTGTTTGGTTTTGTTTATGAAAGTGTTCTGCTCTCCGTGTCGAACCGTGACCAGCCGTGCAGCTTATCAGAAACACTTGTTGTGTTTAAGGTTGTTGAATAAAAGCTCTGTTCAAGCTCTCCACTCACTCAAAACCAGGTACAAAAACCGCTCTTTAGTTCTACAGAGGAAGACATGAATATGTAACATGAAAGATCAATGGATCTAAATCATATGCTTACGGCAAGTAGCTATCTTCATGAATAGTGACTTGCTTGAATTATGTGACTTTAAGCAATACCATGCAAAGAAGGTAGCTTAAAAAATCCAACGGATGATTTCACCCACATAAAGGTAATACTGTATCTACTGAAATAATGAATGATTAAAGGTAAATCAGAACTTCATTAGGTTGTTTGAAACAAACATATTCAGATCTACAAAGCTGAGGCAATATAACTTAGAAAACTAAAATAGATTTGAAACATAGAAACACCTTCTATTAGTCGTCAGTCTTAGTTAAACATTTTACTCTAGCTAAACATACTCATAACTAGGGTTGGGCACCGGTACCTATATAACCGGTATGTACCGGACCGAAACAGAACGCGAATTTCGGTGCCTCATTTCGGTGCCACTTAAATGCCTGAACTGTCGATTGAAATATTTGTTCTCTGGGGCTATATGATGACAGTTGTAATAAGCATCACATTCATCAACACACATGATCGCTAGTAAAATTTAAACACTGCATTCATGGGGTGTCAGAAATGATCGGAAAATTAAATTATTTCCTTAATTAGAAAAATCTTGTGAACTTCGGAAAGCTTTGATAATACAAATACAAAACATTGTCGCAGTAATGTTACTGTCCATTTTACTTTGTAGATTAAAAGTTTATTAGATTAGATAAAAAAAAATTAAAAGCACAAATCATCAGGAAATGAGACCATCCGAGATGCGCGTGAATGCGGCAACCAACGTTACACTCGCTCTGACGGCAGCAGGTGGTTTACCGCTAGCTTAGCTTTGCTAAATTAAACAACTTTAGTTAAAATGCCTAAAACTAAACGGTGGAAAGTGTGGCTATATCTCACAAGAAAGGATTCCGACACCGCGAACTGCAGCAAATGTTTTACAGCAGTTGCGTGTAACGGGGGAAACAGGTTAAATCTAATGGAACATTTGAGGGCACGCGGAATAAAGTTAAAAGCAGAGGGAGGCACCGTGTTTGACAGCTTGCGGACAGCAGCTGGCACTATCGGTGTGGATGATCCCAGTCATACCAACCGTAGCAAAAAGGAGTCCACAGATTATGATTACGACAGCAGCTTTTATGCAGGTTAGTCGTAGGCTAATGTAATGTTGATTGCAAAACGCAAATCTGCTTTCATGCTAACAAATGGTCAAACGATTTGTAAAATACTAATGTAACATGGATTCTGTTATTTTTATAGCTTTCCAGCTTGTACTACAACAGTGACATAAGGTGGCTTATGTTTTTTTTTTGTATTTACTTATATATTTATATACTGTATACTTTAAACGTTTAATATATTGTTCTATTTTAAGCATTTAATTTTTTGTTCAATAAAAATGTATTCTTGAGTCATCCACCATCATTTTGTGGCTTATGTAAAGTATCGATTCAGGCACCGTTTTGGCACCGGTACCGTTTTAAAAGTATCGATTTTTCACCGGAATCAAAAAAAAAAAAAAAAAAAACGATACCCAACCCTACTCATAACTGGGTAAGCTATCTCTAGCATCAAAACAGTTAGGAAACTAATTGGAACTAATTGTCTAAATTATTTTTCTTATAAATTGCACTTTCTCTTTTTCACTTGTCTGTATATACAGTACGCTCACTCTTATGCTTTCTGTCTTCTTATTGCCTGCCTGTCACTGAGTCATCTGACTTCTTTTATGCCTGAAGTTGGGGAATGATAACATTTGATGTATCTGAGCTGATGTATCATACCCCTGAAACTGTGAATTACTATTATAGGACTGTCATGGCAATTCACAGCAGCTCTGGAACATATTATTATAGAGTTTTTTTCTGTTCCCTGACTTAATAACTATGTTTTTTTTTTTTTTGCACTGTAGATCTAAGACGATACATTTTTAAAATGAGAAATTGTTCAACATTAATATTATGACATACTTTTTAATTTTTTTTTCTATTTTTAATTTTTATGACTAAACTGAATAATTTGCAGGCATAATGCACACATACCTTGATACATCTACACATTTCTTGACTATGAATCATATTGAAATAAAGCAATATAGATTGATCAACCACAAATTTTGTAGGTTCCCCTTGTACCCCTAGGGAAGCTTTGGGAGGGGGTGCTGTGTTGTCTGGCATCAGTAAGTTGGAAGTGAATCCTTTGGGTGCTGTGGACTGAGGAGTGGGGTCCCATGGATTGGACTGGTTTGTCAGGCGCATCGGATTAGGATCTGGGGAGTTTGGAGGTCGGGTCAGCAGCCTTCGACTCTTTGCCAGCTGAGCTGTGGTACACTGGGTGTTCTGGTGCCTTTCAATCATGGCCACCTTTGACTTTTTCTAACTAACATTAACTTTTCTGTGGGATAGGACCAGTCAGGCTGGCCCTTGGACCCCGCTGACACAGGTGAGCCTTGGGTGCCCATGGTCCTGCCACCGGTTTGCTGATGTATCACTGCTAATCCATGTTGTTACCATGTTAATGGTGTAGAGGAAACATTTGGTACTATAAATGTCAATAGAATGCTTATCTTTTTAACATTACATCCCGCACCATTTCTGTGTTTTCTGATTGATTATCACATGTATCAAAAAAAAAAAAATCTTACTTACTTACAGTAGAGTCAATGGAAAGTTCTTTCTTGTCCATTTCAAATTCAAATTCTTGTCCATTTCAGAATCAGATAAAATTTGAGAACCAACTGAAGTTTCATAGGACGGAAGGAAAACATCTGTATAACTTTCTTGTGTTTAGCAGCAGCAGTAATGCAATTCGACTTCACTCATGTCCAAATATTATTTGGCAAAAATGATGAAAAAACAACAAGATGAATATCTGTTCTAACTTTATATGAGTAGTAGTGGTGACTCAATCATCAATAAATTAGACATAAGAAATAAAACTAGATAAACATAAATATCAGTGTTTAGACAAACACAAAAACAGATCTGTGTGTATGTCTGACTGGAATCAAGTTCAAGTGTAGCATGCGTGTGCAGAAACCCTGGCTTTATGGAATGAGTTTTGGGATGCGCAGCCCTGTGTCTTAATATGATTCATGGCACTGACTGCCACCTCTCCCTCTCATCTTACTGTGTGTGAGAGAGCCACCATGTGCATGCTCACACATCCTCATGCTAGAGTATAATATGTCCAACAACACCTCTGAGAAAGACCTCTATCATCTGACCTTCAGAATGACTTACTGAAAACCAGGGTGGTCCAAAGATGAGAGAACTCCGTAGTCCTATTTTGCTTGTAATAACTTAAAGCTGGAAGTTAATGTATACTGCAGGATTTGTGGTGAAGTAACTGGAGAGCTCCCGCTGTGAAAGCTGTACTAAGCTTAGGCTCATGTTCCAAATGTAAATTCACACCAAGGATAAATTGGCTTCTTTTGTTCATTTTCTGTTCAGTGGAAAAGATTCCAACTGGCCTGTAATGAGGTCAGGTAGATAAACTCAAAATTGTGTACTAGAAAAAGGAGGCACGGTTTGAGGATTTTATTAAGAAATACACACAGGTCCGCATAAAAGGAGTGCTTTTACTTGCAGATGGATTCAATACCCAATGTGAAAACTTCTGGATCCAGTTTTACGATTGGTTACACTAAATTGACAAACAGTGGATATAATTACACAATCAATACCTGCTCTACAGATCATTTGCCTTGTTTACAATTTTGCATGAAGAAAGCGTTAAAAACAACGCACTATAGTCCAGACCGGAGTTTTGGGGTAGATATTTGAGGAGGTTCAGTGCTTTCTGTGCACTCTAAACCAATAAGACATTCTGAATTAAAGTCATTGCCAGATCAGATTGGTTTTGTCTTAAATTACATCGAGATTACTTTTGTCTACATATGAAGTCAACTTTGATTATGTGCACAATCTCTGATTGAAAATACATAGGTAAGATCAAGTTGTGCATAAATAATTAAAACCTGATGAATGTATAAACTAAAAATTCCATTATGGTTCAACAAAGATTTTATATGAATAATCTAGTTTGAGATTCTCTTCATGCAGATGAAAAGCTTGTTTGACAATAATTTTGACTGCATGTTTAAACAATCATAAACTTTAAATAAGAACGGAGCAAAACTATTTATGTCTGGTATATTTATAACAGACCTTCAAACTTATGAAAGTGATGTTTTTTTATTTTGCTGATCAGGTGTGTTTAACCCACATCATAAACACTCTGTCAATAAAAACCAAAGTCTATGTAATGATAAATTGTAAAACAGCCAAATTCACTCAAGTTACAAGTTCTAAATGCCCTCATTCAGTGACTGATAAAACTCTTTGAATCAACTTGAATTAAGATCATGCTCGTATTACTAGAATGGTTTATTTTCACTGTCTGTCATTCTCAATTAAAAACAAGCCTACAGAATATCTTTTTTTTATTTAGAGTGGAGCTCATTCTGTAAACTGTACATGGTACACACTATAATCCCACCTCCACACAGAGAAGGAATGGGCAGAAGTAAAGAACATACTGTAAGTAAAGAAATTAAATCAGGTATATTAGCCTCATTGTGAGGACCAATCTAACCCTTATGTCACCTTTTTACACAGGCTGCAGTGTTAGTGGACCATCACATAATGAGCACCGTAATGGTCATATCTCATTTCAAAGTAAATTAGGCAGCAAAGCTCTCTTTGCTGAGAATCATCTGCTGAAATAATCCAAGGATTATCCACAAGGAACACTTCAATTCACATAAGGCTTAGCTGAGTCTTAGAAAGAGAATCAGACTGATCTTATACTAGATATTAATATGTGAATTATGTTGACTTGTTTCTTTCTTTATTATAATTTTTTACTATGTCTATTTATAAACTTGCATAATTATTATTATAAACTTCATCATTTGAATGTAACATTTCTAAAAGATTAACATAAAGGGGATAATTCAGCATCTTGACACCAATTGAAAACAGTTCCACTGGTGCTTCAGCCTTAATGAGGTTAATTATTTAGGGGCTCCTGAAAGAGAGAAATAAAATAATTTGGTGTGCTGTGTCTCTGCCCATGACATTAATGGAAACCATGAGTCTTTATCATTTCCTATTTAGAAACGAGCTGCATCCTGTTTAAATGCCGCAACATGCTTGTAAAAGGCCATGAACACTGTCCGTACAAAGCGCCCTGTGATCTGAGCGCTTCAAACACTGTTTGACAATCAACAGCACTTGTAAACGAGTCACAGCCAGAATGGAAAGAGCCGGTAATTGTAAATGTCAGGCAGAATTAAGAGGGGAATAAATAGTTTTACCTTGGTGCAGCAGGACAACAAAGAAAGAACAAGGAAAAAACACCCACTCTTCCCAACAGGAGACCTTGGTGCAGCGCTGCACTCTGAATGAGGAGGCCCTGTTGTGACAGCTCCTAATTGGGGAAACATGTTCCATTTAATGAACAATAGCATGATAAGTGATTTATGATTTGTGAACTGGTGCATTATCACTATGAAATTTGTTGCATCCCTGGGTGCGCACTTTTCCATTAATTTCATACAAAGCTTCTTTTATTTTTACAGAGCATTCACTTGTTGTTTTGAGCATTTCCATCTTTTGTAAAAAAAAAAAAAAAAAAAAAGATGAGGGATTTTTCTCGGGTAACAGATTAGGCTTATTGTTGGACTAAATTAAACAATTATAAAAAGTTTTAATAAATTTTGTTATTATCAAAATAAATAAATAAATAACAACAAAGTATTAGGATAAGAGGTCAGAGGCAGACGGATTAAACCATGGTGTGAATATAATGTAATATATTACATATATTAATGTACTATCTTTTATCGTAGATATAAGATAGAAGTCATTTATTTACACAGGCATATAAAATGACTGGTTTAAAATTGATTCGCAAGTGGGAATCAAGATGTATAATACCCAGGGAATTAGTATTTTTGAGGTTGTGCTAAGTTTCATGATGGAAGGGCGGAAAGGATTAGTCATGTCTCAACTGTATGGAAACATTGTGCACACAGAGGGAGGGGTAAGCCCAGCTAATGAGAGGAACTAAATTAGAACAAAAAAACAACTGCATTCCTACAATTTTAAGATTTGTGGATTTGGAAGCCATCAAGCTCTCAAAGTAAACATAAAAGCAGCCCCTCTCTAAATGCCGAAATGGAGCAAAGGCTGCTCGAAGTGCTGTGTCTGTGTGCCCGAGGTCAAAGCAGCCATAGACGCATGTTGTTTTATAAGTGAGTTATGTCAGATTCTTCCAGCTTCCTCTCAGCCTGGGTAAAGCCTGAGCTCTTGTGGGTTCCCCTCCCAGCATGCTGCTTCCAAGCAGCTCTGTGGCTTCTTTGTCTGGTGTGCAGTGCAGCCCACAGGGAGCCCTATCCACCCCATCCCCCTAGTGTCCAGATGTTACCCCCTACAGTATGTACCAACGAGCCTGATCTGCTCTGACACTGTTTACACTCTACTGTAATATGATCTTTAAATTAATTTCCTTTATTAAGTAAACAGAAAAGAAATTAAAATCAAGTGTACAGGTGCCTTCTTCAAACTATAAAGGAAGGACTGAACATACTGTAAATGGCTGGAGTTTGAAGAAAAATAGGTGCTAACATATATTAACTGTATGTTTGATAGAAAAAGCAATGAGAAAATTAACTGATCTCATTTACAGATATGAGAAGATCATAACAGCTAAAATAGTCAGTAGCAAGGACGCAGCAGGGGCCCGTACTATAAATGTCACAGACAACGACAATAGCAGTTAGAAGTCTATAAATTATCAAAATGGTTCATTAAACTGCTTTTGATCTGTGACAGTGCTGTATGAAATATATATCCAATATGAGATCAAAATGTACATACACAGCATGGGGGACCATGCTTAACACTTAGGCTTTTGAGGATTCTCTAGGGAGTAAGGTCTACCACTGATGAAATAATCTAATCAAAGGCATTTACAAAGAGACCCACTCAAGCTGTGAGTGCGGAATCCATGACACCATATCATAAGCAGCTTTTATCAGAGAGAAAAAAGGCACTAAATGCAGACGCCTTAGCTCCATCTGTTCTGGCCTGTGCTGGTTAGCTTTATGATTTAAACAGAGCCGCAATTAAGACAAACACAACAAGATGTTAACTGAATACTCGCCACATTTAAGCACACTTGCAGTGATGTATTATAGTGACTCAGCTTAGGCTTTGATCATAACAAGAGCAAAGCCAATGGTCATGATGTAATGGACCTCTACATTTTCAGAGACACAGCATGTTGTCTGATTTCAGCTCTGGAAATGGAACTGACTATTATTCATCCACAGCAAATGTTTGGAAACGAGTCAGTGTACTTGAGTGCTTTTCACTTGTCCCACTTCAGATGATAAAGAATAACAACTGCATTAGCTGGCAACAATCTCTCATGAGTACAGAAGTGAGCCTGAATGGCTTCTTATTGTAATATGCTCTCTCTCTCCAACTAACTCCCGCAGCCCTCCGCATACCCCCCACCCCCGCCCCTTACATACACAGTACCAGTCAAAGGTTTTAACACAATGTTGGATTTATTTTCCAGATTCTAGAACATTTTGTAGAACATTAGATCAAAACTAATGAAACTACACAAAAAGCATTAGGTCATTAAATAACAACAACAACAACAACAACAGTCAGTTGTTATTTTAAGACACAAAAGTCAGCAGTTCTTGAATAGTTCTTACCAGAACAGTATTGTCATTAAAACCCATAAAGCACTATGATGAAAAGCAATTCCAAAACTTACCTCTGCTGCAGAGGAGAAGTTCATTTAGAGTTAGCAGCCTTAAAAAATCACAAAAGTACTGCACCTCATATTAGAGCTGTTATGATATACTGCACCTCATATTAGAGCTGTTATTTGAGTCACATCTCAAAATCAACTGTTCAAAAGAGATTATTGCATATTGTGAATTCCTTCAGCAATGGAAATGCAAAAAAAATCATGAAAGACTGTTGAATTGTCCTAACCTTTGACTGGAAGTATATATATATTTAATAATATATGCAGTAATTTATATATATATATATATATATATATATATATATATATACTGTATACTTTATACAGTATAGTATATATAAAAGCAATAAGGACAAAAGATGCTATCTTCCTTGATCCATTGCGCGAAGAACATCATAGTCAGGCATTTATGGTGATGAAGTTCCCTCTTGCATATGACAGGTCGTTTGTTATACAAACAGGAACAGAGAAATGTGTTTAATCTCATGACCTGCTTCCTTCTTGAAATGCTATCGACTTTTCCCTTGGTTACAGAGAGATTGACGAGCCAGTCCCTGTAAAATGTACTGCAGAGACTCCAGCCTTTCCATGAGGTTCAGACATACACACAGACACAGACACACAGGCATGAATGCTGTGACAAAGTTGCTTCAGCCTTGTGGCATTCAGTCAAAGTCATTAGTGGACAGATTAAATGCCCCATTTATATTTAGTTCATTAACCTTGAGAAGGCACTTGATTAAAAAGGCAGAAAGGTTTTAAATGAAGAGTCTTCTATCCTTAGGGACAAATGCAGAGCTAAAATTATTAACACATGCCATCTCCTGGTTTATTGCTGACCCATGACCTCTTTTCAGGAAGTGACTTTGGTGGATATCATGCCCTTAGTTGAAGTTGCTAGAGTCAAAGCTGTTTATGGTTTTGCAAGGTGTTGTTCTGCTTCGTGCTGCAGCTGCAAACAGCTGGAGACTTTTTAAGGGCTAGAAGAAGAAGACTGATGTGCCTCTTGGTGTCTTGTAGAAAAAAATGCAGTGATCATATTTATCTGAGCTTTAGCAGTTTAGCAGTTGCTTTGAATGTTTTTTTTTTATGATTTTGTATGCTATCAAATGACCTTGAATGATTTATAGTAAAGCCATGTCCCCAACATCATCTACACAATAAAAGAAGTCTTAACATTTTCCATCATTCATGCTATACGATAAAAGCCGATACAAAGAATCTGTGGCTCACAGAGAGTACACGTTATCCCACACTACACTCCTGCCGTCTTGCACACTTGCAGCCGTCTTAATGCTTTACGTTTCATGTCATATCTCTTAGCACACAGGAGCCTTGAAAGAGCAATGGCGGGCATTACATCACCTGCAGAACTAACAGAGCAACATCCCACACAGTCTCTTCACCCTGATCTCTCCTTTTCCTGAAACTGTGAACCTCCAGCACATCTGGCTCTTCACATCTGTTCTGTCTCATGCTTTCTTGGTAGAGCAGTTTTCCCATCATTCATATCTCAGACAGCTGTGTTTGATGGCGAAGGAATGTTTAAAAAAATCAAAACAAAATCACACAATAAACCCAGCATTTAAGGATGTATGGAAGAATATGGATTTGTTTATTGCACATGGGTTTATTAACATGACCTATATTAACTATGTTAAGTACTGAGGACATAAAAGTTCTGGTAAATGGGAACCAAATGGGATAATAACTATATGGAACATAAAAACAATAGGATGTTTGTTTATAGATTTGGGCTTCATTCACAAATAGTAGGTAGTATAATTTTATAAATTCCCGCTGTGGGCGAGAATATTCTGATCACTCTCACATCGAAAATCACATCGTATGAGAAGCTCAGTTTTTATAACTAACAATATGCAAAGCAATGTAGGAATATGGAAAACAAATATCTAAATTAATTAGTTTTGGTAATTCTTGTGAGTTTATAGCTAGACATATGGCTTTTTCCACAGAGTAACTAGTTTCCTGCAGTAGAATTACTGATTCTGTACATATAACAGATGCGAGAACCTGCAGGAACTTTCCGCTTGGTTTATAACATTGGAATGCAACCCCTGTTGCATTCAAAATCAAAACCTACCGTACTTATACATGAACGTTAAACACAGTATAAGGCTAGATCTACCTTGTCATAAGGTCCTACACAGCTGCTCCTTATAAGATGTACTGTATTTAACCGAAGTTAGTGAATGATGGGTTTACTAAGATGACTTCTGCAATGCATTACCGCTACAGACGGTGGAACAGGAGACTGATCAAGCAAAATCACTACGACACAATCCTCTCTATATACATTCTTTAGAAAACATTTTTACATAGTTTATTATAAAAATATAAATGTTTCCACTACAAATCATTTCACATTAGTAGACAAGGCCATCTACATTTGCACACCCACGTACTTCCTCACACACACCACATCGTACAAACCACTCTAAAGGAAGAGTAGAGAAGGACAGGGTGGAACAAAACAGTATTGCTCTCTTAAAGTCATGTTTCATAAAGTAAAATGCACAACACTGATAACGTCATCACATAACCATGTCATAACTTACTGTATGCTACAAAACAAAAAGAAAACACTCAAATTAGCATGGTGTACTGTTTGTTATCAAATAAATAGATCATTACTGTTGAATTTTTATTTGTAAAGTAAAAAAACAAAAAACAAACAAAAAAAATGATACAAAAGAGCATAAAATATAATACAAATGATTTTTGTTTTTTTAAAGTTCGAACAGATTTTCTTTCATTCTTTTATACATACAAACATTTGTACAAAAGGATGGCCGGGTGCATTCAACACTGCTCTTATTACAGGGTGTGTTTACATATGTACATGCTGAGAGCTGAGGGAGCAGCAACATTTACAGGCAGACTGAAGGGTAGAAAAGGAAGAGCGAAATGTTTTTATCATTTTAGAGGATGTCACTGTCTATGTAGATAATTCATGATCTCAATACATTTTTAAGACACAGAAATGAACCTTTTTAGGCATTAAGAATTCTTCTCTCATCAGATCATTTCCATTTCTGTTTGTAGTTTGAAACTAATTGATGATCATAATGGCACGGAACATTAGTCTGAAGTAGTCGGTTGCATGGTATTTACTTCTTTTCTGTCCTTTTTTCATCCTAAAATTGAATGAGGGCTGTGCATCCTGAGCGTTTGCAATAGAGACATATTACTTGACATTGTCCCTAAAGTACTTTCCCTCAAATATATTAATGCCATTTGAAGACTTCAAAAATTTCACAGCAGGAAATATACTTTGCTCTTCACTGAGGTCCTTCATTTTTGTCATACAGTATCTAACACTTCTGTTCTTTGACCTTCTCTCTCTATGATTTTACTGGACAGATACAGATGTAACTAACACTTCTCGCCACATTCCAAAGCATTTCTCAACATGATCTCTGAATGTTGCTCAGAAGCCAGACTTGGGATATACAGCTAGGAATCAATTTTACATTGCCATTGATTTTTTTTTCAAGTAGTTCACAAATTCACATATTCATTGTTGGTTACAAAGTGTCTGCTTTAAGTGGCATAAAAAGCACAATAAAGGAGTACATACATAGTGCTTTATTGTTGATCCTATTACCTTATTGTGTAGTAATTATTCATGTATCCTTCTCAATCTGTCACATACACAGAATCAGGAAATTACTATAACATCAGTGTGCCTTTATTCAGCATTCCTGCTTTTATTGCACTGCCAATTTCACTCTCCTTTACTGAAATCCATTTCCCAGCTCTCTAGTTCTCTAAAGAAATTTCAAAATTAAAGGCATCTCTTATATATTGGTAGGCATGGTTTTCTCTTCAACTAGCTAAGACACTCTCAATCCAACATGACAGAAAACCAGTGAGGCATGTGGATGGAACATGTCTTAGGCTTGAGTTCATTCTTTTCAAAAGGGTGGCTGCATTACAAAGTTTTTGCATTTTATTGCCCTCCTGTCATGTGTTAAGAGCTATTAGTTGTATCTGCACAGAAGAGACACTTCCAAGTTCCTGATAGCTCCATCTTGCTCTTCAAACAGTGCTCTGCTGGTCTGTGGAGAGCTTATGGGAGTCTAGGGTCCTGCACAAGGGCTTGGTTTAGCAGAGAAGCCCCACCTGCATTTTATTCTTTTTCATTGCATGAAGAAGTCCATTAACAGGCCATGAGGCACATTTTCTGCCTGAGCAACATGACTGGGTGCTGGAAAAACAGCCGTTCCCAAAGAGTGTTGCTTTTCCTGTGCCCTGATATGCTAACATTGTTGTTTTATGCCTTTTCTCGTATTCATAATTTTTGTCTTTTAAAACCAAAAGCAGCATCAGTCTCCTGAATGTTTTGTTCATCTTTGAGTAAATGCTTGATTTTTTTCATTGATTTTTAGACAGGAACTGGGCTGTTTTTTGAGTGTGTTTCAAGTGCTTTGATACTGCTCACAATCTTCTTCTGAGGTTTAACAAATGTTACACCAACCTTCTTGAAGTACCTGTGAGATGAAAGAGAGGAAGAGAAAAAGTATGAGTGGTGCAATATTGACTGAATGAGAAGTTAAAACCTGTCAGTCTCTTGAAAAATTGCAATGGGCCGATGAGCTGTCGTAGTTGGCTACGGAAAAGACATGTGAACGATTTTACACAGAAAGATATCTGATTCCAGGATTCTTTAATATAAGGTTTGACTTGCTGCACTGGACAGTTAACAGAAACAAGCTTCCTTTGCTCTAAATTTTTGTTTGGCTAAGGACTAGCTTTTAAGTTTTATGCAACGGATAAGAAAACAGATAGTGTAGATCTATCAAGCACGTTACTCATCCCATGTGCATCAATTGAAGTTAGACTGTTAATATTATTTTTGACGCACAAAACATGTGTTTAAAACATTGTGAGATTAACAAATTAGTGCAGTGAAAGGAGAAAAAGGCTTTGAATTTATGCAAAAATACGGTCACATCTCATAGCCTTGTTATGTTGGACTTTATCGAAGCATATTAGTAAAAGCTTATCTGGGTTAGAATCTGCTAATCAGTTAGCAGTCTCGTAAGCAGAGGTTTTAGAAGGTAGCCAGCACACAGAAAACTATGATCCAAACCCACCGTCCACACTGTATGGCCTAAAGAGTTGTAATTCCCATGGATGGCTCCCACTCAGGACAAGTGGCTGCAGGCCTGACCTCAGCCAGGCAGATTCTATGGACAAAGCAAACCTTTAAATTGACTGCTATATTTTCTGACTAAGCATCAATGTGCATCAGCTATCAACTATTGTGATACTTCATGGGTAATTTATAATCCAAGATACTGAAAAACAATCTACTACATAGAAATGCATATGATATCTACAGTGTTAATTAGGATGATGAGCTACATTACAAGTACAAAAAAAAAGAAAAACAATGAATGCTGTATTTTATGTTTATTGTAAACCAAATCACATTTTTAAAAATCACCTTTACGAAAAAATAACTGATTCTCATTTGTTCAATATAGATTTCTGAATATATCCTTTAACATCAAGCATCACAATGCATTTGACCATATGATAAATGTGTTAAAGACTATCAAAGTTAATGGGTGAACAATCATTGTCCAGTATTAAGTGTAAGTTGCAAACATAGAGATACCTGAGAGCAAGTACAGGTAACAATTGCAAAATTACTAAATTGATAAATAATAGTTTTATTAATAGATAAATAATAAGGATTTTGCAACATTTTAGCGTTTTAGACCATTAGGTTCCGAACCATGTTAGGAATGATATGAATTAGCAATGAATATTTTTTTATTTAATATACATGTGTTTCACAAGTGGCACTTTTGTCATTTTAACAGTTTTATGTAACTGGAATTATTATTATTATTATTATTATTATTATTATTTAGAAATGAATGTACTTTAAAAGAATAAAAAGGAGCAGACACCATCATATAAATCTTTTAACAACATTGCTCAAATAAAAAAAAAGTTTAATGCTAAAGTTTAATTTGGGAAAATGGTCATAAATAGCAAACTTACATTAAATGGTGCAGTGCTATTGGTGAACATATTAGCCTACAGGTTTTAGCCTCAACGTAATTATTGGGTAATAAGGCAAAACCCGTTGGATTTTTTAATAAAAATACACATATTTAAGTGTGTTGGAATTTATAGTTTAAATCATTATTAATATTATAATTAGCTAAATCTTTCTCTAACAGTGCCTACATCTATTAGATAGGAAAAGAACATGAATGTAGTCATAACAAGCTACTGTAAATTAATAATCACTGCTTAGAATAGCAATCAATGTATAGATACTGTATGATACTGTAAATTTTGAACTCAGCAAAAGGTTTTCTAACAAATATATTTTAAAAGAATTTAATGCCACAAAGTCATTTGTAAAAGAAAGTTCTAAATGGTAAAAATAATAATCAGATCCCCAGATATAGTACAAAGACGATACACAAACTATTTTGTTGGGTATTTGAAGTTCTACATTTTTGTATTACAATTTTTTTTTCTATAAAAAGCACTTTTAGAAATTTTAGAAATTCCAAAACCTTGTTTTGTTTAAACAGCAATCAGATAATCATGTGTAGAAGGCCCATCAATCACCAGAAATCAACCAATCAGCCATTATTCAGGTGGCATGATTACAAATTATGGACTTTTAGAGAGATGTGTAGCTGACATGGAAGAAATAGCCATTCAGGAGACAGCATACCATTAGGCCAGAAAAGCCAAATAACAAATCCTAATTTCGGTATAAACAGTGTATACTCGCCAATCCAAAATTATAAACCAGTGTTTACCAGTGTAGCTAACAAACTAAATATTTAATCAGAAGTTTTGTTACATACTGTAGTATGGAAAAAAAATATTATACAAAATATATTATTGTAATAGTCATTCAAAGATCAAATGCTTTTGTATCCATTTTGTCAAACAATATGGTACAGTTCACTCCCTGGATAAAGCCAAGTCATGAGACAACATCTGCATCTTAAGCTACCACATTCTGGGCCATGGCTGTGGGAGAGGAAATCTATTTGCATATAATTATTTACCCAGCCATCTAAACCAAATATACATATAAAGCACTCTCTCACTGCTTAGCTGTTTCCTCTAGAGGTACAGTGCAGAACAAAAAACACTGCTCCAGGACAAAGGCTTTGATCATGATGATTATGAATGTCACGTTATTTACATTGTCAAATACCTTATCAGCTGAGGGGGAGGGAGGAAAGTGTCTCTACAGCTGTTATTTAGGCTGCAAGAAGATTTCTTTCCACCTACTACACAACCTTTTTTCCCAGAATCAGAAGCAGAGATGCAAATATGTGAACCAAAGCTGGGATTGATATTTCAATTGCAGGAGCTTTGTAAATAATGCCTTTACTCCAGTGAGTGTTTTGGGTGGTCACAGCATGCAGTCCACACATGAAACACGAACCACACTCAAGCTGTCTGTCTGACTTGTTTCTAGTTTGCTTCTATCTGACAACTACTGTAAAAAGGTTTCTGTATGTTTGCTGGGTTGTCACTGCTGAAAAAAACATGGCTGTTATAGTTCATAGGAGATGCCTAAGTAAGCAAACATTTCTAAGGTCTGATGTGTTTACTGCACTCAAGTCATCACAAATCACTTTATGTGTTATACATGTATACCAGAAACATGATTATATGTTTCCCTATCCAAATCCGGAAACTACAGTAGTTATGAGTTAGAGTACAGCTTGTTCGAATGTGTGTACATGAGGGAGAGCTATGAAAGGAAGACAATCTTACTCAGCAGAGGTCTTGGGTAGTGTATCACAAGAGCTGTAACTGACTCCACTAAAAGCCTCTTTGCAGGGTAAAGTCCTTGCACTCTCCAGCCAGTGGCCCACAGTGCTGAATGAGGTGATGTCAGTGCTGGTCTGAAGCTGATTGACCGGCCTAGGAGGCAAAGATATGAATGTGAAAAATCTTAGTATTTTGGAAAATGTTCTGTTATCCATATGCCACCAACCTCCAATCTGATTTGTCAGAGGTTGGTGAATAATTTAACAGCAAAGGTATAGCGCTTTTAAAAATTAATTGGTAATTGGAAATTATGGAAATGTGTATGAAATGTGAGAAATTGTGTATGAATAAAAATGATCAGATTGTCCCTGATGAGCAAGCTGAGGCTGATGATGGCTAGGAAAAACGCTCTGAGTTTGCCTATATGGTATATGCCTGTTCCATCAGTAAAGTAAAAATTTCATTAATGTACAGTAATACCCTGATCATTCGGTACATTCAGAACATCAGCTTACTTCATTTTATTGCCACATAATGTTGTTGAGTCTAGACCTGACCAACTGAAGCAATCCCAGATCATAACACTGCCTCTAGAGACTTGTACAGTGGCCACTATGCATGATGGGTAAATCGCTTCATGCACTTTCCTTCTCTCCCTGACACACCCATCACTCTGCAATAGAGTCAATTTGAATTTGTCAGACCACATGACCTTTTCCCACTGCTTCAAAGTCCAATCTTTTTGGTCTACACCAAATTGAAGCCTTTTATTCTGATTAGTCTCACTAACAAGTGGTTTTATTATAGATGTTTTGGAAAAAAAAAATTGGGGGGCCTTTTATACCAGTTCAGATTTAAAAAGGGCAGTGATGAGTGTCCTACTGTACCAATTCCGTGAGCATTATATCTAAAAAGAACAGAGGAGGAAACCTGATCAAAATCAGGAGAATCAAATGGAGGAGATGAGATTATGATTCCCCTGGAGATGGCTGTTAATAATAATGTCAATAAACCAATTATAATATCAGGAGGTCCACCCTCCAGCCACATTTGTTAAATGAGAGAATTGCCTGCAGTAACAGCTGAGGCAACCTAGCCAATGAGGTGAAATATATACCCAGATTGTCATTATTACAGGTGAAATAAGAAATATCCACAGATGTTCAGATACACAAAACGAAAAAAGAGGATTCCTACATTAAAGACTGTGAGATTAAAATTATGGAGTTTTTATAATTTTATAATTCAGTGCCCTGAACCTAGGCACCAAATAATAAGTGATTAACTGTGGGAAAATGCATAATTTAATAATTACTTGTATTTAATAAAACACTTCAAGGTCTCCATTGTTAAAAATGTTAGAATAAAATGTTTGAAGCATAATCTTAGGTGTCAGCTAATAGATATATAACAGGTTTGAGATGCAAGGATTGCAGTGGCAAACAGATGTTTGGAAAACATCTGACAAAACAGGCAAAGAACAAACCTGTCAAAAATACACTACTGATGTGAACGTCACTTAAACTCTGCACTTCACCCACATCCTATACTAGTAAACTATGAATGACCTCAACTTTTTTTGCGTGTGTTTTGAACTGATGGTTTATTTTCAGACACCACACTGAATTCTCAACAAAACACATACAGCACAGAGGGAAGGCCAAACATGAAAAGAAACAGCTTTGTTGTTGGAAATCGAAGCGATAGCCTAAAACCCCTGTGTCCAAAACCTGCTGGCTCTACAACTCTAAGCCTTCTCTCGGCATGAGTGCATCAGCCACGTGGGACGAAACTAGGGGTAAACAATTGCGTCTCTGTCTGTTGCTAACTTTTTTTCTCTATTCCCCTACTGGTGTGGTGACCTCTAAATAACTGCGGCTGCATAGTATCGTGTTTTAAATGCTCTCGAGGGATAAAAGAGAGGAGGAGGAACTTGCCCTTCTCTTTTGCAGGAGAGACATCTGGGCAGCTTCATCATGGACAGGAATGCACCTCTTGCTGTGAAGGGGAGCAGTGTGCCTGAGCCATCTCTGTGCTGGAAGTGTGCCTCCGTTTCACTTCCTGTGTAACACGCTTTGTGGATTTTACTCATCCCACTGACTGAGGGTCTGGTCTTGCCGCCTGAGGTCAGGTGGTAAAGCTGGCCGAATTGCTGATCTATTAGCACATTGGGCTTGTAGATAAATGAGGTGCAGGGGAACGGGTGCAGCTGAGACTGTAGAATGACTTTTTCAGCACCTCTGAGCAATAAATCACCTGGGCCTAGTGCTCCCTGGTTCTCAATGTTAAAAACCAATTAGGAAAATTACAAGTGAACTCCCTGGCATATTCTCGCACTTCCTTAAGACATCATTAGTCACAGTTATGCGCTTGGGTATCTTAATAATTAAATAGCTCCCTGTTAGGTTTAATAGATTGGCACTGAATGAGAAAATGTACCAGGATATTACTCAGGTAAGTTAAGGCCTGCACTATTTTAACACAGAAAATAAAAAGGCTTGTCAAGGCCATTCCTAGAATGACAGGAGGTGTAAAGGTAAACAGCTACAGTATCTTTGTGACCGTCTTTGTATAAGAAAACATTTGACACAAGTATATGAAGCAGGCAAAGCAGACAGTATCCTGCAAACCTTATTGGACCAGGACAAACAGGAAGCCAAAGATTATTTATTGCACACACAGTCTGTCTCAAGACAATTACTACAAACTAGATACATTGATTAAAATGTTTTTGTTTTTATTATTTTTCCAGCCAGTGTTGATCCTCATTTAGAAGCAGAGCACAATGACCAGTGGCCAGGTGACAGGATGGAAATGGAAATCTGAGCGACGTGTGACTATAAAGGAGGAAGAAGCTGTTTCCTTTCATTACGTTTCATGAGAAAGCTCTGTGTTGATGAACAGAATGTGACATGGAGCAGAACATGAGTAGGTGTCAGTTTGCAAAAAGAACATGTTCAGTGCTGAGCTTCTGAGTATTGTGGGTGGAACCATCACATACCTGGAGGCGGTGCTTGCTGTGATCTTAAGACTGCCTGGGTTACGTATAAGCTTGTCCAGAATACTGACAATCTGCTCAAACTTGGGTCTGTTGTTTCTGTCTTTCTGCCAGCAGTCCAGCATCAGCTGGTATAAGGGTGCAGGGCAGTCCATTGGAGGGGGAAGACGGTAGCCCTCATCCACTGCTTTGATCACCTGAAGCAAAAGGCCACATGTTCTGATGTTTAACTGAATGATCACTTGGTCAGTAGATATAGTAGATAATCTTACTTAGACTTAGGGCATGAGGTGGGGTACACCCTCTACAGGGTGCCAATCCATCGCTGGTCTAAACATTCTATTAAGCTTAAACCCTGATTCATAGAAACCATGTGCCATAATGTTTTTTGTTTTGTTAATTTTTTGGGTCCAGAACAGAAGTCTAAGTATGTTCCTCAGAAGATTAAATGAACTCTTATTCTTCATTACAAGGTGAAGTTACTTAAAAGTAATAAACCTATGGCCTGTAAAACTTTTACAACTGATTTGCCAGATCACTGATCTCATCAGAAAGCTCTGGCAGATTTTCAGTAATGTCTCTGTGTGGGGCTGAGTGAGCTTTCTCAGCATGCATGAACACAGTCAGGTGATCACTTTCAAGCTATGTTTTGCCACCTGTTCCCTACTGTACATGCTTTACTTCTTCTCATGGCAGGAAGTCCTGCCATAGTGATGTTGCTGCTACTCACATCCTGATTGGACATCTCCCAGTAAGGCCTCTCTCCATAGGACAGGACTTCCCACAGTACAATGCCGTAGCTCCACACATCGCTAGCTGAAGTGAACTTGCGATAAGCGATAGCCTCTGGTGCTGTCCACCTAATTGGGATCTTGCCACCCTGATGAATAACAAGGTCTCATTAGCCATTTAAATCATTTACAAGCCAGGTTGTTACAAATCATGAGCCTACATAAGGTGCATGTTTTGATTAATGCACTCGGTTTAAAGATGGTCTAAAATCTGAATAGTGTCTTTTGTGTTCTATAAAACACTGTCACACATTTTAAGTGGGCCAAATGTAAGAAGGCATACATACAGGAGGAGGAAATATCAAACTGTTATACATGTAATGAATAAAATTACAATGGTGATGTAATGCCGGTTGTGCTAGCATTAGCATTTGTTTGCTGTTGAACAGGACCTGGCTGCAAAGGATCAGTGTGAGTGAGGTTGAAACACAAGACTCTCATCTGCACTGATCTTGGTCTGGGTTTTAGTGCTGCCTGAGCTTCTTTCATCTGCAAAGTCGCCTCCCTGAGGAGCTGCACTGTATTTACCCAGCTCTGCCTGAGCTCCCAGGCTGGACTTACTCTGAGCTCAGGCCATATCATTGCACCAGGGGCGGAAAGAAAGAAAATGGTGGTGGAGCCAAGGGCAACCAACTCCAAAGCCAAGTAACACAACTCCTGCCCAGCTTTATCCAAACACCTGGTCCTCAACAAATAAATTGACTTGCACGCTGGTCTCTCCACTAAGCACACTCACACCACCTCAGCTCTTTTAGCACTAGGGATTACCGCTAATGAGTGCAAAATCTCACATGTCTGCTCTGTCCTGTCCTCTGGATTTAGAAGAGGTTGAAGGTGAAAATAGTCACATTAAATGTGAGGAGGTAGATTACAGATACAGTATGTCTTCAGTTTGGATAGGGCAACTGTACAGGATTAGCTCTTTGGCCCGGGCTCAATTTAGCATTGATTACAATTTTCTATAAAAATGTTGACTCATTGTGCAGCATGTGGATGTTCAGAAGGTCAGACAGTCACTTAGCTCTGACAATTTTATGACAAGAAAGTGGTTTAGCCATGTGCTGGCTAGGTATAATTATTGCAGTTTATTACAGTTATAGCAGTATTTTCATTCACAAATTCTGATCGTTATCTTGAAGGCCTGCCTATTACAATAGCTGTCTGCTTGAACTATTTGCAATAAATATTTTGTTACACAGATTTTCACAGATAGATACACAGATAGAATCATACTTAGAAATTGTAAGTTTTATATTTTAGGTTTTGCAATTCGGTTTTTGTCATTCAACGTTAAAACTCTAATCTCTACTCTCACTTTTATTAATTAACATTTGGCTATTGATATAATTATTTTTAGTAAAGGCATAACTCAAGACCAGAAAGTCTCATCTCATACATACACGAGCTCATAGACATGCACAGTTGGCTAGTTGTGCTCTGAATGACAGAAGAGAAAGAGAGACACACTTTGAGCAAACACTTTATGTTAGACCACTTGAAAACCAAGTAATGCATTTTAAGTGAAGGCTTAAAATATACAATATCCCTTTACTAAATACTGTACATGCTTGAGGTGAGAAGTAAACCTACACTCTAAATTAGGCAGTGATGCTGTGGAGTTACATTAGCCTTATCAGATCCATACTTTGTTTATAATGTAGATGTCTGCGCAGGCTTCCTATGTGGTATGTCATATGGACATATATAGGCATTAATTTAGGGTTATTTACTGAGAGGTTGGCTAAGAGAAGATAGTGAGTATAAGGCATGTAAATATCCGTCTCAGGATCTGAGATGAATTTCGGCATGTTTAACCACATTTATTACAAAATAAGGCAAGCGCTTTTAAGAATCAAACAATCACATCAAAATCGCTTCAAATATTTGTTTGAAGTCAGAGTATAGATATGTTAGCACTTACTCTTGTAGTGTAGGCTGCCTCTGGATCATCCTCGAGCACTCTGGACAAGCCAAAGTCAGACACCTTACACACCAGGTTGCTGTTGACCAAGATGTTGCGTGCAGCGAGGTCTCTGTGCACGTAGCCCATGTCTGAGAGGTATTTCATACCTGATGCAATTCCACGCAGCATTCCTACTAGCTGGATCACTGTAAACTGAGCATCATGTTTCTGATAAAAATAGAGAGAGAGAAAAAAAAAGGATGAGATGTACTGTAGGTGTTTCACATCACTGCACTTTTGTGGTCATGTACCAGAACGTTTCTGAAGACTGAAGTTATCGAACGTGACATTTTGGTGAACAGAAAACTAGTAAAATCAGATAAGGTTTATTCAGAACATGATAGGAAGTCATTATAATTTGGAAACACAAACAAGAAAGCAGAGGCTTCATATCTGTTTTTCAGAAGCTTACTGGCAGCCTGCCACTGTTTACACTGGCATGTGTGAAAAGGGTTTATGCTGAGAGGTATGCTCAGTGCTCAGAGATAAACACCAGGGAGGAAGCTCTTCAGGGGGAGAAGAGAGACACACCGGATAAGCAAGATAGCATTGATTTGTCAGCCACCTCTAGAGAAAGAGGCTTCTTTACTAAAAACAAGCACTATCAACAGATGGCCAGTGTGGGAGCTGGTCGTTTTCCATGTGTCCCTTCATGAATCATTTTCTCTTATGTCTTTCTTTCTTTTTTTCTCTCTGTCTTTCACTTTTTTATATTGATCCACCAAGAGAAAAGCAGGGAACTATGTTTATCTGCTGCATACAAACTAAGTTCGGATGAAAACAAACCCTGGACCACCAGGAACTGACAAATTCAAAGGATATCTTAATAATGGTCATATAAGCACTGGTGAAGAAAGGCTCTTGGGGAAGACGTCAGTATATTTGATAGTGTGCAGGCCATGCTGAAATGCACAGGAAATTGCTGCAACTGTTTTACCTTTTTTGGGATGCTGTGCAGGCACATGTGGAATACAGTTCAGAGAGCCGCTTCTAAAACCAGGCCGTCTCTGCTTGCACTGTTTTAATGCTATGCTAATTTCAGGCATCGAGCCTGTATTTAACCAGAATTGCAAAGTACTCTCAGCTGCCTTATCCAGATGCAGATGTTTTTTTTTCCGGGCAAAATCTTGCTGTGCTCAGTGAAATAAGGAGCAAACAGGCAATACTTTTTCCTTCACTACATACAATGTAGAATAATATGACCAAGATGGAAAAATGAATCATGATAATCTACTTGGCATTTGATCACTTTGTACTAATATTTAATTTCTGTCAAAGCCCCAATCATTGCAACAAATTGAAAAAAAGGTATTGTCAGCACACTGCCAAGGCCAGACTGTGATGGCCAAAGGTTCATCTGACCTGTTTAATGAGCTCATTAATGCTTTTATCAGCACTTTTTCAGAAGCACCCTTCTGCATGACACATACAGTATATTCTACTGACTGTTTCCCTGTTTATTTTTGCTGTGCTTACGTAGCCATAAGGAGAAGTCATTTGAAGGACAGATCATGCCCAGTTTGTTTAATTGGCCAGGCTGAGTGAGCAGGCACAAAGCCAATGTTATAGTCTCCATATTTGCAGATCCATGCCTGCTATCTGCATGTGTTTTTTTTTCTCAAGTAGATGCATAGTTTATTCTTTATGAAAGAATTAGGGCATTGTGTAAGTTCATGTAAACCACTGACACGTAAAAGCTTTTGGAACATTAGGCTCTATTTAATATAGTTTCTCTTTAACTATAAAATAAAATACAATAGTTGACCCTTTTGCATAGTAATCACTACAAAAGCTTTCTATCTCGATATCAGTTCTCTAACCGGCAAATAGAAACTGTGGTTTTGTGCCAAAGTGCAATTTTGTGTCTATTTGTGGAAAGCAAAACCATTCTTAGTAATAGAAAATGTAGTGCTTGCTGTGATAAACAAATACTTTGCAAGGTGATATGAGACAAACAGGAACAAGAGATCAGAGATCACAGAGAGAGAGTGAGAGAGATAGAATTGGGAATAAAGTCAGACAGTTTAAAATGTAACGTTTGTGGCATTTGTCTGAAAACACATGATAGAGGCTCATTATGTGAACGCCGTGTGTCATACTCACTCGAAGGAAGCTGTCCAAGGACCCATTCTCCATGTACTCTGTCACAATCATTACCGGCTTACCTAGAGCGAGAGAGAGAGAGAGAGAAAGAGAGAGTTAAACAGTGATGATCACAGACAATGCAGTTCTGCACTGTGTTGACTGGAGCTACATGTAAGCATGATAAGATTTACTGCTTTCAGACCAGCAGCATATGGGTATTATTAAAAGAAAGAAAAAAAGGAAAACATCTGTAATTTTTACAGGTCTGAACAGCAAAGAGAGCGGATGCCAGTCCTGGAGCTTTCATCACATCTGAGATATCGCCTAAGCTCCCAAGACAATAGGAAGGCTTGCAGTGCTTGGGTGCACTTCTTCACATGACACTCCTGACACAGTGAGGTCAGTCTGTAGCCTTGAGTTCAAAAACACTTCCTGAAGAATAAAAAGAGCCACTGTCTGAAGCCTCTGTCTAAAGGGCCCACAAGGTCAGTTGTCACTGTCTGACAGCTTTATTCGTTCTCCTTACTGTTCATAAATTACTGCTTTTTATTTATTTCATCTTATTCCTTGCCCTATAAAAAGTTCATGTACAAAACAAGGATGATAAATCAGGACCAAGTGTCCATATATTTTGTCATTTTTATCTTACTTTTCTGCCTTTCTTTTCCAAAACATGTACATGGACGAACAGGTATAACACACATCTGGCTAAAGAAGACCTGAACTCAAGGTAACAGCAAAGCACAGGACTAAACTTGCTGTGTGAGGCAAAATGGACAAGCACAGCACAGTTAAATCTCTTAGGAGGAGCTGTTTATATTACATGGCTTACTCTGTAATGCAGATGAACAGTCCAACCTGTTACATATCAAGACGGCCTGCCTCTTTCTCCAAACACATGGGCCATTTTTACTCCAAACAGTCTGGGATACTATTAAACACACTCTTACATTTCACTGACCTGTGAAGAAGTGCTCTTTTTTACTTCACTCACCAGCCTTTATAGGTCTTATAAAAATAAGAACAATAATAATAATGGTAATATTAACAATAATAAAATCTTCCTGGCAATACATTTGTAACCATAATACCAGCTTGTGATACGTATTGCAGTCGTCTGTCCCTGGGAAACACCAGTTATAGTTCCACAAATATTTAGTCAAATAGTGGACCAAAAGCACAAGCTGAAATGGGATGTGAAAGTCTGTGGGTTATTAAGAATTGACAAGGCTGTGTTCATGTCAAATCACAGATCATGGAAGATACACGGGCCAGCCCCTACCCCCTTCAACTGAAATAGCCTGAATACATGAAAATATTCATATTAAGGGGCATTCTAGGAATAAAGACAAATACTTTGATCATGGAATATAATACACATTTGTGAGATTTATGCCAAGTAAATTGTGTATCTTTGCATTTCTTGCCACGATTACAAAAAGAATGTTCAATACAACAGTGTCTTCGCTAGGTAGGAAAGCTGACAGCATCAAGACATTTAAAAACCTGTTACTCAAAATTCATCATCATAAGGTTATTCTAAGATGCATGCAACAAGTTCAAAACCAGAATTCAAACAAATACAATATGTTTTGTTGTGTAGTTGTATGTTCAAATGTATAATACATAAATTATTATCTTCAGTAACCATGTAATCTGATCATTGTCACAGTGGAAGCAGAGACTATGCTGGCAACACTAGATGTGGTTGAAAAGGCAATACACCCTGGATGGGATGCCAGTCCACTGCAGGGCTTCATGCACATGCCTATTCATTCACAAAAAGGGGTAATTTTTTACCCCGCATTCTATAATAGAGAGTCATTACAAACTCTGCTTTTAGACTTAATGAAAGTTTCAGACACAGGCCTCTTTGGCATGAGAGTGAAAATAAGCTGAAGTCAGTACACCATATCTAGTGTATAAAGCAAACAGTGAAATATGTTGAGCTGTAACTCACTGCGAGTGACCACTCCTTCCAGTCTGATAATGTTGGGGTGATCAAATTGTCCCATGATGCTAGCCTCACTCAGGAAATCTCTCCTCTGTGTCTCTGTATATCCTGCTTTCAGGGTCTTGATGGCCACACAGATCTCTTTCTTAGAAGGCAATTTCAGACGACCACTACACACCTCCCCGAATTCACCTGCACACAGGTTAATTGCTTAATTTAAGTATTAAATTATTTCTTATAAATTATAAATTTTTTTAAACAATAATTATTTTATCACATAATTATTAAAACATAATTAATGTATAGCATCATGTCTCATGGATATTTCAAATTGTTTTACGAATAATTGAGAACAAATAAGTTCACCCTTTTTATTAATATGTAAAAGAGTAAGCACACTGCAGTTCTTATAAAGAGCAGAAATTACAATTCAGCATGTAATATAAACTTGCAACCTGACAGTTTCCATTATATAGGTTGTTCATGTTTTTGCATGTTTTGCATTGTTGTTCATGTCCCTCCAACACCACTCGCACCCAAATTCCCTATTCTTTACTGCATCAAAACTGCTACTTTGGGAGAATGTATTAAACTTGAATGCATAAATGATAATATTGATGTAATGTCTTTAAAATTAAACCAACAGAATGCAGTCTCATAATTTGCTGGGTTCTCTTGCTTTGACTTATGCAGCTATAAATTAGGAGGAATTATTTTGGTGTGTTCTCTACTGTTTAAGACATTAGGAATGTAGAGTGCCTGGGAGAGAATGCTCCAGAAAGCTACAGGGGGTGAAAAATAATATCCCAGCTGGAGGTAAGTTCCACTTAGCCACACTCTTCCCGCTCACAATCAAAAGTATATACATCCAGCTGAGGTGCTAAATGATTGTGATTTACATTGCCTGTCACATCTGTTACAAATGCATTTTGACCTGTTACAGGTAGCGTTATTACAGCTGCAGAGGTTAAGATGGGACATGGCATACCTGCACCAACTACTTTGTCAATGGCGATGCAAGATGCATCCAATTCCTTAGCGAATTCATGCACAGCCTGACTTGGATCCTCATAAGTATGCGGATCCACGTAGGTCCTGACACCTGGCAGTCGCACTGATAATAAAAAAAAAAGAGTTAACAAAATGTTTAAATCATATTTAGTCACATAATTAATTAATTTATGTAAAAATGGGGATACATAAAGACAACATAGTGACATATACTTACAGTGACCATTACCAAAGTGGAATCTCTTTTTGTCTGGATGGTTGGATTTGCTATAGCCACAGCACCTGTCAATCAATGTGTTTGGTTAGGTAATGGTTACCATTAATGACATGTGTGTGAGACTTCTGTTACCGTAAACTATGCTGAGAACATCTATTGGCTCAACAGACAAAATTCATAGGCAGAATGAACCTTTCTACTTTGCTATGGGGCAGAGCAGTATTTTAGAGTCTTATAATAAATCAGATATTTATGCAGCCTTTCAACAGTGCTGTCTGCCAAGATTGGCCCCTCTGCCTGACTTGACACTCAAGCGCTCATGGTGCCTCTTACATTAAGTAAAGCAGAGGCAGGAAAAATAATACAGCGTTTGCCAAGTAAATCATCCAGAACTATATATAGCTGGTTGACATGCAGGGGCATGGTCTTCTTACATCTCTGTCTTCATCTAGCAGATATGGTAGGTGGAAGGTGCTGAAGAGGGGAGCTTTGACTAAGAGACTTGTATAAGAAAGAAATGACAGGTTCAAGGTGGCCACACTTAAGCCTCTAAAGTTGAGAATGAGTGACAGACCAACCTGCTAATCACAATGTAAAGTACCACGGTGAGGAGAATGATGGCCACAGCAGAAGCAATGGCAATTAGCACAACCTGGCTGTTCTCACTGGAGATTGAGAAAGCTGGGGAAGAGATACACATAGAGATATAATGTAACACAGCAAGAAAAAATGACTGATTATGAGTACTAAACAAGAGAAGAAGCAAAGGAAATTCTGTTAGGATTTATGCATAGGGCAAAGTAAAAAATTTAACCTAACAAAAAAACCTGACAAGAACAGGAACTTTCTTTAGTCTAAAGCAAAGAGTGTTATATGCCTTAAAACAGATTTGTCACCATCATGCATCATCATCTATTTCTTAAAATGGACTCATTTTACAAATTACCACATCAAATCTACTCTGCAGGTGCAATCATTTCTTTAAATAAGCTGTGAATACTGACAAGCCTCTAGACTGTGAGCTAAAGCACAGGAAAGCCGGTGACTGATTCTCCAAATCCCAAATATAGAACGCTTTTTGCTCAGATTAACAAATGAATAATGGGAGCTCTCATCTCAGGGGAGCTATGCCATCATTTTACATTTGCTATGCATATGCAGTTCGATAGAGGCATGACCAGCTCAGTAACCTGGAGATAGAAAAGTGCCTCCTGAATGTACTATATCATTCCATTCCATGACCATCCATTGATTTCCTATAAATGTTTCATTAGTGAGACGAGTACAGAGAAAAGAGAGGTTCTGCTCTGATAACAGGATATACAGTGTATCAAATACACATGCCGTGCTAAATGCAGATGATTTGCTGATATAAAAAATGACAGAACATTTTTGCCTTCTGTAAGACTTAGGCGTACACCTTACACACTTATCTTCACGATAAAAATCAACTTACATTTACAGGGCGATTAAGTTGTTTTAACCATTACACTGTAAGAAGGGATTTTAACAACAATGTTGCCACAAAAATTAGTTCAGATAAAGTGGATCTAATCCTAAAATGATGCTTAATTATATAAAATACCGAAAAATTAAACCTTAATTTAGTTTGACTGATTGGACAGAATTTGTATAATCCTCCATGAGTCTGTAAATGGAGCAGGTAATGCTTAATTATTGTAGGAATATTGAGGTTGGGAATCAGTCTGTGCTTACAGTCTGGGCTGGTCTCAAATTCAAACTTGCGGCTGCTGCTGCCATAACCCGCAGCAGTACGAGCTCTAATCTGCAGCAGGTATCTGGTATCAGGTTTCAATCCTTTCAGAGTCACATTGGTGCCCTTGCATCTCAGGATGGTGTAGCTGGTTTCTTGTTCTTGCTTCAGGAAATAAGGGAGAGAGAAAAAACAAGAAAATGAAAGACAGGCATCTTAACATAAGATAGATACTGGTACAGACAGCATGTCTGAGCAAATCTGAGTTCGTCACTAATCAGGGCTGATTGTCTTGCCTGAACGGAGATATTGTACTTGCTGGAGGTTAAACAGAGTCAGATTGGGTCATTCCCAATTTCCAAAAATGTGTATTCATAATTAGGTAAATTCCAGAGTGCAGTATTCGCTACTGAATTTGATAAAAGACCACCTTTATCTTTATGGCTTTTCTAAAAATGTCTAAGGTGCAATGATCCTCTATTTGACCCTAAAAACCTTCAATGGATTTATGGGACATCTTTCCTTTATATCTATTATTTCCAGATGTGCCTCTGGTGGTGTTAAGTGAGATCAGGGGAACGAACAGGGTGTGGCTCTTTAATCCATTTACTTTAGACAGAAAAATAATTCACTGTTAACAGCAAACTCAGTCAAAATCTCATAATTTCCCTCTTACTCCATCAGCCTTAGGTGTCATAACATCTCTAATCCCTTAGAAGAAGTTCATTTGTTCAAAAGTTGCTTACCTTGTTATTTAACTGTTTTAAATTGTAAAAATTTATTTGTACTCTGAGCTCCCATATTATACAATATGTGCATACAACTCAAAATATCAGACCTTGGACTTCAGCACCAGCAAAAAGCAAAGCCAGTGTTTCCAACACATTTAGTACTGTATGCTTGGGCGGGCTGCCAAAATATATTGACAACCCCCAAGTATATATGCCAACCCTTTTTTAAAAATCTGTCCAGGAGAACGATGCCATTGGTGATCAATTAACTAGGCATTGCTATATGTGCAGGTGTTGGGGCTCTTTTTTGACAAACAGTGCTATGTTTGTAATGTACACCAGTGAGTGTTTAGTTCTTAATTTCTTTACTACGACTTAGTCTTCACATATAGGTGGATGGAGGGGAGGGTTAGTCATTTGGATCTCTGAAATGTGAAATTAATAGAAATATAAATTAAATCAAAACATTGTTTTGAAGCTCATATGTATTTTCTGTTTTGTTGTATGCAACAGACCATTTTTAAGCTGGCAGGTAATGCCGGAACATTCTGCTGGCTACCACCACAAGTATGTTTCAGACCTGTGGGAAACACTGAAAGCTATCCAACATTTATAAAGGAATAATGGCAAGAAACGCTCTGAAACTTCATATGGAGTGCATCGGGTTTTATGATTTAGCAAGCACTTAAATTCACTGAGAAGATGAAACCAATACCCTGCATCTTATTGTATGTTCGTTCGTTCGAGTCGTAAATCTTTTCACAGGTTGTCACTGTTCACTGCTTATGACACCATATGATTCCCTGAAAATTATATACAGGTGTGCCCAAACGGTCTATACTGGAAGTATTCTTACCATATGTCTCTGTGGTGCATCAGCTACTTCCACACACCGGGGCTTGCAATTGTTACTTCTCAGTGTGTAGGCTATTGGTGGAATTTAATATGCCTGTCATGTTCTACTCTGACAATCTAAATACTCCAATCTGGGTAAAAAATCCTCAGCTTCAGTTGAAAGAGAAACTGTGTTAATATTAAATTTATGTCAAAAAGCATTCCTTCTCTACGAACTTAAAAAAACAATCCAAATTTTCTCTAACTCTCAGATTAAAATGATAAAAAATGACCACAAACGTGTGTTTTCACAATTTTTCTTGCTTTGATTATGAGGACTAAAAAGCCCTATGTTCTATTTTGGCCATTTTTGGATAACATATTGAAAAAGTTCAAAGGGTAAGATATTTTGTTTCAAGGACATTATATGTTACACACTGTACACTAAGCCCCTGTTTTACTACAAACACAAATGAAGTACACAGTTGCTGTTCCTGTAGTGGCTTTCAAGCCTAGTAAATTGCACAGTAGGTGGTAATTAACCTATTTGCATAGACGCCACCCTACACTTTCGCTTTTAGATAGAAATGCCTCAGAATGCATATTTACTGAGGCAAACATATAAAGGAGACAAGACACAAATCTCTGTAGACGGTGTTCGTAAAATTAGCTTGCACAATGCAAGGTGCTAAGAAATTTGCACATTTGTACTCATGCAAAAATGTTGTAAATAAAATTTTGTAAGGCTTAGTGATTACCACTCTACCATATGAGCATTTAGCACCCATGAAGCATTGGACTTTTTTTTTTTTTTTGCGAAAGATGTTTGCGTGACTGTTTTCTACAGGACGCTGCATTATTTCAATGAACATACATCTTCAATGCTGTTTAGGGAAACATTTAACACTGTTTATTTATGGCTTATTATAGTATGCACCATTATACACTGTAAACATTCTGTTGTCCTTTTTGTTCTTTGAAAACTCACTTAATGAATTCAGAGCTCTTTTGTGGGTTTAATACTGAGGACTCTTGGTGTTACTGTGGTTACTGTGAGTCAGTAAGCCCTGTGAACAGATTTGAAGGCCCCTTTCCTCTCTCAGTGGGTGTGTTTGTGTATTTCTTAGAAGGGTAAGGGGCACTCTGTTATCCTCTGCCAGCCTGGATCAAGGGCACTATAAGGCCTACCAGGGGTATTCCTTTGCTTTTCCACATGGCAGACCCAGTTGTGTAGGATTTGGACAACCTAAACCCCGCTTTTGAAACGATGCCACAGCAGCATGTGTAATTAACAGAATCAGTGAGGAGATACAATAGATCTGATTGTAAAAGGAAGATACCATGCCACCCAGGGTCAAAGAAGACATGGATTTCAGGGGCCTCAGAGTGTAAATGTGTCAGTGAAACTAGCCCCAGATGAGATGGCTTTGGTTACAAATAAGGAGATTATGGCTAACCTGCAGCATTTCACAGGCTGAGATTTGGAGTTTGGCTGATCACACTAAAAGGCGTTTTACAAAGGTCCTCTGTAGGAAGCAGAGGAGTCAGTCACACCTCAGCAGCTCTCCTTTTTGCCAGTGGAATGAACTGTGTTATTAGTATAGCTGAAACATTTTTGTAGCTGCTTAGCTCAACAGCCTACACACAAAAAGGCCTGGTATTATTGTAGAAGCTCAATTACAGATAGTGTTGGTTAAAACCAAGTGTTGGTGAATAGTTTTGTAAGACTGAATTTAACATCATTCAGGAGCCTGATAGCAAAAGTGAAGATCTTTTCTGCTTTTTATCCACATTTGAAGACAACAGAAGCCTGTGTGCAATTTAGTGCATATTTTACATGCATGTGAATGTTACTATGTGGTCATAGAATCAAGTCATTTACTCAGTAGACTATGAAATGTTGTTTCTGTGGGAAAATTCTGGCTCATTGCCATTCGAAACTAGGCCTTTTTTTCACACCCTCAGATTCCCTGCCAGTTTGGGAGAGACACACAATGTCAGGGTCCAATTAAGTGCCAAAGCTGGAGCCCCGTTTCCTGCAGCCTGAGGGACACATTACCCACTTCATGCAGGAGTCGAAGATATCACAGTGTCTGACAGCATGAAAGAGCTCCACTGAACACTGACCCTTAGAAGGCTCTCAGCGGCAACAATGATGTGGGGCAACAAAGCTTACCCTGCTATTCCGCATATTAAATCAATCACGGCCAAATCCCTGTACGCTTCATTAATCACACAGCAGCTGCAGCAAACCTGGATGGAGTCTGACTAAACTCACTTACGACAGGAGAGCATGACTTACGGTTCATTTTTCTTTCCTACCATGAGAGAACCTGCGTGTTTAGCACAAACATAAGTAGTGTTCATATCATTGTATAACAGAAAAGTAGTATTTATATGACTCCTTCTCCTGAAAAAAAGAATTTACGAGACCCACATCTAAAAAATATTTGACACTGACTGATTCAGAGTTGTATTTTTTCCTTCACGTCATCACTCAGGATTAATTCGGTAATGAAGAATGCAACAAATGTATAGAAGAGTATAATGAATAAATGAATTCAATAATGAATGAATGATTTGAATTAAAACATCACACTCACCAGACAAAAATGTTAATAAATCGTGCCACTGCATATGTCTTTCAAAAGTTAGATGAAACAAATACCCTTCTTAATCTCCATGAAAAAGGCCACAGAGAAAGACTTAGCCTTAGGTTAAATGCTATTAGTCTTAAATGTCCAGAGTCAAAAGCGATTAAACTGCCCCCACCTTCTCATAGTACTTGACCTCGTAGTCCAAGATAATTCCATTGGGTCTTTCTGGCTCCAGCCAGGATAGGGAGATGCTGTTTCGGGATGTTCTGTCTTTTCTGATGACTGTGACCTGGGATGGAGCTGCAGGGAGAGAAAGAAATAAAGTGAGATAGAGAGTGAGGATGAGAAAGAGGATTAGCTTCTTCCACTCTGCTTCTGACTTCATTACATCCACAGTTCACAGAAAGTTCAGCGATATTACTTCAACTACCTAAGCCTCCTGTGAAGTGATTTTGGGTGACCTAATTGTATTTTCTTTATTAAAGGCCAGTTTTAAAGTTGGGAATGTATTTGTTTATAATTTGCTTTGTCTGATGTTTAGTTAGTCTGGTTTATCACTATAAATGAGGCTCCTGTCTGTTCAGGTCTAGCAAGCATTTTCTGGTCTGATCAATCTCTTATATGTTTTTTTTTTTATATGTTCTTTTGCTTTAGTACTTCACATGGTCCCAATATGTGATCATAATTCAAGTCAAAGTTCTATCCCTCCCTTTTACTCAGTGGTTCGCTTGCATTCTTTTTCAGTTTTACAGCTCTCTAATTGCAAGGCAGCAATGAAGCCATGGAGGCATTTGACTGGCCCATGTTTTAATTTTATTAGACCACAGGAAAAAACATGTTGTTCTTTGAAATGTTCAAGGTTTTTCTTGACTGTGATTACATAGTTTTGATTTTCCTCCCATTTGGAATCTCTTTTACTGGTAACGAATCCAGATGGACCTAGTCTGCTCCTTGTACTCCCACACACAATTCTGATAAGGTATTAGTGAAGTTTTATAGGGACCACAGTTTATGGAGTTTATGGTAAGCAAGATTTATGGTGTATGAACTATTGTACATCTTTCCCAGCTTCCTGTTAGGCACTTCAGCATCCAAAACGCCACATATTCTTCAGACCAATTAGAAGAGGGAGAGACCCACCTACAATATAGCCCATCTAGGCAGTAGAGTGAAGATTCAGTTACAAAAACACAGTGATGAATCACCTTGCCAACAACCACTGTTGGATTAAAATCCAAAGCACAGGACCAGTGCCTTTTACAGGTGGGGTCAGAGGTCCCCCCAATCCCCCCCCCCCTCTACGCACACACTGTGTAACAAAATGCTTCAGAAATAAACATTTGTAAATAATCTTTGTGAAAAGCAGGCATTGCACTAAAAATCAGCAGATCACTAAATCATCAAATGTCCTCCACATGGGTTTTAAATTGTTCTATGGTAAACACTCTCAATATGGATATGGTTGGGACTTCTCTATTGAACTCTTTCTTTCTCTCTGCTCCCCTGGTTCCTGCAGATTTATCTCACAACACTCTAGTATAGCTACAGCTAAAGTCTTCTTCTCATAAAGTGCAGTCCAACTATATTAAATAACGGTAAAAGGATGTCACATTCAGCTCCAGCTCTCCTATTGTCATCAGTTTTGTTGAAATTCTACATCCTGTGCTGGCAGGAATGAGCATGAGGCCGTGGTTTGTCTGACGACACCCTGTCAAAATGGCAGAACACAAACATTTTAAAGTTTTTGTAGGCCAAGAGGAGATCACTGTCCTAACACAGAGGGCATGTGCTGTCTCCCCAGGGCTGCGCCGCACATGCTAGTTGTGTTTACATGGAAAGGTCTGCGCTGACATCCCTGTAAGACCTCGTAAATATGCTTTCCTACGAGGAGTGCAGCTGCAGAGTGGGAGCATTTGACTGGACATTCACACGTCTCTCTCGCTTGCTTTCATTCGGATTTTATAAGACAGATTTTATAATGGAGCTGCAGTGTTTGTCCAAGGTCGAGGGAGTAGTGCTACGGTGAAATGGGTTGCTTGTTTCGAACTCTCCAAATGACCCCAAAGATCAAATGAAATACGCATTTATATCCACTGTTTACACTGAGATCACAGAAGCCAAAAGTGAGAGAACATTTTAGCTAAGCAGTTCAGCTGTGCTTGAGAGCAAAGGCAGTTGCAGTAGAATGGAACAGAGAAAATCTTTTTAATGTGAGAGACAAAGTGAGGGTAGATTTGTGGTAGAAACACAAAGCCAACATTTAAAGTAGCTGCATTGTTACAGATGAAGTTTCATGGCTCTCTGGAACTCGTAACCTCTGCATATCTGCACTCTTGAATAAATTGACTGTGTGTCCGAAAACTATCTTAAGTTAATTTCGGTCACACTTAGTGTCCTCTACGTTTTCCATCATATAATTTAAGGGCCAGAGGTTTATTTACTGCCTGACTTGTTGAAGGCCTAAAGCTTTTCTCAAAGCATCAGTGTCTGGCAATCATTCTGTTAATAGATAACAGCTGTGACAACATGAAGGAAGTTAAAACCACAATGACAGAATGCAATCAGTTTTGACAAGGAAATATCAGAATGAGAACTGGATCACAAAATTTTTGTTCTAAAATGTAAATAAAATCAGACTGTCTTACATAAATAACAATAGCACTTGTGCTTTTGTCATTTCATAATTGCAGCAATAACTTTAACCCATTATTATTTAAACTAATTACTATGGACCAGAAGCTGATACTGCACAGACTAAATATTATATCAAGTATGTTTACAGTCTCTTCTCCATCAATGTAGTGTTTTTATAAGGTTTAGGATTTGAAACAGCTCCCTGTGGTAAAATGGTGCAAAACTATCAATCCTTAGCCTTTGATCTACAGTAGCCCCCTACCTACTGTTTTATGGCTCCAAGCTCTAGTGTCTGTAACCTCGGTTCTAAAGCTTGTGCTAAATCATCTACC
Organism: Clarias laeviceps; assembly: GCA_030014305.1. Lineage (NCBI taxonomy): Eukaryota > Metazoa > Chordata > Actinopteri > Siluriformes > Clariidae > Clarias > Clarias laeviceps. The sequence goes on along the minus strand of JAQMYJ010000036.1, from coordinate 16,497,512 downwards.
AGTTTCTGCACCTATCACTTTAAAGTTAGAGCAGAACTGACAGCAGAGACAGAAGCCAAGACCTCATATGGCTCAAAAGCACAACTGCTCATCTTTCGAGGGGAAACCCTAATGGAATGGAAGGCAGATGGCCCTTGGTTCTGACTTTATAGTAACCTGAGGAATCATGACCTTCATGCTGTCTGACTGGAGTCCACCAGCACCTTCAGACAGACATGCTCAAACCCTTTAGATAACGCAGGAAGTTTGAAGAACAGGAAGATCAAAAACAAGCTGAGATATTAAATGCATGTTTTCTTCTATCCAAATGGAATTTTTAGCTTTGTTGCACATGACTGCCAGGAAATTATCATTGTCAATTGAATTGTCTTTGTCAAACTCCTTTATGAATACATACTGGAGCAAAAGATTCTTCCAAGGTTATTTGAACATATAATTTTTTTTTGATAATCTAGGAGATACTTAATGTGAATGTGCCTAACACAGCGTATCATCTATGGGATGCCTGTAATTTTTTATTATGTCAGTCAACTCTTCTAAAACCCCTGGCTTTTTGAGCTTAGTAAGAGGTGATGTAAAGACAGGCTTACCTGCTTGGTTGGTTGTTATAGTGACGCTGGCATACTGGCGCATTGCAGGGGCCAGAGACGAAACTCCATTCTCTGCCTCAATCTCAAATGTATAGTTGGTGTGTGCCAGCAAATCAGCCACAGTCACTGTGGTGTTCATGAGGCCTGAAGCACGGGGCAGGAAACGCACAGCCCCCCTGCACGGCTCGCATTGTTTAGACTCAGCCAAACAACGCTTACACACTACTTTAAATATCAAGTCCTTCCTGCCACCTGTATCTTCTGGCCAACTCCAATCCAGGATCACTGACGTCTCGTTGATGACTGAGATTACGTTCCGAGGAGCAGACGGGGGACCTAACAAAAAAAAAAAAAAAAAAGTAGGCATGTGGGTAAAATATTTTCCAGTAAAGACTTTACGGCTCTCCTTACATCTTATAAGTTTTCCTAAACATATGAAATTTTTAAGTTGATGTGCCCTTAATGCCTAACACTATAGTGTAAATAAGGAATATATGAAAAATAAAACCCTTTTTTTCCTTTTCTTTTTTATTTATTTTTGTCAGGTCTTTTCATGTTATCGCATTACTTCAGATTTTATGAGTATGTTCAGAAAGCATTGCAATGCAAATTTTAAAGACTTGTTGTAATAAAAAAGGAAGTGGGGATAACATGCAGGCAGTCTGAATGCATCTGATTGCAAAAGCAGACTACCAAAACAGGGCTAGACATTTGACTGGGACTCAGTGCTCTTTCCATATGATCATAAGAACAATTTGAAATGAAATCTGAGGATAAGGCATGGAGCAAGACACCGAATCTGTCCAGACGTCAAACAAAGCTAAATTGCTCCTGGCTCTGCTCTAAAGATGTGAGTAAGTGTGCGGAGGGTTAAGAGGGGATTATGTTTCAAGATAAAAACTAGCGGTTGGTCGTTTGATTTGACATGAAGAATTTACACAGAGCACAGTTGTACCAAGTGCTGTCTACTTAACTTTGACCGAGATCTCCTAAAATCCCTCAAAAGATAAAGAATAAGGAAAGGATTCAACATTGCATTAAGTAAAGTCTTGTTGCACAAAGGGGACTCCCACACACAAATATGCTTCAGGATTATGTAAGTCATATCCATTTTAACACTGCCGTAAGTCAGCATTTAAGATCAATCATGAAGTGAACTACAGAGATGACAGAAGTGCTTGCATAGTTAAAATGACTTTTACCCAGGAATGTACCCAGGACCTATTATATAAAACAATTTCTTTCAACAGAGCACGGCAAACATACTTAAACATTCCTTTCTAATGAAAAACAATTGAATTGAATAATATCTTTTTCAATATCATAAGAATGAGAAAGACGAAGTCAGACCACAGCCATAAACAATCTCGTCTCCTTACAGGTCAGGGGAAATGTGGAATTCAGTTACAGGTTAACATCTTTGCCAGACCACAGCATCCTTTGATGTAGACTTAATAATATAAATTACTTTGTGCCATTTAACGTTAACAGACTGGCTGGTCTGCCAGCAGGAGCATCCAAGGTGTGTTCGAGTAAGCTATCCATTTTACACACACACACATACACACGCACACACAAACACACATACACATACACATACACACACACACACACACATACCTTCTGACAAGCAGCTCAGCTCTGTGCTCACTGAGGTGTGAATGTGGCATTCAGGGCCACTATAGACTTAAATTAGCAGTGCTACCACCACACTGAGCCGCCACACAATCTGTGCCTGTGACTTTGAGAGTGTGACATATGAGGGCGGTTTGTGTGGTGCTGAGAGGTAAATGGTGTGCATGGTATTGATTAATGTACCAGATATGTAACATCCGTTCCTTTCTACTGCAGGACCTTTCCTCACGTCAAGGATTTATGCTATTGAAAATACAAGTTTTATGGCATCATAAAAAGGAGACGGGTAGAAATAAACAGATCTATTTTTATATACTAAAAAGAGGCATAAATATGTAGACCTTTCTTATGTCTGACCATGAATAAACACAGTTTCTTGCTGGAATCCTTACACATAAATATTCAGTAGTGATGAATAATTATATCCGTACTATATAGCTACTGTGTGTGAGCTACAGTACTTGGAGAAATATTATATGTTTAACTATATGAAATATCTAAGGATCATTAAATGCTTTTTGCATTTAAAAAAACATAAAAAAGATAATATCAGAAAAAGACTTAATTTAATTGTTGTGCTGTTCTTAAAACCAATTTAATCTATTCTACTCTGAATACCTTCCTAGAATCTGTGGAGATTCCAAATAGATAAATGTCTTTGCTTGGAGACCTCTGAAATTCAACTCAAACACGCTGCTTCACTTCTTTCACCATATAACGTCATTTTAACCATGGAGTTTAAAAGACAGGCTTATTTAAATTATCACAGCATCTAATGTCTGAAATGAAAATTAACAACATGTTCTTAGGTGAAAACAAACTGTTAGAACAGCTCTTGGTGCCACAAATATATATTATATTTACCAGCATTACATGACTGCTTTAGATGTAACAGTAAAAAAAAAAAATAATAAATTTTTAGACCTAGCCACAAAAAAATCACTTTTGCCACATTTTTTCTGCAATGGCATGAATTATAGATAAGGTGCGATGGAATGACACATGCAGGAATGTATGAAAGTGGCTGTATAACATCTGTAGCTTCGTCTATAAAACAGGATGGACTTGCTCGGTAGTGCAGGCTCTGGGAGATTAATGGCCTGGGAGAAACAAGTGTGCACAAGCCAATTCATAACTACTTATGTGACATAGTTCATATGAAAAGATACAGGTCCTGATATCATGGTTAAGGGTGGACCTTACACCAGTGCACCTCAGGACCCAGTGCACCTCAGCCCGCCATGCATGAGACCCAGCAGGCAAAGAGCCATGCACTAGACCAACAAGTCTGATCCATGGACGACCCACCCCACACCCCACAGCATGCAAACCCCCAGCCGTGTTGTGGAGCAGTTTACATTTTTATTTAAATATAATTAAAAGGAGATCCTGGTAATACTGCAGTTATGAATACATACGGGTGCAGGCCATTGACAAAGGATCTCCATCTGCACGGAAGTAGTTCTTCTCACAGCTGCAGTGCACAGCCCCCTCTTTGTGGGTATAGCTGTGAGGGGGACACTTTGAACACTTCATATTCCCAGACGAAGTCTTATAGAATCCAGGCCGGCAAGCTGTGGAGACAAACATGAGCAGAAGACAAATTAGAATGCGTAAAGACTTTAACCAACAGAGTCATCCATTACCTCATTACCACGCTGCCACCTTTAATGGACCGGATGATTTCACATGACAATATCCATCAGTGGATGCACTGAAAAGACTGACTTAAACCAACCCAAAACACTCAGAGCATGGAGAGTGTATGTGTGTGAGGAGAATGAGGATGAGAATGGGTTTTTCTTTTAAGAAGAAGGAGGGGAGGGGGGGGGGGGGGGGTTGTGTGCCAGACTGAAGCCTGGTGATAAAACATATTTAAAAATGTGCTGCTACTCTATCCCTTTAGTGACACGTCCAGGAGATGTTGCATGAATTATGCAAATATACCTCTTAAAATGGAAAAAAAGAAAGCTCTCTTTAAATATCTCTGGTATTAAATTGTGCTCAGCAGCTCATCTGCTCCTATTCACGAGAATCCCATTCCATTATACATAATGAAGGGGTAAAAATTACGACAAGCCTGCTAATTACAGGGGCTCACGCATCTGCATTCCACTCCTTTCTTTTTGCAGGTTCAATACTTGTCACTTGATATTGGTGGCGAACCAACACTTTTAAGTCTGCAGGAAGATTTTTTTTTTCTCAATTGCACTTCATAGCTCCTCTCTAGAATTTACAGCAGCGTGGTTGAATTATAGCTCTCTGGGAGTGCAGTACAAGATCATTTGAACACATAATACAAGACTCTCTTGGGTATGATTGTCACTAGAAGACCGGTGACAGTTGTTACACATTGTCCGGCACTCGCAGTTCTATAGTGTTACTGAGCATGTGAAATGATTTTTCTCTGTAGTGGCTCTGCAGTGTGAGCAGACCAGGGAGGCATGAGGCTATGTGATATATGAGAAATCAGGTTTACGTTAACCTACTGCCCCTTAGAGAATACAACAGCCACTTAAAAAAAAAAACAGCGGACAAAAAAAATCAGTGATGCCTATTAGCCCGAGTTAGGGGAAATCAAATGTGTCACGATGCTTCCTTGGCAAGTTGGGAAACACAATGTCACAAATGAGATAAATACACAGACTGATAAGCTGGGAGACACTACAAGATTGTGCCATTTAAGACAAACATGAACATGACTTGATATATTTAGTTCTTAACCTTGAAAGTGCTACAAGAGTACACAGGAAACGGGATCAAACTGATCAAATGCCTTAAAATAGAAACGACACAAACAAGCGACTCTACTTATGAGGCCACTGGAACTATAAGTCAAAGAAAAAAATAGGTGCTTTGCTTCCATCATGGTAGTCCTTCTCCTGGACAGCTCTTTAATGGAAGCTTAAAAGGCAATCATTCCTAGTGACATGTCCCTCTCATCTCCCACAACTTTTATATGTAGTGAAGTGATAGGGTATGAATGACATTAACCAGAGTGTGGCCTCCACTTCCTTTACATCACACAAAGACCTTGGCTGTTCCTGCGATCCCTGTCTGAGCGTGCAGAGTGTGTGCGGTGAAATAGAAGTGAGACTGTCTTCCTCGCTCGTTGGTTGGAAGTGAGTTAACAACCTCACTTAGAAATGTGTGCACGAATGTGTGTGTGATAAAGAGGGAAAGGTGCTATTATTGATTGCACATGTGCTATGAGGAGACACTGAAGCTGGCTTCCAGTTTAACAGGCTGGGAAGAGGGGGGTGACTTTGGAGAGCCACAGAGGTGATTTCTCATCCTGGGCTTTTTCAACACACTTTACATACACACTCAGTCTTCATCAGGACACACAGACACTCTCTGAGGAGTGGTGCTTAATTAGGATATGACAGATTATATTATTTCGCCCAACGTTGATATGTAGTAAGTGTCTTTAAATAAGTATGTCTTTGATATAACATATTTGTAAGACATTGTTGACTGTGCATTGCAGTCTAAATACTGTACATACATTCTGTTCAGTCATACACATAATTGTATTTTATCTATTATATACAGTATGTCTGATCATTATATATGATGTCTAAATGGTGACTGCATACATTATCTTCATCTGGGGGTTGAAAATAATTTGTGCACACTGCACATTTACTTGTACAGAAAGTGCATGATAAATAAAACCTTGCAATAAAATCACACAAGCTATGGATGTGACAGAGGGAACTTGAGCTAGTCAACAACTCCACATCAATCAATATGGCACGGCAGAAAGTGCTGGCTGGATACGTTTACTGTTACAACCCTACAGTAGCGCACAATGACTGGGAGGCTATGGGGAACAAATGCATTCATTCAGGAGCTCCTGTTCAGACTAATTGCCTGTGAAACTGAATCTGTCTCAGTCAAGGGCTGTAGATGCTCTTTCCCTGGGGACTGGCGAACAAAGACCAGGTCAGAATCCCCACTCCAAGTGCCACTCACAAATTGCAAGTTTCTGCTGTGGTGATTCAAAAAGAGACATTTCCTGTAAGTCTGCTTCAGCTTCACAGGCCACAAAATGAAAAATCTGGACATTAAGCAAATATGATCGATCACTCAATTCAATGCTGTCACAAAATACCTTCATCTATAATTAAAGTGTTGAGTGATTATCCGCTTCACTGTAAAGAAGAAGGAGGAATATTCTTTCATAACTGCAATCTGCAGAGGTGAGGAAACATGAAACCATAAAATAATTAAGTATAAACAATCCTTTTCGGCAATGAGATGTTTGGAAGTTAGGGGACTATTTTCGTCCATAGTCTTTGAATTACTATTTTTAAATAATAGCTCAAAGTAAAGGTCATTTGTGGACACCATGCTGTGCCTGACTGCATTCCAGTACATTAGGAAAAATATTAAATATAATTAAAGCACTCACACGGGCTTCATGGTTAGTATTAATTGCTTCATAACAACCCTGAACACCTCCAGAGCTCTCCTGAAGTCTCTGCTCAAATGACCTCAAACTATGATCAATGTCTGTTATGTACTACTAAAGAGAATTTACTCGTTGTCTTACTGTGCTTTTATGTCAGTGCCTTGTAAATTAACTGTCGCATTGTATTTACTTGTTTTCACCTGTATCACATAACCATCTGTTTCCCCCATACTTATCGAGGTATCAGGCAAGTTTTTTTTGGGACATACACTGATAAGCCATAACACCGCAAACTTTTAACACTGCTTATCAATTAAACTAGTGACAGGATCAGGTGTACACAAGGCACATTTATACCTTTAGGGAGCAAAGACTAGCCACATCTCACAGAAAAAACAAATGTAGCACAAATTGCTGAAAAAAAGTTAATGCTTACTAAGATAAAAAGCTTTTAGAAGACTCAGTGCATCAGTGCTTGCTCTGTATACTGGGCTTAGAAGGCAAAGAGTTAACGGTTGTTGATTTGGCCTTCAGATTCCCCAGATCTCAATCTGATCGAGCATCCATGGGATGTGCAGGACAAACATGTCTGATCTACAGTATGGAGGTCATACCTTGCAACTTACAGCACTTAAAGAATATGTGGCTGGTGCCAGATACCACAGCACACCTTCAGAGGTCTTGTGCGTCTTGTGCTTGAGGGGTCAGAGCTGTTTTATGGCACAGGGGGACACGGAACATACATATTATTGGGCATTAGGTTTTCTTGTTATGTCTGATCAGTGTATGACTGTTGCTAGAAACAGTCCAAATTATTCATTAATCAGAGGCAATAGACATGATTATGCATCTGGTTAGAGTTTTTCTACTGGACAATAAAACATAGCAAACATCAGTTTGTGTCCATCTGCCTGAGTTCCATTCCCTTTTAAATAATTAATTTTTTAGTGGCTTAAGGAAATACCACAACTATATTACAGTACTGTATATTTTTATTGCTGATATTAAGTTCCATTCATTAATTAATTTATTTGTTCATTCATTCATTTATACAAATGCTCTAGAAACCTATTCACTGTGTCTACTCACTACACAGTACAAAACTGCACTGTACACACTCCCTAGTGCCTTTTGATATCCAGCCACTGATTTTTTTGTTTGTTTTATTTTAATCCTGAATTTGGATTTTGGATACAGCACCATTGCATGCCGCTCTGTCTAGCAGAAAATGTTTTATAAAATTAGATTGTGTAAACTGCAGATCACATTTGCTTTATGTTAGTTCAGTATTTCTGCAATGTTGAGACTAAACCAAAAAGCCCCATGCTTTGTTAAAAGATAAGCAGATACTCCTGATATCTAGCACCCATGCCGATGAGTGACTCTAAGTGGTAAATACAGTAATCGCAGTCCCAAACTCTCTTTTTCTCTCTCCCGCCTATTTACATCGACTAAATTAAAGCTACAGAATGTTATGGAAAAACCCGCAGCCAAATGCCCCCACAATGCAAACCACATACATTCACGCAGAGACATGCACACATAAATCACAGATCCGAATGCTTAGCCTTGCACTTTCAATCTCCCACTGAGTGGGCCATTTGTAACTGCTTGTGCACAGGAGAGCCCAGCTGTAGCACTGAAAGTGGCCTGAAATGTGATCAGAGCTCGTCAGCGAGTCTCTGTTTGTCCTGGAGCCTGTACAATAGCACTCTCAGAGAAGAATGAGCCTACCTCACCCTGAATCAATACACACTGCCTTGTAAACAACTCTAGTGACATCCCATATCAGTTGGACACCCCAATAGCAGGGCACAGTTTTGATAGAAAATGTTTTCACCTTTCCCCAGTGTAAATAATATCTTTGGCTTTACTAAATTATAGTGTTTTTTTTATTTTTTATTCCTGATTGGCTACATTCTTGACCAAGGAAAAAACCCTGACACAGTAAAATACATCCTGACAGCAAGAGCAGGACAAAAAAAGGAACACATCCAGATTGGAAAGTGTATTGGAGGGGGAGAGTGGAGCTTTCTATCATGGTGAAATGAGAGGTCGGAGCAGTTCTGCCTCACTGCAGTCCTGCCAAAAGAGAGCCACATCCAGACCCTTCACTAAACAAATGATTTCCTGATTCCATAGTGTGGTTTTTCTTATCTTCTTTTCCACAAGATCAAGCAGACTTTCACACCACCTGGACGCGTTACCTTCTCTTTATCTCGTATCAAGACCTGACCATTCTCAAGATCTGATCTGTTTCTTGCAGAGCCTATTCCACAATGGAAGTAACAGCGCTCAGTCGCAGAGGCAGCGCATGCAGTATGAGGCATCTAAACCCACTGCATTTGTGATGGATATTAGCATAGTAATTTGCACTATGCTTCAGGGACTGTTTATACTTTCAAACATGTGTTTCCTTCCTTCTTTCTCTTGTGAGCTACAATGCTGCTCCCATGCCCACACCTTCCCAGAGCTGCTCATCAGATGCCTTTCTCATTCAAATGAGTCCAGGATCAGATTGCTTAATTAGGCAGTCCAGAACACAGGGCCAATTTTCTAAAGTGAAGCTCCAAATGTGAAGAGACTCTTTGAGGCCATTTTGAAATGAATAAGCCTCTAGTCTAGTACCATTACCTTATAGTTACCAGCACAAACACCAATCTGGGACTGAAGAGGCACCACAGAAAGCGTCTGTTCAACAGCCCCCTCATTCAGAGCTTGGCACGGTACACTCACAATATGTTTCAGAGTGTTTCATTTTGATTAGCTTCGTCTGTCGTGAATATGCTGCATCAAGGGCAACAATAAACATTTTGATCTCCTATTAAAGCATCAGTGGGATGCATGGTACTGGTACTGATGAGCTTAAAACTCTGCTCTGTGTTATCTTACAAACGCTTTCTGAAAATGAACCATGCAGCCACTCTATTTAGAATGAGATACAGAAACACAATTTTTCACGAAAATAATCACACAGAAACAACACATTTACTTGTAAAAATACTTGATATCATACTGTAAATCTGACAAAGTGAGTCATAATATTGTGCACATGTATTTATTAAGATTCATCAACTGGCATGAATCTAGAGATGTCAGAGGGCACCAGTACTGGAAAGTTCTCTGGACAATCTAAACTACTGTATTTTAGAATTCCAGCTAACAGAATTAGCCGACAAAAAAGAGAAGAGACATGTGAGGTCTGAGGAGAAAACTACTGGCACAGTACCACCTCATTAAAATCAATATTTCCCATCTAATATCTAAATACTAATGTCAAGCCACTTTTACTCCTTCTCTCTCTCTCTCTCTCTCTCTCTTTTATTCTCACCTCCTTCCTGATGACATCTCTGTTAGGCAGTTTTTTTCCATTTACACATTGTCACATCAGCCAGTGGCCTTGCCGCAGGAAAGACACACATACGCACATTTGCAGACAGATAAACACATTGACAACATACAAACAGTTAAAATGTCATATAAATACAAATACAATTCAAAATTATGATTTTAATAGGAAATAAATCTGAATCTAGTCACTATAGACTAATTAGTAAAGATGATGCCTTATCTCAGGCCCGCATACATGCTGTGTACAGTTTATCCTCAGGAGATGGTGAAAAAGTGCTGGTGGATTAACCGTTCAGTTTCACAGTGTTATACACTATATTTGCTACAGAAATGCCCTGGTGGACTTCAATTGTTTCAAAAGTTCTAAGGCAATAGGGCAGCAAGACCCACAGTGACCAAGTTTTTGTGGGGCATTTCGGTGCCATTATTTTTGCATTAAGGTAAAGAGTATATGCTTTCTGCAAAGCTTAGCTTTGTGTTCTCCAGCTGCCTGTGTGTACAGACCATAAACGATTAGGAGAAGCAGTAAGGGGTCGGCTCACATTCAATGAGCACCGAGACACAGGCTGACAATCTCTCTCTCTCCTTCTGTCTCACACACACACACACACACACACAGCAGTGCGCAGAGAGTAATGCATGCTCAGTGCTCCTGAGATAGACTCTTGACCATAAACTCTGCAACTCTGACCATAAAGCAGATACTAAAGATGAATGAGATACTAAAATGAGTCAATGTTCTGTTTGCTTCAAACGGCTTTCACTGCATAAACACTTGCCATCATAACTTTTTTTCCCAAAAGTGACAGGTTTATTTTGTTGATTTATCAAGAATGAATATCTTGTTGCTCAAAATACTCTACCATGCCACCGTTAAAAAAGCAGGAATTTCTGCAAATGCACCTCCTCTGTCTGTGTTCACAACATTTTTAAATTGTTAGTTAGACATGAAGAAAAACCCTCACACAAAACCTGACAACCTGATGTGTAATCTAAAGTTAGGATGGAATTAAGATACCCATGAATTTGATGTAAAATGCCTTCAATATAATACTATATGAGTTCTCAAGGTGATGATGTGATACTTGAAAATGATGATCAGAGGAATATATGATTCAAGCTGATAACCTTTATATGTATAATCTGATATGTGACCAACTTTGTTCAGAATCCTGGGTAGTATCTTATACAGTAAAGCATACAGTAGTTACAAGTCAATAAATTAGCTTGCTGGTGTATTACATCAGTTACACTCGAGGTAAAGTCTGTCCTTTTCTGGTGAAAGCTGATTTTGAAACCAATCAAATCAATTTATACTGTAATATAATGCATTATAATCTATTATCTCCCTATAATAGATTTTTGATTATTGCCCTGGTTAATTTCATTCATTTAACTGATTCTGTGATTCCAATAGTTACAGCCCTAATAATGATAGCAAGTCAAAAATGATAGAAAATAAAGGTTTTTACATGAAGGCTGACTATCATTTGTCCCTGCATCCACAAAGGTACACAAATGTACACGCACATATTCACACACAAGGATTTGTGACAGCAGAGAGCTAAAAAGAGTTCTGCAACCTTTTCCACAGAATTTTTCCCCAAGCTGTTGAATATGACTGGGTCAGTCAGTAATTTTAGGACAGCGTTTCACTGAAATCCCCTGACATGTCTCAATAAGCCACCATGATGCCTGCAGCAAATTGAGCAGATGAGGAGTGGGAGCCAAAGAAAGAGGGAAATAGCTTTGTAACAACTAAGCCTATTAGCATAGTTTTCAAAGCCTTTTGGAATGTGTTTCTCTTCGCCTGAGTTTCGGTCCTCCTTCTTGGCTCTATTGTACGGAATGTACAGCTCTCAGACAGAAGGCAGCACAATAGGAGCCCTGCTTTGGCCACCACCTAATCCCCCATTGTGGCAGGTTTATGGCCGCCCCTTTTTGTGCCACTCGCGGCCCACCGTTCCTCTGGAGACGCTGGACCACACGGAATCCTCCGCTACTGATAAATCTCTCCAGCAGACAAAAGCAAAGCAGAGTCAGCCAAGGGTTCAGGGATTGTGCTGGTCACTTTTAATGTACGCTGACTGTCAGACATGGCCGTGACTGATAACAGGGGAATTATTTTCACACAGAAGCAGTACGCAAACACCAGCCATAAAACTTCCCATTCGAGTCCAAATAACCTGCTTCAGGCTATTGTGTTGCTTCTATGCCAAATGAAAGCAAGATAACCAAGCCGTGTGTTGGGGAGGGATCTATAAGCCTGTGACGTATTGTCTGTCAATCTATTGTGCCAACAATAACTGCCAACAGCAAAGGGAGGTGCTCCATATGCCCATTACCACACAGATGATAAACATAAATCAGGCAGATGATTATTTTTTTTTATCTGCCATGTCTTGATTGCCCTTCCTCCAGATTTCTGATGTGAAAACATTAAAGGGATGAAAGATGCAAATGCAACAGGGCATAAGTAAATTAAATAATATGAATTTAAATTCCTTATGCCTTACTCACCTCCACACATTTTAAAACTGAATATGCATTTCACATATGGGTGTGCGTGTGCGTAAGTGAGAGTGTGTGTGTGTGTGTAGTAGGTTGAGGAAAGAGCACCATGAACAAAGGCTTGCTTGAATGAACAGGGCTAGTGATTTGGAAGTGTCCTCCTTTTAGGAGTGCTGAAATAGGTCAGCTGGAATACTCCACAGCAACAATATTGGGCCTTCTTTGAGGATGGCCCACTTCAGCTATCATCAGCACCTCTACAGTCACATGCACACTGGATAATAACATAATCACTGCCACACTCGTGTGCCCTAATACACCTGCATATCCCAAATTACATTTTTGCTTGAATCATCTATAAATATATTAATGAACGTATACATCTGTAGTGGTAGCCAAAAGTATAAAGACAACATATGCCATGTATTAAAGTTCTTCCTGTGTACAAAACAGATAATGTCACTAATTAGTTTTATCCAGCTGAAGAGTTGTGCTAATTAATTGAAAAATTTGCTCTGTGACAATAGTATTCAGCTTCTGGATCCATGCGTCGGTCATATCCAGATATAAACCCCCAAAAAACTGTTGAACAATGGTGAAGAAGGCAGGAGGAGTCAGGAAATCTTCTGTACATGATCTTCAGTAAGAAATCAAGCAGGTGTGGATTGAGTGAGAAACACCAGAGTACTGCAGACTTCTTTTTGAATATATGTCCGGCCAGATCCAGTAGGTTTTGAAGAATAAAAGACTTAATACTAAATATTCATTGTTGTACAGCAAGTTCAATGTATACTGTCAAATGTCAAATTATTCTTATTATCTTTATTTTAATTACTAAAACAAAATGAAAATGTCATTAAAACACTGAATTTCACTTTTGTCTCAATAGTTGTGTCCACCGCTGTATATTCTTACTTTATTAATAAATTATTTTATAGAAGAAGACATTACCTACAATTTCCAGTATTTGTAGAAAGGTCTGGAAAATCCTTTACATGGCCAAAATCTGACAAAATCTACCATGTAACATAATTCTCTCAACTGCACGCTTCTCTGAAGTGTTTCCCTTTGGCATGTACTGTATCTAAACCGAAAGTAAAGTTATAGCATTTAATTTCCCAGCATGGCTGAACTCATGAATCCGAAGGTGTTAATTATGTGTGTGTATAACAACATGGTTTGGACAGTAGTTCCAGCTTAACCATGACCAATATGTTGCTATTAATGCACATTTTAATACAGTCTCATTTAATAGCAGTAGAGTTCATACACAGAAATTTATATGGTAAACGCTCCATGTTATATAATCTAAAACTAAAACTAAACAAGAAGGTCCTTTACCAAGCAAAAATGTAGAACTTTGATTAAATATAAAAGCGGTTAGGATTTTTTTTTTTTTTGTTAGGAAGCAGTTATTCACAGTTTAACAGGGAAAGTCTTTGGGACAAAGAAGTTATTGCTTTTCTAGTTTCTCAGTAAATTGACAAGCTGTTTCAGGTGACTAATTATCATTTTAATGTAATCAATAACAGGAACTAACTTGTCTAACAAAAACCTCTGATAAGACAAACTAATTTTAAAGAAAGAACAGCAAATGGCAGTTTCTGATTATGAGCTGAATTGTTTTGGCTTATGGCCATTTTGCTATACTGTAGCACAAAATGATCCAAAAAATGGTTCCCTGCACAACATGATCTACAGAGGTGAATAAAAATGTGCAATAAATTTAATTAAAATGTTTCAACGTTGTTTTAGTGAATTTCTTTGTCAAAGTAGGTTTTTGTTTTCATGTCAAAGTAGGTTATATACTGTACATAGAAAGAATAAACAATTTTGTTGACCAAGCCTCCTTTTTTTGGCTGGTTGCAAAAAATCATCCACATGACCTCTGAGGGGTTTTCCAAACAACCTGGAGTATTAAGAGAGTAAATTTTTCATTGCAACCATATAGCCTGTTCTAGCAGTTACTGTATCTTAACACTGTTTTCTCACCTGAAGCAATCCCACTTGAAACCAAACGTATTTAAATCCCCACCACAGATGTGAGATGATTATCAACACTCAAGCAGCTCTCTTTATTCACAAAACAAAAACAGCCCAGAGAAATACATCCACATGGAAGAATGTGGTAATGGTACTTTATGGGTGGCAATGACACTTTATGACTTTGCCCTAATGAAGCTGTAAACATGCAGGTCTCATGAGAAGCACATGCCTACAGGATCCCTGCATATAAAATAGCCTAAAAAAATATCAGTGTCTCTGAGCAGAGTCATGCGACATCCTCACAGGAGCAAACAAGAGCAGCAAGCAACTTAGATTCCCCTGGCAGGTGTCACTGTCCTAGTCTCGGCGCAGGAGCCTGCAAATCAATCTCTTATGTCAGGCCACACGGCAGGGTGTCCACACATTTGTTAAGGTTTGCCTGTCCCCATTCGTCTACGGATGGGGAAGAAGGGGCCACTTAAGGAAGAACGCGGAGAGTATGGAGAAGCACATCTCCATAAATCAGAGGAACTGTATGCAGTGCAGCATAGCAGGGCTGTCGGGGCCAGAGGAGACACGGCACCACAGCTGATCCCCAGACACTAGTGTACATCAACCATCTCTTTTTACCTAGCCACTAGCAGCTGCTGAGATTACCCCTCCTTTCTCTCCCACACACATAAATATCGATGCACATCAATTATATACTCATACATACACTCGCGCACACACAAACTGTGAACCTCTATCTGTTAACATTGTGCTACATAAAATGCCCTCCTGTGGCGCCTCAGATGTTTTCTGATGGCATAGTAGAATAGAGAGGCTGAATTTACGAGTCTAAAGTGATGGTTAGATAAAAAAGCACAAGGGCAAATACGCAACATCCTCAGGGTATGGCCAAGGTGAATGTGAACGGAGCTGCCGTTCTGCTACTTTCCCTTTCAGATCTTAGAATCAGCAATGCACCGCAGGAGACTCTTGAACAGAAAGAGTTCCTCTGGGTCCTCCTTAGATATCCAGCACTTGAGGAGGGCTGACATTTTAGACATTTTTACACAAAAGACCTTCAATGCTCCTGTTCTCTTATAGAACACTGTGGCAATTATCAGTATGTTTGCAGCAGACAGGGGGGCAATTACCTCAGAGGAAGGTCAGAGACAGTGTTCCACTCCAGCAGCTTGCCATGAGATCGATTTCTCACCTAGTCCCCTGACACGCATGGTCTCACCTGAACCTGTCCTCTTCTGACACACTGAGACCCCTGATGCATGGCTCCTACAGTGCCAGACCTCTAAGTGAACCTTATAGGGATCAGGCAGGGTAATAAACATGACAATATGTCCAGGTTGGGGCCCACAAAGTAGTAGACAAGTTTAATGACTAGACTACTTTAAAGAAAATATGATGTTTCAACTATATAATTTTTATTATACGACTTCTTTAAGTGAGACCAGGAAACAAGTAACAAAAAATAAGTATTTTTAATGAGTCAGAGATTCATCAATTCCACTTCTAGCTGTCCAATAGATACAATTCCAATTAAACTTGGTGAATATTTAAATTCATCATATTCTACTCATCTTAACTTTCTCATGGCTGAGGTTAATTTGAACAGTTTGGGTCAACTCTCAACACGATGTCTCCATACATATTAAACACAATTGCCTTCTGACTGACTATTAAAATGTAAATGTAAAAAATTACAGAACATAGAAAGATGCATAAGTAATAATAAGATGCTCCATTGTTGCAATTTTACCACTTATTCTTTCAATATATTTACGATTTAACGCATACTTAAATACCCATACTGAGACTGGTCACGTATCCACCTAGAAATAATTCCTGTTCACTTACTACTTATTTCTCAGATCCAGTCCTTAAGTTGCTTGTAGTAAAAAAAAAAATCTTCACCTATTTTCAGCTTTTTCTTACTGGAGGTACTGCTTCTGATGTGCTCATGCAACAAATGCCAACTCCATAAACAGCACCAGGTCTGCTTGAAAAACTGCCAAAGCTCTCTGAGCGCAAAAACACTTTCAATTTGGGCATTAATGACAAGCAAAGATTTTCAGCTTCGTGTGGCATATTTTACACCAATAAACATGTAATCAATAAGTATCTCTTTCAAGATTTCCTAATAGAGAAGCAGAAGAGCAAACGGACAGGACAGGGCGATCATTAATGGTGATCTATTAGTGGATCATCTTCTGTCTCTGGTCAACAGAATCTTACGATTAGTTACACTGATGGATTTCTTAAGACATCATAAGGGAGATTAGAGTACACTTGACTGTGAAAAGTAATCCCTGCAGTGGGTCTCTCTTCCCAAGTCTGATCGATGCACACTCAAACCGGCATTGTCAGGACTGGGCCGTACTGATTGGCCAGCACAGAGAAGCCGACAGGACACAAGTTGACAGCGGCCCATTTCCCTGCTCCCTCCCATCGATCTTCTCATGGTCCCAGTGTTACACACATTTACACGCAGCCGCATTGACTGTCTCACCCCATTGTGTGGCTGCTACAGTAAGCATGCAGCATGTCACCACAGCATGACAAATACATGTCAACACATGCTCACTTACTGTACACTCCAGCACACATCCATAAGGCTAACACATCAGCACACTCGCATGCACATCTAAGAAATCTATGACATTTATTAAAAAAGATTCTGCTTCGGTCAGTGTCCGGTATCTACAGAGACGAAAAAACAATTCAAAAGAAGTGAAATGACTTCATTTGCACGGAAGGCTTTGAAACAGGATCACTCAAAGAGATCTTTGTGTAACAGATTGCTGCACTTACGTGCTAGTCCACAATATCTCATTAATCACAGACACTCAGCCTCTCCATCATGACAAAGACTGGGCACACACTCAGGAATGAGCAATCAGGGACCCTTGCTAATCGCGGTTCAACTTCATTAAAACCAGGTTTGTTTATGCTGAACTAAAACCAATCATTTGAGAGGCTGACAGAATTCAGTCAGCTGAGGACTGTTTATCTTCAACTGACAAACTGAAGATGTAATGAATGTATGTAGCGCTCACACAACCAATCTGCAATGGCCGCTTTTTATGTAAATAATTTATTAAGACCACATCTACTTACCTGACCAGGAAATAAATGAAACTGTTCTAGTTGGGAACATGAACAGTTTTTCAAATACCTGGTTAACCATTTTCACCATTCAACTACTGAATTGGGTATCTGTTATGCCCTATTTTGCTGATGAGAAGGAAAAAAAAGTAAAGTATTCTATGCATTTCTGGTTAAGATTTCTCAGCAGTGCATCTCGATCCACATGTGCCACAGCTGACAGCACTGAAAAATAATTCTTGAGTTCATGATGTTACCTGTGATGGATATTCCAATATTAAAATTAGGCACATCACTTGATTTAATTACTATTTTTTGCTTAGGAAATGAGCTAAAGTTTTCAAAGCTGAGCTTTTTTTTAAGTTGAATGTAAATATTTTCTAAATTCACTGCAACAGCAGAAGCATTCATCACAACGAACCCTCTCTGGAGGGCAGCGTGTAGCTTAATTACTGTTCATGATTTGGCTGACAAGGTGAGAAATGACTAGATGCAGTTATTAATGGCAGTAGTTAATTAGCCACCACTGACACACTGGTAAAACTGACTGATGACAGCAGTACACTTCAAGTAAAACCTTTTTACCAGTGAAAATGCTAATTTATATAATATTTCTTATCATGAGATTTTTAAGAGGGAATGACAATATTTTTAAACCTTTTAAATTTTTTTCAAAATTATTAAACTTATTCTCACTCACTCACTCATCTTCTATACCGCTTTATCCTGTATTCAGGGTTGCAGGGACCTGGAGCCTATCCCAGGAGGCTTAGGGCACGAGGCAGGGTACACCCTGGACAGGGTGCCAATCCATCGCAGGGCACACACACACACTCATTCACACACACTACGGTCAATTTTGGAACGCCAATTAGCCTAACCTACATATCTTTGGACTGTGGGAGGAAACCGGAAACCCACCAAGCGGAAACCGGAAACCGGAAACCCACCAAGCGGAAACCGGAAACCCACCAAGCACGGGGAGAATATGCAAACTCCATGCACACAGAGACGGGAATCGAACCTGGCCGGGAACCGAACCCGGACCCTGGAGATGCAAGGCGACAGTGCTAACACCACCGTGCCGCCTAAACTTATTCTATTGTCAGCTAATTTAATTTGTTTCCAAATATAAAGCAACTTCTTATAACAAATGATCAGTAGGTATTCACTAGTTAAGAAATATTCTTTGCAATATATTGTATATGCATGCTGTCAGAAAGTAGCGACGAAGTGGAGGAGAGATAGATCCAGATGCAGAGAAGCAGATGTGGTCGTGAGGCATTTGGGGAGCTGTGAGAACCTGAAGCTGAGTGTCGTGGAGAGACATGAAGCAGAGCTGTAGTCGAGGAGCAAGAGCGAGAGTACAAAGAGCCGTGTGATCCGTCAGCAAGGGTGTCGAGCCAAAAAAACGCGAAGCAGAGCCATAGTCGAGGGATGAAAGCGATCGTTCAAAGCCATTAAATCAGAGTGAAGCAACTACTGTAATCCAAAACGTGAGACGAGAATCGGGAAAACAAAGCGGGGTCAACAACGTGAAAACTATGAAACAAAACCCAAGAAAATTGGGGTGAAAAACACAATAATCCTGCAGCGAGATAGCGCGCTGCACTTTCTTATAAGCCGGAAGAAATCATCGCCGGATGAGAAATCGGTGTGAAGGTGGGGCGGTCTGCGGGCGTGTAAGGAGAGATGACAGTGTGGGAAAACATGACCACGTGATGAGAAGCATGACAGCATGGGAAAGGAAATGTCAAGGGATGAAAGCAGTCTTTGAATGTGGTGTATGTGTGAGTTCGTGACAGTACAAACCCCGAACGAACGCCTCCAGGTGCTGTGCAGGGTGCGTCAGGGTGGCATTTATAGAAGTCCTTAGTGGCCAGTTTACGATACGTCATAGCTGTGAGACGTGGAAAGTAGGGTTTATTCATCGCATCAAAGATGGCAGCAGGAGTCGAACGGCACATGGGTTGATAACCTTGGACACAGTGAAGGGGCTGATGAAGTGAGGTGAAAGTTTGCGTGAGAGTGTTCTCAGAGGGATGTCCCTGGTAGCGAGCATGACACTCTCCCCTACACAGTACCTGGGAGCCTTGGTATGGTGGTGAACAGCCTGTCTCTTGTACGTCCTGGATGCTTGCAGCAGGGATCGTCTGGCTCGTAACTATGTCCGTCTGCAGCGGCAGACAAAATGTTGGACCGAGGGGACCTCTACCTTATCCTCTTGAGTTGGAAACATCGGTGGCTGGTAGCCTAGACAGCACTGGAACGAAAGAGCCCTGTGGAAGCAGATGGCAGTGAGTAAGCGTACTTGAACCACGGGAGGAACTTACTCCAGGTGGTAGCATCATGAGTGGTCATGCACCGGAGGGCGACTTCTTTTGCTTGATTCTTTCGTTCCGTTTGGCCTTTGGATTGGGGAAGAAAGCCAGAAAACAGGCTAGGAGTGGCCCCGATGAGTTTACAAAAAACCTTCCAGAAGCGTGAGGTGAATTGAGGGCCTCGATCTGAAACGATATCAGTGGGGAGACCGTGAAGACAGAAAACTTGGAGGATCAGTTGCTCTGCTGTCTCTTTGGCGGAAGGAAGCTTGGGATGCGGAACCAGGTGGACGGACTTGGAGAAACGGTCGACAATGGTCATAATACAAGTGTCCCCATCTGATGAGGGTAGACCTGTTACAAAATGCAGCGAAATGTGAGACCAGGGACGGTAAGGTATGGGTAAGGGTCTGAGGAGGCCAGCCGCAGGGGGCGGGGGGGTTGTCGTGTTTACAGTGGGCACAGATGTTTCAGGCTGCCACAAAGCTGGAAACATCCCTCCCCCACCAGAAGCGCTGTTGAAAGATGAGGTGGGTTGGGGCAGAGCCTGGGTGACAGGACAATCTGGATCCATGGCTCCATTCCAGGACCTGAGAGCGTAGACGGAGTGGAACAAAGAGGCGATCTGGGGAAACGTTACTTGGGCCGGGCTCCTGGGTCAATGCCTGCTTAACCTTAGCCTCAATGTCCAGTTCCATGGCTGCTATTAGACAGCGAGAGGGCAGGATAGTATCGCGTGACATGGAGTCATGGAAAAGAACTGACGTGAGAGAGCGTCAGGTTTGGTGTTTTTGGAGCCTGGCTGGTAGAACAGGACAAAGTTGAACCTGGAGAAAAATAATGACCAACGAGCCTGTTGGGCATTGAGCCTCTTGGCACTATGTAAGTATTCAAGGTTCCTGTGATCAGTCCATACTAGAAACGGGAGCTTGGTCCCCTCCAGCCAGTGTCTCCACTCGTCTAGAGCTAACTTGATGGCTAGTAGTTCTCGATCACCCACGTCGTAGTTCCTCTCGGCCGGGGGCAGATGATGGGAGAAAATGAACAGGGATGCAGTTTGTTATCCTGTGGCGACCTCTGGGACAGGATCCCTCCAACGCCGGTGTTGGACACATCAACTTCCACCACAAACTGGCGGGATGGGTCGAATATGATCGGTATGGGAGCTGAGGTGAACCTTCTCTTGAGGTCGGCGAAGGCTCTCTCTCCCTCCTTGTTCCAACAGAAGCGCTTCTTGGAGGAGGTCAGAGAGGTTAAAGGAGCGGCGACGGAACTGTACCCTCGAATGAACTGGCGGTATAAATTGGCAAAGACCAGAAATCGTTGGAGGTCTTGTCGCAAGACTGGGGTTGGCCAGTTGGAGACCGCCGGAACCTTGGCCAGTTCCATCTCCAGCTGCGAGGGGCAGATGACAAAACCTAGAAATGTGGTAGACGTTGTGTGAAATTAACATTTCTCTGCTTTGACGTACAAGTCTCTGTCACACTTGGCGAAAGTGATGCCGGTGCTCCTCCAGGTCATGAGAAAAAATCTAAATGTCGTCCAGATAGACGAATACATAAAGGTTCAGGAAGTCTCTGAGTACATCATTTATCAGGCTCTGGAAGACGGCAGGGGCGTTGGTAAGTCCGAAAAGCACAAATGCATGACGAAATGATATGCATTGAGCAAGTCTAGCTTAGTGAAGATGGTGGCTCCCTGGAGAAGCTCAAAGGCTGTAGACATGAGCGGTAAGGGGTAGCGGCTCCTGACAGTAATCAGCCCTCTGTAATCAATGCATGGACGAAGGGACCCGTCTTTTTTTGACAAAGAAAAACCCCGTCCCAACGGGTTAGGAGGACGGACGGAAAATACCAGCAGTTAGAGCCCCTGTGATGTACTCGTTCATGGCTTCTTGCTCTTGGCATGTCAAAGAGTAGAGCCTTTGGAGGAGAGGTACCTGGAAGGAGGTCTATGGGACAGTCATACGGTCGATGAGGAGGACGTGACATGGCCCGTACCTTGTTGAAAACCTGCTTGAGATCGTGGTATTCGGCGGAAACATTGAAGATATCCGTGTGAAGATAGCCGTGTGATCCGTCACTGAGGGCATCGAGCCAAAAAAAATGCGAAGCAGAGATGTAGTCGAGGAATGAAAGCGAGAGTTCAAAGCCGTTAAATCAGAGTGAAGCAACTAATCCAAAACGTGAGACGAGAATCGGGAGAACGAGAAAACAAAGCGGGGTCGAGAACGTGAAAACTATGAAACAAAACGCGAGAATACAGAGGCAAAAATATCTTCCTTATAAGAAAGAAGAAATCAGCGCCGGATGAGAAACCGGTGTGCAGGTGGGGTGGTCCGGGGGCGTGTAAAGAGAGATGACAGCGTGAGGAAACATGACCGCGTGACGAGAAGCATGACAGCGTGGGATACAAAATGTCAAGGGATGAAAGCAGACTTTGAACGTGGTGTATACGTGAGTTCGTGACACATGCACATTAAGGTGTGAGGAAATTTTTTGGTGTTTTTCATTTTATTGATCTGACTCTTTAAGATTTGAACATCTTAAAGTTCTGATTAAAATAGAGATACACTGCATTTATGTGGTTAAAAAAATAATTATTATTTGTGCCACCTCAGCATTGAGCATAGTGGTGCAACCTGTTTCATGTTTCTAAATGGAACCTTGTTGCTCTTTTCCCAACCTGACACAAGGTGACCTACTGATGGTAGATACTGGTGGGGAGTTAAGTCCGAGGACAATGCGATTACAGCGGGGTTTCCGCTGGTTAATGTGCTGAATGTGCTGAGGAAATCACAGGCCTACAGGAATGTCCCCCTACTGGGTGCACACATGGAATTTCGCTCTGCTTCTCCACAGCCTCTGATGCTGCAGCCTGGACAATGAATCCAGCAAAGCCCATGACCGCTCTTATTAGTGGGGGATCACAAAGCCGTGAAAGAGAGCACTGGGCCTTGTAACTTCGCCTGCTGAACCAGAATCCCATGCATATGGAATCCAGCTACGTGGCTTCCATATGTTCTTCTCAATTAGAAAAAAAGTGAACTCACATAAGGTCTTTTCACTAATGATGCTTATAAATTTATGATGAATAATGAACATATATTTAGGTTTTACAGAGCCAGAACCCTAAATAGAGCCTGCTGTATATTCAGTGACCCAGTGCATCAAATGACAAGAGAGCAGGCGATGATGATAAATGCTGACTATTTATTACCATGGATCTCACTTAGCAAAAATATTGGTTTTGGATGAACTCCCCTCTGCTCCTCTGATGTATTTCTGGACCTCTTCTGGCATTTATTTCTCCTAAATACAGGCTAAACAGCAGTAATCATAATTAGCTCAATTAAAATGATAAATAATAAAAGTGCCAATTCTTCATACACCTGGAGACAATTTTCTGACGCTTCATACACTCTGGTGCAATAATTAGCTTTGATCTGCAGGATGTAATTTCCATTTGCACATTGTTCATTAAACTGCATAGTAATTTACACACGATTAAACAGACATTCTATTCTCCTATAAAGACACACTCTCTCACACACACGCGCACACACACACAAAGTGTACTATGTTCCCTAACATGAATTTACATTGTTCACTCATTCATCCTTAGTGATTGATTTGTCTGGCTTGTGGTTTCAATAAGGACATTAGTTCATTCACATTTGTATGTAAATAAATTCTTTAGAAAATATCACAGACAAGTACTAAAAAATAATGAACTCAACTATTGTAGCTAAAGTTGAGGAACTAAAGCCAGAATTCACAGACCATGATGGGTTTTTGGACTCATCTCTGGAGTTTTATCCAGGGTTTTTTTTTCCCAGTGGAAAAACACACACACACACACACACACACACACACACAAACAAAGAGTACTTTTTAGGCTGTCATGTCTTCATTGGAATAATCAGAATACAGAAGATATTTTGATTAATTAAAGAGAGAAATATTCAAATAAGGCAGCTCTTTATTGTGCCTAAAAGTACATGTTTAATTTATGTGGTGATTAACTTTTACTATAATCATATGCATCCTGTCTCTAACAGGAATTTGTATGGTAACGAGATGCAAATGACAGGGAGCAGATACATTTGCCTATCTATTTAAATGTAAATTGATATATTAATTGGTTTGTCTGTATTTAGCATGGCAAGTTGTCATTTCCAGTCTTTACTCTTCATAGTAACCTTCACAAATGTGATTCTATCATAGTGAATAAATCAAATGTGTGATTGTGTTGAGACACATGGATTATAAATCAAATTCTCAGCCATTTGCTTTCAAAGCCATAATGTTCTGCAACATGGCTTTGCAATAAACATACATACAAAGGGCAGCTTTGTAGCACAGCTGCTATAGTTGTGGTCTCACAGCTCAGCAGTTCCCAGGTCAATTCCAAGCTTGGCTTTCTGCCTGTTTGGAGGTTGGCATGTACTCCCTGCGTCCATGTGGGTTACTTCTAGTTTCCTATCACCTCCCCAAACATGTCAGTGGGTGGAAGGTTAAATTGCTTCTAGTTGTGAATAAGTATGTGCAACCAGTGTTCCCCAAACCCACTGTGTGTTTGTGTGTGTGTGTGTTTATTGAGTAAACACACCTATATAATTAATTAAGTACATCAAAAACATGATTCACATGTATTTTTTTTCTGTAATAAAAAAAACATTTTTTTCAAATTATTACACATTTTTCTGTAATAAAAAAAATGCATAGCTGTTTTCAGCTAAGCAAATGGCATTGCTCCTTTAAGGGGAAATTAATAGTGTCTGATGCCTTTGTTCTATTGCTGCACTGGGAGCAAGTCTTTTCTTTAGCATTCTGATGCCTGAGCATAACAATAAATGTGCATGGTCTTTAAGCTTTAATTGTGTGCAGCAAAGCTTTACAGAGTAGCCCTTGGCAGAGAACTGACATTCCTTTGGCAAACTCTAAGCACAAGGAGACAGTGATGATAGACAAATAATTGCAGGTTTGGGCTTGTCATTTCCAATCACCAGATTTTTCGGGGATCAATGCAGTTCTATTGTGTCAACTGAGACAAAAAGAAAACTATGCATTATTATCCAAAATACTCTGCAATAAGGATCACTTATATTGCATAATAAATCTCACGTACAGTATAAGAGATACACACATCAAAGCATTCCCTTATGCCTGACACTATAATACACAAAAAAGACACTCAGTATTTGTTTAAATGTAGTCACTAGATCAACTAATGTATAAATTCCATTCCAGGTCTATTCCCTTTGACAAACACCTTTATGCTAGATTTGTACTGGAGAATTTGCCCTCCACTCAATTTCACATGATGGGTATATTAATCTTAGTGGACTGTCCTCAGTGGCATTTCAAATCTCAATGGTCTCCTGCCCTGGCCAGATGTGTTTAAAGACTTATCTCTCAAACAGACTTCCTGAAAGGTCACTGCTCATCTCAAAGGCATCTCACAACCTTTAAAGGTCTCCTTTTTTGTCCCCTCTTTAAGTGGCAGACATATCAAAGCGCTCCTGTTTCGAGATTCTCACCACAGCTAGATTACAAGTTCTGATCTGCTGGCTCTATTAAAGCAAATAATGCCTCAGGGTCTGGGCTTTATATGCTGGGCTTTATATCCTGATAGCATCACCACAGAGCAGCTTTCATGAACATACCTTGCCGCTTGCGTCTTGACTTGGATTCTTGGAAGGCTCCTGTTTTTCTTCACCTTTAAGTCACAGAATGCTGTGCTTTCCGGGTAGCCATTGTAGTCGCTACGCATTGCTGCTCTGGAAGATTCACTACTATGCTTGGCATTCAAGGTAGAGAGCATGCTAAAAGGTTGGGGAGCTGTGCGGGTGCACTGGAGTCTGAAATGCTTTAATAAGCTGTGGGTGTGGAAATTGCAGCTTCTCTGGAGCGATTCAAGTTCTCAACCAGGCTGAACTATACTACAGTGTAAGAGCATGATGTGGATCTTTTTCTTTACTGATCTCTCTCTCTCTCTCTCTCTCTCTCCCTCTCTTCCTTCATCCTTCTCCGTCCATCATGAAAACAGCTCTGAATGAGTCAGCTAGTTAATTATCAAATAGATAGATGTGATGTTATGTCACCTTGCCGTCATATCTAGAACATTATAAGTATATTCCACTGATCAGATTTGTGTGGTGTGATTTTCCTTTAAAAAAAAAAAAGCTATTGAAAAAAGTAACTTATTGAGGTTGTTCAGGTATTTTGAAATCCTCTGTTACTTGGACCGGCCCTTCTCACAGTTGCCAGTAAGGCCACTTAATCATATGGACACTAGGAGCTATCTCAGGGGACTTGGCAAGGTGCAGATACAGAAAAAGTACACAGAGGGAACCCATGGGACACAGACACACAAGAGACACTGTGTACTCATTTACAAAAGAAATAAATAAACAAACACTTGCAGGTCAGCTCAAACAAGCTATTAATCTGTTCAACTCAGCTTGGACACCAGTGTCCCAAATATTCATTCATGAATCTTTCATTAAAAAGATCCTAAAAATATATAAAATACATAATAATTTATTATGCATTGAAATAAACACAGAAATGTGTATAACTGTATGCAATTTTAAATTGCTTTTATACTGTATAGTGCATCCGGAAAGTATCTCAAGGATGATCAGGGGAAACAGGATGCGTCTGAACTCAATTTTGCAAAGGCTGTGAATACTTATGTACATGTGCTTTCTCAATTTTTTTATTTTTAATAAATTTGC
>JAQMYJ010000036.1:16438415-16458904 GCA_030014305.1 Clarias laeviceps | reverse complement strand
ATGAGTAATCGTGTAAAATAATCGTGATTTCAATCATGACCAAAATAATCGTGATTATGATTTTTTCCATAATCGAGTAGCCCTAACTAGACATAAAAAAAACCTTTGATACACACACATGCACACACACCTCGTCCACCACAAAGTCTTGGATGACAAACACACATCTATTCTGACTCCTGATGAGGTGATACCGAAGAGTATTTCACAATCGTAACTGCTTCAAGCTGCTCATTGTGGACGCCTACACCACAGATCTATCTTCCCTCCATTGGACTGAGTGTTCATACTCCTCAGTCCCAACACACACCCACTATGGCTTACTGATCAGAGGGGTGTCTGTATCTCTGTGAGAAAAAGCAATTTTTGTTCTTCAAAATAGTAGAATACGGTTACACATTTAAAATCACTTGCATTCTCAGCAGACAACAAATAAATAGTTTAAAGGAACAAATGAATAAAACTCCAACAATAGGTTCTATACCTCATTTAGAGTGTGTGTGTATGTAGTATTGGTGTTAGTACATTATGCTGATGAAAGAAAATGGGCCGTGAAATGAAAGGCACTGCAAATAGGAAATAAAGGAAGAAAAGCCTATACCTTGGCAGGTGACTCCCCGGTCCTCATAACCAATGTTACACAAACATTTCCCAATGGGTACCAGCCATTCTCCCTCGGTGCTACAGTACATTTTGGGAGGGTCCTCTTCCTTGGAGTTGTTGACACAGGAGCCCCTCACCTCCACTAATGACTGAGTGTCCATGGGCACTGTGTCAGGAAACATGGCGAGGTTCCGCACCGTGAAAGGACATTTCTTAAAGTATACCCGCACTGACACCAGCGCCACACAAGCCCCCACATCCTGGAAGGCCAGGTAAAAGCCTTTCTTAGTGACTGGACCTACTTCTCGCACTTCTGTGTTAAGTTTAAGAATGCGATCCCCAAGGTCCATCTGAGTAAAGCTCTCATCGGCCGCAATGGTGTCTATTTTTGAGAACTGATGCTCACGGAACTTACTGCCCTGGTCTTCGTCTGTCTCCAGGTAGTGCAAGTTAAAGGTTTCTTTGCAGGTTCCAAGCACCAGTGGGATGCTGTTACAGTCTCTCAAAGTAAACTTGAGCTCCACATAGATCTTCTGAGCAGAACTGCGAGGGATCCAGTTGGTTCTCAACCAGTTGTTTTGGCTGTACTCCATCACATTGCATACCTGGAAGGTACGAATTGGTGTGTAGTGCTCATCCACACCACTGATTTCTTCCCACTAGGAAACAAAAAAGGGAACAGGTATGGTGGTTATGAGTGTGGACCACTGGATACTGCCAAAACAAACATGAGTCACCTGAAGGATTTAAATGAATATTTATACTTTTGTTGATAAATAACATGTAGCATAATGAATTGACCTCACCAGTTTCTGATATAATGGGATTGTGATTCATTACATCATGCACAACTGCTTTCTTTCACAGTAGGGCTGCACAATTTGATCAAAAGATCACACTGCGATTAGTTTGACACATTTCATGATTACAATTTAAACTAAAATGTTTAACTATTAAATGTACAATTACGTATTCAATCATATTTATCTAGCCTAACATCAAGTAATGAAACAAATGATTCTGTTATTCCAATATTTATTTAGCCCCTAGTAGGTTATTAAAAAAATGACAAATACTTAAGTTATTAACAAGCTCTACATAAATTCTTGACTATGCGTTTATTTCCTGTAGTAAATTGCAGCCTTTTGCGATTAAATAATTGGATCTCTAATACACATCATATGTGTTCAAAGTAACACTGTGTCCATCATATGGTCTACAGTTGTAACCTCCAGATCCAAAATAAGTTACAAGATATTAGGAATGTGCTCAGAACTCTTTTAAATTGCAACCTGTGTTCAATTCTGACAAATCCCACCTGGTCCCACAGACACAATTTATTACTCAGGACTGTTACAGATATTTTATCTATAGCATAGCATAGTATTTTCGAATGAACTTTAGTAATAAAAAGTTAGGAATCTCAGTCAGTGCACTGTCAAACAATCTGTCTTGTCCAAATCATACATGTTTAATGTGGTCTTTCATTTGTACCCTTCATTAAAACACTCCCACAGTAGTATACAAAAATTTGTAGTTTATATAAAAGGTACTAAATATAAATAAAAAAAATATATATATATATATATAAATAAAATAAAAATTGAAATAAATAATGTAAATACAGACATTTGGAAACCATATACAGTATTAATATGGTTCCTATATCATATAGTCCAATTTTACCATTAGTTGGATTAAAACAGTTTTTCTTTCTAGGGAATGGCTTTGTCATCTATAGTCCAATCAAAACGTCTTGACTTTTAGCATGTATCCATGTGACAGTGTGTCTAAGTTCACAGCATTTTCAATAAACAGCAGTGCCATCTCTTACTTTCTCTCACTTATAGAATAGAATCTGACAGTCAGTTACTTGTATTAGTTTACTCAGGTTCAGGATTTAACTTTTCTGTGCTTCTACTGTTTATGATTACACTTATAAATTACACACACACACACACACACACACACACACACACACGGGTAACTCCAGTTAAAAATTGTGACTTCAATGATTTTCTGAATACACTGTGCCATTTTAAGCATATTACCTGTTCATTTTAATATGCAGCTCCGTGCCCAGTATGGTCAATGAGCAGTTTCCTTCAAACCGGCGATCCGACAGAAATGTTATGACCACAGTTGAATGAAAACTGTTTTTGATGTCATGTGTTTATGAATTTCCAACCAGACTAAGTGGAATAGTGCTCCAAAGTCAAATACATCACTGGAAAGTTCAAGTGGTGATTTGTCAAAGTTACTTTCATTCCATGAGGTATTTTCTGAATTGCCAGCTTGTGTTCACTAGTGTACTAGATGCCCCAAATTGGATCCAGGTGCATGGGCTGCACTACATTATCATATTGCAGTGAAGGACTAGGTCTAGACCATGGGTGCCAAAGTAAATGAAATATCATATATGATACATAGATCACACACTTAAAAATAGGATATTACAGGAATGGTCTCCGCTCAAGTATGACATCATCATGGCGCAAGCCATCCTCCTGGATCACCCTTCTTTAAGCCACTGTGCTAAGCTGCAATGAGCAACAGTAGACCCATACACACATACATCTGTCTGGGCATTTCTTTTAACAGGTAACAGTTTTTCAGAGAGTGATTACCTCTGAGAGTCAAGCGACAATTTAACCATGTAGGATCTATTTTAATTACAAAAGGAGACATTATATCTCTGTTTTGCAACTTAACACTCAACAGGCAGACTGAAATGGACTGAAAGTTTTTCTCCAAATATCACTTTACATCGATAATCCCCCTGCAGCAAGGAAAGCAACAAGGAAACATGGAAATTAGCAGTTGGTACAGTTGGCAGAATTGTGTCCAACTCTCTCTCTATGTATACTTTCACTGTGAAGACAGACCAACTGGTAAATACTTTTGACTTATAGAAGCTCTGGCACTAGTCTGGAAAAGGACAAATTGAAAGAGGGCTTATGTTTCACAGATACAATTACATTTTTTTCCTTGTATTACAGTCAAATTGCATTAGCTAAAAAAAAAAAAATTAACATTTAAGTCCAGAAGCGTCTGGTGTCAAATATGCACTTATTTTCACATAGAAGACAACACTGAGTCTAGCAAAATCCTAATTTGTTCATTATAATTCTTCTGATGAAAAATTAAAGCACTGTTTTCTTCTATGAACTGCATTACGCACGTGAGTACTAAGATAACAGGACAAAAGACTCAAGACAAAAGATACTGTTCTTTTGAATCTCCCAAGAGATATCATCTATGATATACAGTACAACACAGACACATCCAATTTTATGTCTGTTATCTGACATCATTAAAATTCCAATAATCACCTATAATAACTGGCATATCCAGTATCTAATACAATACCAACAGTGTCCTAAAACTGTTGCTTGTTCTGTTTTTTTTTTTCCGTTTCAATTTTAGTTTTTCCAGAACAAACTGTTCAGAATTTCAGTTTAGTCCACATCATTCCCATACCAGAGCTAAAAACAGCAGAAGCAGATGAAATGTTTCTCCAGCTAAAATTTCCTACATTAGGCCATCAAGACAACTGAAACATATCAGTCAACGCCTTTTCATCACTATTTTATGACTGTGGAACCATAACACATTTTGCTCTGGCCATTTACCCCACCGAGGCCATATGATGTGCTAATCCCAGTTTATACAGCAGCTTTTCTTCGCACTTCATACAGCTGGATGCATTTTTGGTATTTTTTTCAGAGCCCAAACATACTGAAATTGCTTGCCTTTATGTTGCTACTATTATCTTTTTTGGAATAATAAGTATAGGTCTTGTCTGAATAGATTGAATAGATGAAAAAAGCCCAACAGTTTGCAAAGTAAAGCAGAATATGGGAATTTCTGTCCAGTTCATACAATATATTAGGCTGTAGTGAATTGGACATTCTGTACTGGCCAGGTCTTTGGCGTCCAGCAAGTTATAATGTTACTCATTACTTCACAATTTTTATTACGTGAAATAGATACTGTTATTATAATATGCAGAATGTTCTGAGAACCAGCTCCTTTTGGTTTTGAAGGAAAGTACAATCTAATTTGTGGCTATTAGATCGGAGTTTGCAGTTATGTTCTTTTACCAAATGGTATGATGTTTTCCACAGAGCCAAAATACTCACTCTATCCATATTTATTTGGGCGTCAGCAGGTTATGTGTTTGTGCAGTTCAAAATACCCACCAATTTGTGCCGAAATGTTAATCTTTTATACAGCCAAGTCAAGTTAAGGTTTAAATGCAGTAATCGAGTCATTCCACGCATTGGCTGCTTCACTCTTTTATTTTCCCAGAGATTATCCAGGATTAGTTTGGCTAATGTACATTGTTGAGGCATTATCAAATCCCTAATCTACAGCACATGATCATCTCCTACATCTCTTCCTTTCACAGTACAGATGATCTCTATGTCAGCACTGAGCTACAAGCCAGGCACTCTGGGTAATCATGGAGTAAAGGCGAAGAAGTCCTGCTGCCGCAAGTAATGAATCCCAGACTAAGGCCTGGTGCAATTTGGACGTACCATAATAAACAGAGCTGGATGTTTAAAAAAGTGAACCATGCTGAGACGATTTATATTTACTGTCCATAGTGGGACAGGAATCCATATGGGAGCATCTGATGGGTTTAGCTCCCAATTTGCTTTAACCGTGCCGATTTGTGCTTACACCGACAGAAGGCGGGGAACCCATCCATCAGTGTCAGTGCTGTGCTGGCACATTACGTGCAATCATTTTTGAGGGCATGACTCTTAGGGCAAAATGCTTATCACTCAAAACTAGGTAAGAGTCATGAGTAATTATAGAAAATTTAGCTCAAGGTCTTGATCTACTGAAGTCTCCTTCATGAGGTATACAATGAGATGTGATAAATAAAACAAACTATATTTTAAGATTAAATGTGTCATACTAGTATTTGAATCTGCTCATAAAACTACTAACAATGAAAACTAACTACAATACCCCAAACTCCATGTCAGCTGAGAGTCACAGTTAAGTATCCTCTTCAAATCATGGAAACCTGTAATCTCCACGTAAAACAATAAATAATTTGATAGATAATCTTAGTAAGATGATGTCTGTCAACATCAAAAAAATCTTAAAAAAAAAAAACTTTAATTACTCACTATCTCGACTTAAATTCCTGATGATGTGCATATTTTTTGTTAGAAATGGCATTAAATATTTCGATTAAATAGTTGCTTTTTTATGTGATTTTATACGAGTAATTGTGCAGCATTAATTGACAATATTTATTTAATATATTCCATGGTAAATGCTGGACACTGAATCAATAAGATGTGTGTTTAAATATACAAAATATAACTTATTTATAAAATATATAAATAATCAGAATATCATGTAAAAAGTGATTTCTGGAAACTGATCATCTAACATTACCTCCAAGTGCGGCTAAAAATCCAACAAGAGAGAAACAATCAGATCGACATTTACATGTCTAATATTTAACTACTAAATAAACTGTGAGAGATTTTCACCACGTCAGACTGATTAAACACTAATTCAATTTGGGCCAGATCAGGTCAGACTGTTCCTTTACATGAACAGTTTTTATTCTAATTGGGCTATTATTATGATGATTAGTGGAATATTAGGGTCCATGTAAATACAAAGTATGATTTTTTGACCTTAGCCTGTTTAGTTCATGTCTTGTAAAATCTTGTTGTTTGCTGATAACCTAGCATCTGTCTGAAATTACTGAATGCTACTTTTGGTTTGTCTGTGTCCATTATTTTTAATAAAATCCAAACTCGCACCTGCGCTCTCCTGTCTTTTTGCTAACTTAAATACATTTCAAATTTGTTTGTTATTTATTTGTTTATTTGTTACATTTTGTTTAAAAAAGTTTTTTTTCTCCAACAAACATGGCCTTGACATACAAAACAAACATATATTAAAGTCAGTTTATACCCTTCTAACCATCCACTAAAAAGACAGTATGGCCTATATTTTACAGTGCCAATAATAAAAAGAGCAAGCGGAAACAAGATTTGGCAGCTACATGGAGAAAAATACTGGATTACCTTCAGCAAGTGCCAAGAAGTAATTTTAACACTTAATAAAGTTTAAAAATGGTTGGATTAAATAGCCCCTGGGGCCAATTCACAGTATGATAAATAAACATGGTTGTTACTGGGTATTTTGGGTTTTGAAAATAAAAATAAATTATCTTTTTTAAACACCCTGAACACTGTCTTTATGACTCCTATTTCCCCAAGCATCTACTAAATTATATGTATATATTTTTTTTTTACCAAAGTAAAGAACCTCAAGATAAAAAAAGTTTACATATTAAATACTATTACTGTACATCATGCCTGTTCTCCCTCACTAAGACTTATGGTTAACTTGGACATACATACCCCATGTGATGGATATGATATCCATCCCAACTCCCCTTGGCTTGCTTTGGAATCCAACAGGTTAACTGCAGGAAAGAGAAAGAAAGAGGAAAAAAATGAGTGAGTATCCCTCGTTAGCCTCTATTACCCTCCCACCAGCCCCCCGGGAGGCACGTACATTCTGACCAAGAGAGTATTTATTCAGCTGCACTACTCTTATGAGATGATCAAATTCTACAAACAGTGCAATCTTCTTCTCTCATAGATCAAGCTCATCATCCAAATGACTATGGTGGGTGCAACCCCCAGGGAAACAGGAAAATACCCACATCAATCGGACAGGTCCGTTTCAATCCCTGCCCTGCTGACAGTAAGAGCCTGCCGATGGGCATGGGTGTCACGTGTCCATTCCTACTGCATTGTTTCTTTGTATGACACACTGTTTTTCACTGATCTTTAAGTAGAACACATATGCAAGCATTGTCTGAGTGAAATACAATATACAAAAAATAATGTAATGTAAGCTGTGAAAAGATTATGTGCTTGGTTCTCCTGACAGGCTTCATGCATACACGGTGCGTTTATTCCAGCTGTGAGAATGTGAGACTTAAAAAATGAATAAATAAATACAACTTTTTATTAAATAACTTGTAACAACTTGTAAATAGAAAACATTAGATAAGAATTTTAAAGTTTTTTTTTAATATATATTTCTTGAAGCGCTTTCGAAACTCACAGAATAAATGATTAAATGTGCTGACTCTAGCCACTGTTTTAACAAATTTTTATTTTATATACGTATATATATATATATATATATATACACAATAAGAGTTTAAACCTTGGACAAAATGACTGGCTTAAAGGCAAGAGCACTTAAATGCCCTATGTACTGTAGTTCAATGGTGAATTATAAGACAGAAGAGACAATACATTGTCATACTCTGCTCCTTTTAATATCTTTCAGTATTGTGTTCTGTGTGGCTTGACTCAACGGTGTTCAGAAAGAACAAAAATTGTTTCAATGTGCAG
The DNA here is from genome assembly GCA_030014305.1 of Clarias laeviceps. Lineage (NCBI taxonomy): Eukaryota > Metazoa > Chordata > Actinopteri > Siluriformes > Clariidae > Clarias > Clarias laeviceps. Next base: position 16,450,889 of record JAQMYJ010000036.1, on the reverse strand, counting down.
GACCACACCTACCAAAACAGCTGGCTTTTCCCATACAGCAGACAATTTCCTATTAACTGTAATGAAGATATCTGCTTGTGTCCGGTAATGGCAGCTGACATCCAGCTCCATTGGTTCCAATTTAACTTTCTCAATGAGCCGAGCCAACGTCTCAAATTGAGCCGACCAGGGGAATTTGAGAACAGAAAATTAGACGGCTATATTGGTGAAGCAAATTCTTTAGCTGCAGGAGCAGGAAATCTCAGCCAAAGACACCACCCTCTAAGCACCAAAAAATAGGGAAACATCAGGCATCCTCTCTCAGCTCAATACTGCAATGCCAGCTTATTAATAGATTATCTACTGCTTGTCCATAAGAATTAAAAACATCAGGCGAAAGAGCAATCAATACATGTCAGAGACAGTAATCTAGGATCACAACCACAGTCTTTCCATGAGCATCCACTGTCCTGATAAATCATCCCTGCACCAGTAACTATTGTTTTCATCAGCACATTATATGTTTATTGAACATATCAGCAGCAGTGAGAAAGAAAAAAAACCAGAACAATGTGTTTGACAGCCCACAACAGCATATAATATCCTATTTGTCAAATACTTACAGTATCAAGGAGAATTCTGTACTATACCGTAAGCTCACTTAAAAAAACAAAGCTAAAATATTCAGGAGATTGATGAGACAATCATACACCTTTTTTCATCATTCAGCTAACCTTCACCTTTCTTGATTAGCTAATTTAATCTGTTATTGAATTAAGATGGGAATCGGGTGGTGCAACACCACAGAAGTGAAGTCCAAGGGAACAAGGCATGCTGAGGCTTGTCTTTATTAAAAGCTGAGTGTGCGTATGTGTATGTGTGTATGAACAGATGGAGAAAGTGAGCATTGTTTTTCCAAGGATTTTCAAAAAAGAATGTAAGATTGTCTCCTGATTAATGAATGACGTTCAAACTTTAAATCAATATCTTCTCAAAAAACTAACAAATACATGTATGTTGTCACCGTATTTATGATGGCTATAAAAACTGGAATACTTGTAAAATATTATACATACATTTTACATTTTACATAAATGTTATACTCAGTTCCTCAGGGGAACTTGAAGGTGGAAGAATGAATAAAAAAATAGACAATATTTGATGCCTAATAAAATAAAATAGGTCATAATTAACTTTATTATAAAGAGCCAAAAACTTCCAAACTTCCAATTTCCAAAAATTTAAAAGGAACATATAAAATGTATAAAACAATAAATGAACATGACCTACAGTGGTGTAGGGAAGTACTAAACTGCAGAGCATGAATAATTCAGCTCTGTCTGCAAGTATCTTCTGCTCCAGCCTCTGTGCAGCTTTTCCTTCAGTCAGCTCTCTGTAAGCACCAAGCAGTCTCTGCCCGCACAACACTAGCAGCCTGGGCACAATGCTTGCCCCCCAATGTACTATTTTTACCATGAGCACGTGTGTAAGCAGATTTTCTGCACCTCTGAAAGGTACAATCATTCACAAAACACTGCTTTCAGTGAGAGCATAAAACACCTCCACACCCTAAACCTGCCAAAATGATGTTCTCTCTGAAAATACAGAAGGCATTAAGATGGCGATGATCAGTCCAGTAAACACTAAAACTGGTGTAATTTCTGTGATGTCTTATTTTAAAAAACAAACAAAAAAAAAAACTTTGATTAGAGCATGAATGTCCTGAATTATTGAAATTCCAAGAAATATGAAAATACTGACAGGCAATGCTTCTCTCCAAATCAGTCTTCAAGAAGGAATATTATTTAGAACACACTATCCAACATATTCTGAACTATCTGATCACTTGAACTATTCTGATCGAATGCACTATAAGAAATAGGACTGTAGGATTGTCTGAACTGCCCAGATCTGACTAAACAGGCAGAAGAATTTCTTTGTCTCTTTACACAAATATGTTTGATTAGGCAGTCTGCCCGTATAACAGAAAAGATGGCAAAACATATTCACACATTTAGCTCTCTCTCTCATGGACTGTTTATTATGTAGGAAAATATCAATACGACATGAGAACTAATCATTATCCTGGAAAAAATTATTAAAAATGTCAACATTTGTCAAAATTATCTTCAAAAGGACACTATATCTATAAACACTGAGAGAAAAACAGCTGCATATACATTACATTTAAATTACATATATACATTTAAAAGTGGAAAATTGTGTATTGAGTACCCAAAAATAAAGACTTTTGTTTTTTTGTTTATAGTGCTTAAGTATAGTATAATGATAAAGTAGTGTATGTTGCAATTTATATTGCCAAATTTAGCTATTCAATGAGACATTGTAAAGAAACAAATATATTATGATTATTATTATTATTATTATTAGTGCACTATTGTTTTTATTTTTGCTACAGTAAAATGACTTAGTGAAGTAGGCGTTTGTGTTGTAGCTTGTGTTGAGTGGTGTAGAGAGCGGAACAGGCCTGGAAACCCAGCTGTCTGATTTTTATAAAAACTAAAGTATGGCGCTGTTGTAGCTTCAGGCCTGTAGCGTCTATCAAACCCTGATAAATGCCTTGATGCCATTTTTAATCTGTAGCCTATTATTAAAAAAAAAAAGTTTATTGTAAATTAGCACTAATTAGAATAACCTGTGTAGACTGGAGTCTGTGCATATTGGAGTCTGACTGGGGCTTTCACAGCTTTTTCGCTTTATATTCACTTTGTCTTGCTTTTTTTTTTCCGGATCGTATGATCACTTTCAGCTCTGGCTCTCTGTGTTGTGAACTGCGAAAACGAGAGTGTGCCAATCATACACACTACTCATACAAAGCAACCTCAAACGTGCTGAGAAAGCCATCATCACCTTATGGTTGGTTCCTTTTTTTAAAATGTGTCACTTCATAAATCACACACTGATACGAGTTGAAAGCTCCACCCGCACTTCTAACTGGAGCTATAGCTAATATCTTCTAAATTATTACAGTACTGCTCTTAAGAAGAAAATATGGCAAAACGCATAAACTAGCATAATAATAGAAAAATAAATAAAATAAACAGGAGCTCCTGGTTTAGGTTCCTGATACAGAAAAATAAAACATTTAAGAACTTCAGGATGCAAGCTAAATTACAAAACTATGATTTTTATTATTTTTTTATAATCATCCTGAAAGGGACTTTACAAGACAACGAGAAAAAGCACAAAACCAAAGTCTATAGGAGATTTTTACAGATTGTAATAAATGTTTTTAATGCATTGCAATAAATCTACATCTTTATTGCAACATTTAAGCCCAATTAACAGAGTGCAAAACCGAGACGTTTCTCTGAACGATCTAAAGGTGTGTTGCAGAGCGTGTGGCTCTATACTGACCCTCACTGGTGAGAAACCTGCGCCTAAAGAGCCTTTAACTCGCTCGCGCACATAAAAGTGATCTAATAGCGAAATGAAGAGAAATGCATGCTTATTTGCGTGGATGCTGTGTGATTAAGGAGAGAGAGAGAGAGAGAGAGTTTTATAGTTTGTTGCATATAACTTTTGTACTAAGTCAGGCTGGACTCTAAAACTTTCTTGTTTCAGTTAACCTTCTTCAAAAAATTGCATATTGTTAGATAATAATAGGCTATTTTCTTTTCAATCATTTCATAATGTGAGCTGTCTGTTGTTTTTGATTTGGGTTGTGACTGCTTTTAATTTGACTACATTATTCACTAACTTAAAGAAGAAATACAAAGAAGAAAAAAACGACCTTGAAAATAATAAGAAAAAAAAGAACTTTAAAAGTTTTGAAATATGTGAGAAACTTATAAAGTACATTTGTATATGTGCCCATGAGGAAAAAGGTTAACTCTATACACTGACATTGCTTAATAAGCCATTTATGGAGATTTGTTTATTTTAGGGACACAGTGACACACACACACACACTGCTTCATTAACTGGAATAAACTTCATCTAAAATCTTATACTGGTACAGCAATACAAGGAGTACTTAACGTTCTAAATAAGTGTTAATAACTATTGGTAATTACTATTTTATATAGGCACGTGGATGCATTTTACTTCTGATTGTTTTAATGATAGTTATACTTCGTTGTAAATTATTTTTATGATAGTTATAGGCCACTCGCTTCACTGCGGCCCGTTCTTTACTCATCAAGATTAATGAATTAGTGAGTGGTGAAACTTTTAACACATACCTGTGTTTTTTAAGTCTAGTTAATTCATGTGACCTTTTCCTATTGCAATACTCTAACGCATTTTTTTTTTTTTTAGTAAGTCGGCGTAAAGTGAAGGTGACGCATTTACAGTAAGCGGCCCGGATATAAGCCGCAGAATCCGCCTTTGACCTTTAACTACTGATAGCAACTGTAACTCTGTAACTTCCCTTGTTAATTGGCATTTTTCACTACATTTTCTTAGTAGTCAATGAAGAAAATGTCACTTTTTTGAAATAAGTATTTAAATTGTTGGAGAAAGCCAAAGAAGGCCATGTCACGCCCTGACCCCGACATTTCTTTAAACGGAAAATTGAAGTGGCAAATTCATGAAGCGAAAAGTGCATAGACATTGCAATATATTTGTATATATGTTCCTGCTTTCAGTTTAAGTTTAAAAAGGTACAAACATGTATAATCATGTCTATATTGTTTTCGCATTTGAAGCACAATAGAAATATAGTCTAATAATCTAATAACAGTGTGTGTATAGGCCTCGTAACAGCCTGGTTGTTTCGAGCGCCTGGTCCAGGTGAAAACTACAGGCGAATAATGCACAATGTCTGTTCTTATGAAGCGAAGGTTTTTAAAATGAATAATAACTAAACAAAGTAAAAAAATAAAAATGCAGGACAAATAACTACGCGCTAAGACTTTATCTTACTATGAACGAAGCTGCTCATTTTGGGTGTCCGAAGTTGATACACGGGATGGATGAGAAATGAGCAGAGTTCACTATTCAGCAGATCAAATAAAACAAAACTGACAAATTGGCAGAGAATTCACCTTCACTCATAAACCGCGTTTATTTCCCAGTCAAGGACGGTTAAAGCCTATTAATTGAACAGCTGAATAACTACACACGCGTGTTTCAAGCAGCTGTCACATCTAATGAGTCCCGACGACTTTACGCCTTAAAAACTTTGACACGCCGCGGACAGCAGTGCCGACCCGGTGAGGCGCGAGCGGACAGTCAGCACCTCGCGCCTCTCGTTCCCCATGTGCGCTTACCTTCATTGGACGGATAAACGATAAATTCGGCGCAGGAAACGAGCATGAAGAGAAGGAGCAGAAGGGTTAGGAAGCGCGTGCAACCCATGACGGCAGATGAGTGGACAAGGAAAGGTACATAACTCCATGAAGCATGCCACCGACGCGACTGAGCTCTCCGCCGCCGAGCCAGTTACCATTCTCGGCGCGAGCGCTGATGTCAAGTTTGACACCGGAGACAAGGAGGAGTCTGCGCGCGCGCTCCCTCACCCTCCGCACTTCCGCTGGGTCCTACACCAACCATCCGCGCTGCTTCCACACCTACCACCTCCACACAGGTAAACACGAGAGTGACGTAAACTCAGTCATTATCTGGTGTTAATTATCACAGTCATGTTATCATTGTGGGTTTTACATGAAATCCCACCTCGCACGATCCACACCACAGCCTACGCTACAGCACTTACTGGCAGAGCATTTCAATTTTCTAGCCCTGATATGTCTAGAAGTAACAGTTCTCTGCTTAATGCATGCTAAATGTGGTCAAAGTACATTCAAATGTAAATTATGCATTATACACTGATAAACATTCTATATGTTTCATAGATTTCTTTTTAGAATTATTATTAAACATATAAAAATGCATCCTTTTAAAAATATTTTATTGATCCAGGAATTGATTTATTCATGTCTTACCACTTGTAAATAGTTATCAGTGAAAGAAATAGCTGTAAAATCAGTAGCAACTTTCTTACAAAAGTTAAAAGTTTAGTATATTACTATTTCCATTCTCTTGCCAAAAGTAAGTCCTTCGCAAAATCTTCTTTAGGTCATTATAAAGGTTACTGTGATGATCTGTATTATTTATTATAATGATTTTAAGAGTTGCCAGAAAGAAACCCTTTTTAGAATACAGTGGCTGAATGACGAGTTGGGCAGGGAGTTTTGGAACATGAATATTATCGACAAAACTGGGTCTGAGCCCAGGCAACCAGAGGGGACATTCCCACACAATGAGCCCAAAATCAGCCTGTGTTATTTCACATCACATTCTTCATCCAAAAGTACTAGAGTCTTGGAGCATGAGCCCAAATACAACAATCTTTTCAACGAGTAAACATGACTGGCGCATGATTTAGCGAAGAAAAGTTAAACAAGAAGACAAACCATCAATAATGGCAGTTTAAAGAAGGAAAACAACATTTGGTTACTCCTGATGGCATCGAGGTTTTCTCTGTAGGAATACATTTCCTTCAAACTGTTATATGTGGCTCTTATTACAGTGTTTGACCAGTAAATGGAATTACTTATGTTGATCACATTATGTTCAAAACTCTAACAAGTGGTGTAAATTTCAGAAATGTTTACATAACTCAACCCCTGACTAATATCCACCCATATGATTGCAATTAATTTCTAACAATCATCTATCCCCTGGCAGCGAAGTTGCTTTTATTTTTTTAAGCATTCTTGGCCCCATACTTTTTGCAGTATTTTTTATTTTTATTTTTTTAGGAAAACCTCTTTTCCATCTTGTTGTTTTGTGGATTCACATATTTGTCCTGCTACGTTGTGCTCACAGTTCCAGACTTGTTTGGATGATATCCCTCCACCATCTGCTCTTGCAGTATGCCAATCGGAGTTAGGAATGGCACCTCTGTCTTGTCAGCCAACATAGCAGTTGCACTGCAGTTATTCTGGTGTAAAGTAATACATGGTCTACAACCATCTCTTCATTAAACATGGCTCTTGTTATTTTTAAAAATTATCCACTATTCCATATGGTGAATCTTTACTTGCATACAAGAAGACCCAGTACTTAAAAAAAGCCTAAATTGCACTTTTGTATTGTTCGTTTTAACTGCATGTGTAAACTTAATTTCACAGAGTACACTTTTGACTGAAAAACTTTGAGTTTTTGAGTTTGTTGTACTCAACATTTTTAGTTGTTGCAAATCAAATAAATTGTTGTTGGTCTTTCGGCTGCTCCCGGCAATTAGTCGCTACAGCAGACAATCCACAATGCACATAAGCTTGGCACAAGTTTTACACTAGATGCCCTTCCTCACACAACCCTCCCGTTTTATCTGGGCTTGGGACAGGCACTTCACCCAGTTGTTGGGAATCAAACCCCGGCCTTTCGCTTGGCAGGCGAAACACCTACCACTGAGCCACCAGTGCCCTGTTGCCCTGATGACGTCAGACACAAAATCGCTAGTCTGAAAGATTTTAAGTTGGTGGAACTTTAAGGTGACAGTTACTGTTACTTAAGTACTTACAGATACTTAAAATATCAAATTTGTTCAGCTAACTTGAAAAGTGTAATTTCTACAAACTCATAAATACCAAAAAGTTCTAAATACTCATGAAGGTCTTTTAATTTGAACTAATTGTAATTACTTAAGTTAACAGTACTCAATATGTTTAATTACTTTGAGCATTAGGGTTTACACTGTATATTAATGCATTACTAATGCTTTCATAAAGAATTTATGAATTAAAACATATAGTAATCCTTAGTGCATTTGGAAATGATGAAATACAGTATGTACATCAATAACCAAGTAAGTCATATATATGAGTAGCTATTAATAAAAGTAATTGTGGGGTGTTCTTGCTAACTTATGTTAACTCTTGCTAACTCATTTTGTAAATAATTATCGTGACCATTATATAAAGTTTGTGACACTTTGTGATATTTTTTCCAGTGTAATCAATTCTGAACTAAAGCCGAACACTTAACAATGTATAATACAGTGTGTAAAATGAATACAAAACTCGAAGTTAGGCATATGCCTCACTTCTTACTTTGACTGTGCTTAAATGGACCACCCTCCTGTGAGATTACCACCATACCGATTTTTTTAACACTACAGAAACAGCAGTTTGATTTTGATCATGTGATCTCAAAGCAACTTTGTGGTGGTGTCGACTTCAGGTTGCAAATTACTAAATGTCCCAACTCATTCTGTAGCCTAAATATTGACTAATCTACACTGTGCACAGAAAGACATTTTTACCATTTAAGATTTTTTAAACATTTAAGATTTTTTAATAAAGGCACGATACTAATCGACATAATCAGGAACCATAAGATGTTACTGTTTAACAGCTATGACTCACAATAATGACTTATGATTTCTTGTTGATTTATGCAATGTATTAATTTTATCACTGTGAAAGAATTGGTTAAGTGGTAATATAATGCTTACTTGTAAATTAATAAAGTAGTACTACATTAAAAAAAATCAGGACTCAAGGGATCACACAGACATTTCAATAAGTATTTTAGTGTTACAGTATATACTGTGGTTGCCCAGAGTGTTGTTTTTCTATGGATTGCTACAAATAGGTGACACACATTATTTATCACACAGGGTCTTCACATATATTTTTTAGTACTAATTTGTGAATTGTGTAAAACGTGCACAAATTTGTAAAAAAAATTTCTTAAAAAGCAAATAGATGATTTTCCCATTCTTGAAACACATCATGTAAATACAGCCTGCCTGACATCATGAGATTTTAAAAGATTTTTAATGCCTACATATTTTAATAATCTATTTAAACATTTTTATTTATCAAAGTACAATAGTATATTTAAGCTTCCGGAAATTATTTATGAAGCTAGCATCTTAAAAATGTTCATTAAATCCAAAATACAATATACTGTACAATAACTTCACTTGCTTTAAACTGTGCTACTGTATTTTGCCATGTCAAGCCTCTGTCCACATTTCTTTGTTGACCTTAAAGCCAACCTCTCAAACCCTGATTCTGTGGGTGTCTGTAATTAATCTGTTGAACCTATAAAATTATAATAAAAGCCTTGCATAATGCCGGTGACTTGCCAGGATGGCCTCTGGTGAAAGTCAGAGAATTATCCCAGACCAGTTCATTAATCAGAGTCTTTAATTATAGCTGACTGAATTACCAGCATGAAATGCAATGAAACAGGTCAGGAATTCCAAGGGAGGAAAACCAGATACTAACCAGTCTTCCAGTCCTCTATTACACATCACAACGTCACTGTGAATACTCTTTTCACAACTGCATTTATTGAGCTATATCCTTACCACACTGTGCACTTATGTAGAGCAAATTTTAAAGTTAATTGAAATGTCTGTTTTCTTTGACTCAGTAATATGTATTATTATTTCACATAAAATAGTGCAGGTCAATTGTTAAGAAAACAGAAACCCTCTGAAACAATTAGCTGTGTCTGCTCTTCATTTAGTGCTGAATGTAATAATTGCACCTTTAATTGGACTTACATCCCTGCCACACAGTACTTTAAGGGACTTAATTGGTGTTTCTTACTGGGGGTTAGTAGACCTTTAAAGTATAAACTGCAGAGACCACCAGAAATGTGCAGGCACACACACACACACACACACACAAACACACACACACACACACACACACACACGCTTCTATTACTGATAAAAAAAGCCCTTCTTTCGCACTTAATTGACCAAAGCGATTTGTCAAATAGGCAATCATTGTGCTCAGTTGAAAGTAATCTTATCAACTAATAATAGGATGCTGACAGACAAGGTCCATGATTACAGGCTGTCTGGTTGACGGCATTTGCATGTATTAAGCTTGACTCATGGGCATGTGCAGTACTGCTCACTCTTTGAGCTCGGGAGACACCCAAAACTCGCACTGCTGACAGCAAAGCTCAGCACGTTTGCTTTTTTTCTTTCTCATCCCGAGAAGCCGCAGAGTTTCCTCTAAATATAGCCGGGCATGCTCGGCTCAATCAGAGGCCGAGGGAAGAGGAGCCCTTGAAAACCTACAAAGCAGAATTAATTACAACAGAGCAGCATCTGCATATTCAAGGGGACCTTTGCTAAAACTGTGGATTTTAGGGGGTAATTAACTGAATACAATGTAATTACAGCTGTCTTGTCATTCCCATGCCTGGGCTGGCTGTGCCAGAGTTCCTTAAGGATGATGGGCATCTCAGACCAGGCATAACTATCCCACCACAAGTCAACCCTCTAGCAACAAATTTTGGAAATTCCAGTTTACTGAAACTTTCATTGCTACATAAAAAATATTTTCTTTTTGGTAATTATTGATAGGGGCTTTACGGTTCATTGCGACATTATGTATGGATCATGTAAATCAGGATATACACACTGATTTACATTACATCTATCTGAGAAGTGTTGAGGGCAAAGCGCCAGGCACCGAATACCCAAATACTTGACAATACAATGATTGCATGCAATGCTGGAAAACTTTACTTAGGTCCTACTTTTTGGCTCACAGGAGTGCAGAAGCCAAAAATAACTTAGCCTGCAATCACTAATAATCACACAGTCCATTGTGTTTGTGCATATGTTTGGAAATCTGGATTTTAAGGCATAGCAGATTTGACTCCCCACAGAAAAATCTCTGGCAGTTGAACAAATATTAGAGGCTGTCTCTGGCCTCTCAACTGCTATGCTTTTCGACAGGGAGAAGATTACCATTATTTATCTTCATTACCACATTAGCTTATGTCTTCCTCATCACCCTTTAGGGGGTTCCTACTCTTCCAGCCTGCAAAATACAACATGATAAACAAAGTTATAGTGTCACCTTGGGTTATTTTTTCTTTTATATGTGAAAAAAGGCAGAAGAACTTCACAATTTACAAGGATACTGCTTCTGAATGCTCAAAATCAACCCTGCTTATCGTAAAGCATATAAGTATTTACTGAATTTGCATTGAAAATACTACTAAATAATAAATAGTTTTTTGGTAAAAAAATTAATAAAAATAAAATAATAATAATAATATTTATAATAGTCCATAAATAATACAGATAGAAAAAGACATAGATCAATAAAGTTAGAGAGGCGGTTCAGAATAACATTTGGTAATTCGGAGTAGAGAGGATTTAAGTATGGTGGAGATATGAATCCTATTATGTAGTCAAAATTCCATTCAACTTGAGTTCACCGAAATACCAGCTGCAGTGCAATTTTACAGTGGAATTCAGTGAAATAAATTTGACTGGTGATGCAGCCATGCATAATCAAAGTCTTGTCAGGAGCACTCTAACAAATCTGTGAGGTGACTTTTACTTTTTCAACTTTATTTACTTGTACTGGAAGTATTGTGGACAGCAGAAGGGGCTAGGCTACTTATACACTGTGCAGTACAGAACAGAAGACACACTCTTAGTGATATAACAAGTTAGAATTACAGTAGTTTTACTAGTTTATCTGGTTATCAGTCTGATCTTTCCAAAAAAAAAGAAGGGTATTAAGCAAGAGTGTTTTGTGTTTATTATGAATTATGTCTTAAGAACAATAAATAACTAAAATTAACAATTTCTATTACCATAACATTTTTCCTCTTTCTTACTATTAATATCAGGGCACAAGAATTCTTGCAACCTAATATCCATATGCAGTCTCTGCCAGTAGCACATAAGCAACAAAAGGCATATGTAGGGTGAAATGCTATTAGGGCAGCCAGTTGTCCTTTTGTCTTATGCTTGTGATGAAGGTGAGGTAAACAACATGCAAAACAGCAGCATGCCACTTAAAATGGACAAAGTCAGGATGTTTATGTGGTGCCATTTGTGTCAGTATCCCAGCCTCTGTTTGTGCATCATCTATTTAAAGACTTCCCAGTCTCACTTCGCCTGTCAATGAAATAAGTAAGAAATTACATTTCATCTGTTGTATTAATTATCACAAAACATCAAACATGTCAAAATTCTAAAAAATGAAAGGCTGTTGCAACCATTTGATTAAAAACTTTCAATGAGTACAGTATTCACACAAGGTTTATAACAAGTTCTTAAGTTTTGGCACATGAAATAAATGTTAAAGAAAGATATTGACAGTTCACAGCAAAAAAACCTTTTTTAAAACAGTTAGTGTTGCTTTGTATCGTGTAGAATGGTTCCACAAATAAATGTGATGATTGTGCGTGTTTTAGCGCTTAAATTAGCACTCTTGTCAATGAGCTCAACCAAGTAAGACTGTCTGAACAACCATGCAATTACCTGAAATATCACAAACACATGCCAAAGTCAGCACTCATTTTGAAATGCTTATTATGTTCTCAAAAAGAACACTGGAAGTGATCTATTAAGTATCATTAAACATTGCTGTAGTAGTGAACATTCCTGTTGTAAGAACACAGTAGTAAGTTACAGTAGTAAGTGTAGTGGTAGTTTTTGTACTTTATTAGAATGTGGATAGTAAGGCACATTATATATATATATATATATATATATATATATATATATATATATATATATATATATCAGAC
>JAQMYJ010000036.1:16424116-16438315 GCA_030014305.1 Clarias laeviceps | reverse complement strand
CCATTAATTTTGTGACATTATAGGGGAAGCTGAGCTTCCCTTGCAGTCTTAAAGAAATCGCCACTGATATATATATAATACTGTATAAATAATAATAATAATTATTATTATTTTAAGGTTAATAAACTGACATGTACAGTATATCCTAAGATTGTGTCACATTTTGTAAATCGTTACAGGCAATATCAGTAGAAGTCTTGACTGTACAGACCAATATAATCTGTGATCTGTGTTAACTTGACCAAATCACAAGTACAATTTCAGACATGACACTGGACAGCAGTACAAGTACTCAATTTAACTTACACCATGACTCCTCTTCATCAGTAAAAGACATGCAGTTTGACCCCATGAAAACTGCAACAGTTCATATCTATCAGCTGAATGGAAACTACAATAGAAGACTCTATTACCCTATACCCTATGCTGATCCCAGAAGATGCACACATAGGGATTTCTACTAGCTTCCATATGTGATAGCAGTCCTTTACCCCTCCTCAGCAGCAACTCTGAAACACACAGAGTCAGTGCCAGGTTCATTCATCCACCCAATGCACATAACTCTCACTGCACAAGAAAAATAAAGTTCTATCATGTTAATTAGAAAATCAGTTTTCCTATTTGGTTTTACAACCAGACTTTTGATTGTTCAGAATAACAGAACACAGTTATGAGAGTAAAAACTACTTTTATTTCTCTATATAAATAAACACACTAATGCACTTGTGCCAGCATTTCACTAGTGCTTGGATGCAATCAAGGTAGAACATCAAGTTTTTAGTACATCAAGTTTTCTCAGTATGCTACAGCTGTGATCATCCTCCCTCCTTCATGTCTGAAATGCTGGCCTCCCAGGAACTCCTTTAATGGCCCAAACATATGGAAGTAGTTTAAAGCGAGGTCAGTGCAAGATATTTTTGTGAATTATTGTGTGTACAGTGAATTATTGTGTGTACAGTTCTCACAGATAGATTTGTCTCTTATACAAGTTATCAACAAGTTATCCATCAAGATTCAATGATCAGGTGCTCCACTCACTGAATGTTCATGGGAATGATTGCAATTCGGCTGGGATCATCATTCAGATGTAAAACCTTTTTTTTAAAATGCTTGCATCATTTAAATGTTTTACAGCAGCTACAATAAGAGTCTTATCAGCATACTTTGCTTTAAATGTTGTACTGTACTTCTTTAAGTCTTCAGTTTAAATGTCAGGGTGTCGCCTTCATTCACCAAAAAAATTCATCACAAGTCTTGGTTTGACTTGAACACCACTCATATTCTGTGTTCAGTTGTATAGCAGCATTCACAGCTTGTGAAGGTCAAGCCTCATGCCTGCCATGAAAAGAGATGTCGAACAAGTATGATTTGAGTAATGCTTGCAAAACAAACACAGCCTCTTGACATTAATCAGCAATCCCCATGCAACTGCATTTTCTCACACACATACGGAACATGTCATGGTGTTTAAACATGTTCTGTGTCGCATATGGCTCTAGATTTCCAACTTGTTTAAAAATGTTGCTCCTTCAATGAAACACCACCATAAATACAGTGTGAAACATTGCATATGAGATGTGGTTGACTTGCATGTTTTGTTTTTTTGGTCTTTTTATATAACGCATCACCAAAAAGAAGAACAGCGAATATTTCAGTGTGTCTGTTCTGAACTGCTGTTCACTCATACATCTGTTCAAAACACTGCTGTCACCTCATATTTCTTTACAGGTTGACATATGCCTTCACAGTAAACAAAGAGAGAGGTCTGCATTATGCATTTCGCTGTGTAATATGCCCTTTATGTTCTTGTTTAAAGGAGCGAAGGCTGTGGAGAGGATAGAGGAATAGAGGAAAGCCTCTTTTTCAAAGGGCTCTGGCCAGGCTGGAGACAAGTAGCAGCGTCAGGCGCTGTTTATCACAGACCTCCCAGCTGACAGCTTTGATGTCCCTCGGCACAAATCTCTGTCATAACTCAAAGCAGGCCATGGGAGTCCGGTCCAGACCAGACATATCTGTGACAGACGCAGGATTCAGGTTGGGTGTTCGTGTGAGTCTAACATTATCTCTATGGCCTTGTTAGTCATTTAGAAGTCCAGTCACTAAAACATGACTCGTTATTTACTACACAGTTCTTAACCGTGTGTGAGTTTGTGTGTGTGTGTGTGTGTGTGTGTGTGTGTGCACATCATCTACAAATCTTCTTCCAATTTCCACTTATGGGCCATCAGTCATGGCAGTCCGTGTTTGATGTTTGATAAATGCCACAATATCAGCAGCTGTCTGCAAACTGTACTTCAAACACACTTTGGTAAGAAGAAAGAGAATGATAGCGTATACGTTATTTTATTGCATAATCATGGAATCATTAAACCGGCACACTCCAAATAACACCCTATTAATGTACTGTATGTTAAATTAACAGGACATTAACATGCAATATCACTTAAATATTGTACATTTTAAATTTTGCATGAGATTGCGTATTAACAAGGATACACTAAGGATTTGCAATTTCTATTATATGCCCCCATGCTTGGTGGATAATCTCCCATGGATACTGAAGGCTTAGTCCTAAGAACTGCTGCTGTAATCTTCAATAATTGTCTGTTGACATCTGAGACATTATGTTTACACTAAAAAAAAAAAAAAAACCTTCAACTCACTTCCTTTCAACATACTCACCTTTACTCTTCTAAAACTGCATAACAGTTGTCAGCTGTTACCCAGATGATATAATGAGTTCTTTTGAGTTCTTTCAAGTCTGGTTCCTCTTAGTGTTTCCTCCTCGTGTTATCTCAGGGAGTTCTTCCTTGTCATCTACTCTGGCTTGTTCAAAAGAGATCTTAGTCAACATCTGGAGTTCTGCAAAACTGCTTTGTGACAGTTTATATTGTTAAAAGTGCAACAAAAAAAAAACTTCACACAAAATGTGAAGTTTTTTAATTAATTCGTAATTTTATGAATCTGATTAAATATTTTTACATTTTCTAAGAAATCCCTTTCAACAGCTTTGATAATACTACAACTGGGTAAGTGGCAAATTGGAAATGAAGGCAGAGTCAGTGTAAAAAAAAGTAAGGGCTTTAGCCAGGTTGTTAGTCTGGGTCATTAGTGAACTGGCCTACATATTTTCATTTGTCAGTGAACTGCAGGAGGTCAATTGCTTCCAAATTACTCACTGTTGCTGGGAAAACAGTGAGCAGATAATTAGTTCATTCTTGGAGTTTAAGCAATTACCTGTGTCCTAAGAAACACTCGAATGATTGGAGCTACCAATATTGCAATTAGTCCAACATGTGCACTGAATGCGATGCCTTCAAGGCAACTGTAGGACACTGTTACTATGAAGTGGCATTAGCTACACATGGTTTTCTATAAAGCTACTTAACTACTTTACTTCTGCCATTAAGCCCACGTTTGGATAAATAGTAACAGGATGGTTGACAAATGGTATGACCTACAGTAGAACGCAAAAGTCACGTAAAAATACAAGAAAGAAGAAAAAGTCTAATAATACAAATGTATCAATAAAGAGAAGTGAAAAAAGAATAAATCAAATAATAATTAGTGTAACGGCCTTTGCCTTTAAATCAAAAGGCAAAAATATGTAGGTTGTATATAGGTTGTTATAATTAGGCTTAGTTCATTTTCTATACAGCATAATATGTTCATAACCTTAAATAGCAATATAAAAATGGCTGGTATCAGGTTCTTCCATTTTAGCTCCCGGCCTTTATTATAAATGGGGCATGACTGAAGATTATTAACTTTAACATTTCCTAAGAGAACATACTTCACACCCTAGACAGCATGCTGGTGGCCCGGACACATTGTTCTGTGCAAGAACATAGTTTGCTATAAAAAGAGTAGATGAACATTTGCTTCTCATTATATTTTAAACACACAAAACTATCATGCTATCCATTTTCATGCATATAAAGTATTCCAGTATAAAAATGCATAATCCATTGAACCACATAAAAGCACTGAATAGACTCGACTATTGTTTTTAGAGGTCATGATTTGAGCTGCAGCAATTTGTGAACTGTACTGTACATGAACTCGTTTTGTGGTGATCCTGCAGAGGTCACCTACACTATTTTAATGCATTGTACTGTATTTATAATGTGGTGAATCCTGCATGTCAGCTTGGTGTTTTTACCAAAAAAGATCAATAATTTTCTTTTTTGTTATTTTGCCATTTTTTTTTTATCTTAAAATGTGTTTTTTACATTAAAGTAGAATTAAACACATTAAATGTTTTTATCTAGGAAAAAACTGTGTTGTCTCAACTGACTAAGCATAAAGAAGATTAAAGAGAATATTTTAAAAGATGAGAAAAAGATAGTGAAAAAGATATGAACATGGAAAACAGAGGATGGATGGATGGGAGAAGACAGCCATTGAATTTATGTTAGCTGGGGTCAGAGCACATGTCACAAAGAATTATAATCCCTGCATTGTTTAATGTCACACTTGTTCCCAATTTAAATTGATCATTTTATTCAAAGTTCAGAGTTCATTCCTCTGAGTGAATTATTTAACTCTTTACTGTGACCTTTCCAGAATGATCTATTAATGACTGACGCAAAATGAAACAGCAACACAAGCTTTTAGAAAGGAAAAACACAGGGGAGAGC
This sequence comes from Clarias laeviceps, assembly GCA_030014305.1. Lineage (NCBI taxonomy): Eukaryota > Metazoa > Chordata > Actinopteri > Siluriformes > Clariidae > Clarias > Clarias laeviceps. The sequence goes on along the minus strand of JAQMYJ010000036.1, from coordinate 16,433,675 downwards.
AAGCAAAATAGAGGAGATAAAATGGGAGATATGTGTGTAATCCAAACAAGGAGAGGGCTCTCAGTTGTGGTTTGGAAAGCAGAAGAGCTCTCTGGAACTAAACACAGGTCTACACTCCTGCTCCATCTAATGCTCAGCTGTATCAGCATTATTGCCTACCTTCCACTCTTCCTCTCACCTTGTCTCATTTCTCTCATGCCTCTCACCTCACTTTCACACAAGCCCGCCTCCATCACGCTGAATATTTTTCACCATCTCTTCTGTCTGGCAGCATTCTTCCTCCCAGCCTTAATTAAGCCCTGGGGTTTGCGTGTGTGTGTGTGTGTGTGTGTGTGTGTGTGTGTGAGGGGTGATTAGGGTGGGGCAGTGGAGGAGAGTGGGATTTTCATTTTCCTGTGCACCATTTAGAACTTATTTTACTTCCTGCTTTTCTGTCAAAGTAGTAATAGAAGAATTAAATTTACATATGTGACAATGCAAGGTTAAAACGAGATGTGGTTTAGTTAACGATTGCCTTACAAGAGACGAGAGTGAAGGCAAAACTAAAAAAAAAATTATCAACTGCTTTTTATCATGTGTGAAGAGATTACAGATACATGAAGATAGCATGAGAATCTTAATTGGCTTAATTAATTATTCTAAAGTAATTATTTTGCATAAGGTTTTTTACCTGCTGGTTATTCTGTTGATAGCATGCAGTATTAGTCAATGAAGGGAATATGTAATGAAATGTAATGTCATGAAAGTGTGAGAAAGTGTAGCACACAGCCAAAAACAACATCAGAATGAATTTTGGACCAGCCATTTCCATTTCTTTTTTATGATGCCAATCATGTATTAGATTCTAAAATATTCAAGTGAAATCTAATAATTTAATCATGCAAAGCCCAGTTACAGTTTGCATCAAAACAAAAACCCACCGCACAATATGGCGAAAATAAATCACACATCATGAAGATCCAAATTGGACAATTTCATTGTTTAGGTTTGAGGAGAGGATAAGAACCAGGTGTGTCATGTGAATGTGAGAGTACTTATTCATACACGGTCCATATCATAATGTCAGAAGGATGAAACTTGAGAGAGAAAATAAATAATTATGAATATATATGATACATTTACAACTTATTTTTTATTCTGCTTTCTGAATATACCAACCATGATTAGTTGTAAATCTTAGACTGGCATTAAGTCTAGTCGTCTGCACCCAAATTATAGACAGCAGCACACTTATCTCAACCATGTTAATCTCACTGATAGCAAAGCAAATAGAACGTGATGGACTAGAGTGATCATGTCATCTAATCAGCACCAGGTTATGGCATCATCTGAATTCACAGGCTACCTCTGACCCTGCAGTGGAACAGCAGTAGCCTTATCAGAGTGCCTGACCCTGGCCCCAGTCAGATAGGAGCTCCCCCGGGAAAGACCTGAACGGTCCTGAAGAAACAAACATACTGCCTATCACAACACTGGGGGCAGATGGTGGCCTCAGGCCCCCAATCTCATTTAGCATGTCCATGTAGTTGGGATGATTCTAGCATGGTCTGACCTGATACCAGGGTGATCACCTCGAGATGACCTTGCAATGCACTGCCCCTTAGGGTTAGGACACAGGTCCCTCAGCAAAATCTCAGCTGCTTCTGATCCTACTTACCCACAGAATGCAAAATGTTTATTCCAGGACAATGTTGTTTGTTGTTCTTTCGGGTGTTTCTGTCAAGGGAACGTGCCATTCTATCCGGGCTTGGGATCAGCACTAAAGTTGTCTTGTATCAAGTGCCTGTGTTTGGGCATTCACTGTGAGCCAAAACCGGGGCTTCCGCATGGCAGACAAGAAGCCTACCACTAAGGTACCAATGCCCCCGTGCCCACATAGAATGTTGCACTAAACATTGTAAGCAAATTATAAGCATTGAAATACCTTGAAAGGAACAAAAGTAAATAAAATCCGAAAACTGAAATCGGTCGGTTTCTAATAATATGTCAAATGCAGAGTAACATTATTTAAACTAATATTGTGTATGTGTAGTAATTTATAATTCTTGTTTTGCTTAAATTATTTGCATTTTAAAATATTAACAGCTGTGTATACGTGAACAGGGAATTTCCTTTATTGTCTTTGGATAAAATATCCCATCTGTAAAAATTCCACAAATATTTTTCCATGTAGGACTGAAGTTGTTTTTGTGCTCTCATCTCCCTCTGGTTCTCACCAAAGGCCCCACTGATTTAACACCTGATTATTGACCATGTTGCTGGGATCTGTCATAGCAACCCAGCAAAACAGACAGCCCACATAAAAAACTGGTATGATTTTTCAATCAGGAAAATACAATATATTATACAGTAACATAAAATGTGATGTACTATGGCTGCTGCTAGTTTCAAGGAACGGTTATTTAGATTTTGATATCAGAAAACATCTGCTACGCCATTACTGCACATATTTAAGAAGGGTGACTTTGACTCTCACTTTTTCACAGTATGTTAATGGTGTATGCTTGTACTAATGTGCTGAAGCTGGCTCTTAAGTGACTATACAAAGCCACTTATGTTTCTTTAGCCTTGCATTGAACAGCAGGGCAGAATGTCAAGGGAGATGAACCAGCCACACCATGGGAGCACCTGCTTAGTTGCCAAGGAAACAGCAGGTGCGTCCATGGGGAAAGGTGGGAGGGTGGAGGAAGAGGGGCGGTGGAGGAAAGGGGTTTCAGAGATCAGAGTCCCTAGAGAGCATGGAAAAATGTGGAAGTGTGAAGCGTGAGTGAACTACAAACATCCTGACAGTATCAGTGGTGGAGACATCAGGCCAGGACCGACAAACTCAGAAGACAGCCACTACTCAGCCTGCATTACAAAACAGAAAGCAATATGTTAATGATGTGGCAGTGGCAGTGTAGCCGATACAAAACATGCCACAAATCATCATGAAAGGTCAATCAAATGGACCCTGGCAATGCTAGCTAGCTAGTGTTAATGTTTGGTCACAAACAAGATTCTCCCACCTCCCCAAAACATGCTGGTGGATGAATTAATGACTTTATATTGATTCTAAGTGTGTAAATGGGTGTGCATGGACAACTGCGATGAACTGTAATCCCATTCAAGGTGTATTTTCATCTCAACCCAGATGACTAAAAGAGCACTTACTGAAAATAAATGAATGAATGAATGAATTATTAAATGAATAAATAAATTACATTTCATACAGTGGAGAACCAGAATTTTTTTGCCAGTCTGTATGTCTGTTTGTCCAGCCAATTTTGCCACAGCATCATGCAAAATTAGCTAGACAGAATTTAATGAAACTTTGACAGTCCATTATTTGCCTAAAGTTAAATCAGTGCCATAAATGAAACCAAAATGTTTTGGTGGTAAACAAGATTCTTATAGCTCCCTCTGTATTGTTTTCAAAAACTGTATCTCTGAGACTGATTTATACCCTAGTGTAACCATCTTATTGAGCCAGTTACTGATATATCATTACATAAAGCATGAGGTATTCTGTTTTCAGATACATATAAACTAGGAAAATTAGAATATGTTTTGTACATATAGTACTATATGTATTGTATATGTATATATTGTACTTTTATATCCCGACATAGCCAGGGTTTAAGTTTTAGTGCAAAACCTGAATACATAATGGCAGTGGTACTGAAATGATGATGGCTCAGCTGGTCTCCTTAATGAGATTTGAAATAAACACACACACAACAGTCTCAGTCAAAGCAAGATCAAATTAGTTCTTCAAGACAGATTTACTGATGAGTTTCTTATCTAAGGTTAATCCTCTCTCCCATATGATTATCATATTTGAATGAAAGAATGGATGTTGGCAGTATTTTCAATTCAGTTAGATACATAATAAATGGTAAGTCTGGTATGGGCAGGGTATGCTTAAGTCTTAAATTTTGTTTTAGTGATCACTGTTAATATTAACACACCAACAGAAATCTATGTCACAATCAGCAAAAATTTATTAGTGAAGCAAAGGTTTCAGTCTTAAATGTCAATGTGTAATTTTATTAATATTATATTATTACAAATGCATAATTTTTTAAAATTATTATTTTCATGCAATTGCATGAAAAGTTCTAAATGGAATCAATATGTAAGTATTAAGTTTCTAATGGATGAATTTCAGTGCAGTTAAGTAGATACCTGACACACACATAAAAGAGCTCACCAGAATGAAGCAGGAAAAGGCATAATCCATTACACGGCTATATTTAGCATTAATAACACACATTGAGTAATGGAAGTGGGAGTAAGATTCATTAGGAAACGCATTATGATTTAATCAAAGTGAACAAAAATGATATTCATTATTCTCTGACAAAAGGTTCATTCATTTATTGTTGGTTGGCATGTGTGTGGAGTAAGTGCTCCCACCGGAGAGGTGATGTGACGACTCCAGAACATCCACAGAGCACCTAGTAACATGAAACTCCAAAGCATACATTTATCAATGATGTATTTGCAGAGATGAGTTGATATAAGTTTCAAAATGTTTGTTTAGATCTGTGTGTATATTTGCACTCGTGTACACAAAGCACCCAGATGAAAAACAAAGCTCCAAGTTAAATAAGCTGGCCAAAGACCATGTATGCATTTAATCATTGATCGAACCTGCTAATAATAATTGAAATTGTTTATGGAATTCATTAAAGATTTTTAATTAAATTAAATTGCTTTAAATAGAAACACATTTGTATTTACACTCCCTCTTGAAACCACAAATAATACATTTTCACTTTCAGGTCTGAGTCACAGTTGAGATTCATGTGAGAGAGGGAAACAAAGCACACGAGTGCCTGTGCAAACCCAAGTGTTTTCAACATATTGTTTTTGGCAACAGGTGCAATTTATAGAGAAAATGGCAATAAAGCAGGTATTTCCCAACTGTCATTGAGAACGACTGCGCCTGCAGTGTTGGATGTCATTATTTCTTATGGCCCAATCCAATTGCGTCTCCGACTCTGGAAATCACAGACTACAACTGCCATGATCTTCAGCCCACAGCCTCATGACCACCAGTTAAGTTTCTTTCCCCATTCAGTCACCTAATTACTTATGACACTAAGCTGTATGCAATTTCTCTTTAAATAACCCAACCTGACAAATACATTTTTGGGAAGTTTTTCTGTGGTGTTGTATCTGTGGTGAAATTAAGCATATGCAAAACACACACAGAAAACCAAGCTTTTCATATACTATTAAGTACATTTTAGGCCAATTACTGTACATTCCAGTCAGTTCTCTGTTCCCGAAAAAAGATTCAGTATTTTTCATAAACGTGATTTCTGGATTAATGAAGAGGAGAGATTGCATGAAACAGCTGGTGACCCTGATTTATGTAATACATATCCGACACAATAATAAACTTACATATATGGAAAATAATGAACTTATATTTGAACAAGCAAAAATAAAATTTGTGGCAGTTTGGTAACAATGAGCCACTGTGTGAATATATGATTGTGGTAATTTACAAAAGCTAATGAAGATTTTAGATGGTGCACTGCAATGGTATAAGAATAAAAATTCTTGTTAAGTTGCAGTCCAATTATTATGGATAGGATTTTTTTCTGTTTACCTTACTCTGGTCCTAATTTATCATTTGGTTTAGGTTTATTTAGTGTCATTACAAAGGCAGCAATGTACAGGGAGGTGAGATTATAACAAAAGAATAAAAGGTTCTTTTATAAAAGCACAGGATGACTTCATTTGCTGCTTTCAGTTCGAGTTAGTGATGTTTACACTAAAGCAGCTGGATCTCTGTTTGGCTTGGCAAAGGTCTGGACTCAGTGGATTGATGCCCATGAGCCACAGGCCATCCAGGAGGGGGCACTGACTGAGTGTGAAGCCACTCTCGCTGGCAGTCCAAGACTTTTACTTTCTTCTTACAAATCAGTCTCACCATGATACCACCATTAATGAAAATGACAGAACTAAAAGAAAGATTTTCTCAAAAACTATATGTGAGATTTGTACTCCAGAAATTATCCTACACTGCTCAGATTGCCATATGATTAAGATTTAAAGGAACAACTAAAATATAAAAGATGAAAAATGGAAAGCCTTGTGACAATTTGGTCTCATTATATTCATTGTGGAACAAAGAGTGGGGAAAATAATATGCCTCTGAGTATGTGTTTAAATACTTCAAAAAGCAGATTTTCCACTTGATTCCAGTGTCTGCCATGTTTTCATTTTAAAATGCCACACTGTTGTTTTAAGTTCTCCAATAACAGACTTCCACACAATGCTATAAATCATAATCACTAATACATTCTGCAATAACTATCATTTCAAAACCTAAGTATTAGCCAAAGCAAAGTTGTTTTTCTCAGCTGACACCACTTAACAGGGAAGTGCCCAAAGCATGTGGAAAAGAGTAAAGCCTGGACCTGATGGAGGAGAAGAATAAGGGCATTTGTCTAAGTAGGTGCTCCAAAGGTAGAAAAGGCCACACAGCTACTGCATTTGAGACTCAGAACCATTTCAATTACATCCTGTGGCAGCACTCCAATGCCACCTGTGTGTGGAACTGCACCTTTTTGGTCAACACACTGCAGTCTGGCACGTGTGTGTGTGTGTGTGTGTGTATGTGTGTGTGTGTGTATGTGACCTGAATGCTGGCAGATCTCCTACAGAGGCCTGGTGCCGCAGCACAGCTTCCAAGTTAGGAAGGAACAGAGTTTGATTAGCAGATAGACATGAGCTGCTGACACATTGTGATTCACACTTAAGAAAGTAAGCAGCATTTAAATATTCATAAATTTCATTAGGTTGTCCAGAAGCAACCTTTTCCTTCACAGCCGTTTCCCTCAGGCCCAGAGCTAAATGAGAAAAGAGTTCAATCTACACTTTTATGTTAATCTAGATTGGCTAAAAGGGCCTGGTGAATAGGAAACACATGTCCAGCATAGTATAGACATCACAAATTGTTCTTTCATTCATTGGACATTGGATTCATGAGAAAATGCTGCCAGAGTCATACCTTAGAATAACAGTTGGAGGGCCTCAGTTGCCCTCAGACATTTAATGGCAAGGAACTCTGCTTACTATGAGCCCCAGTGCTCACTCAGACACACCAAAAGGGCTGTGGAATCATTTACATGCTATACTGTAAGTGGCTCACCTGACCCAAAGGGGCTCAGAGCTACATAGTACAGGTGTAAAAGTAGTCCGCTAGATCCCACACAAATGCTTTCCTTGTGTGTCTGCTGGAGCCATTAATGTAGTGGTTAAATAAAAAGGAAACTCTGAATCCAGTGATGTATGGTAGCAATACAGAAATACTTTAGAGAGAGTATTTTTCCAGAACATTATTACTTTCTATATGTTTTATATGCAAGTGGCTATTTTCACACTAATACATTTATAAAAGTAATTGATTTGAATTTAAATCATTGCTACTGGAATAATAATAATAATAATTATTAAAAACATAAGTAAAAATAAAATAGTTATCTGTTATGTTAATTAAGTGAGCTTCGCTGAAGTGAGCTATGCTGAAGTGACCCGCTTCATTATTGATAAGAGTAAAGAAAATGTAATGTTAGGTATCCAGTTAACCTAGCCAAATATTATTTGGGTGTAGCTAGCTAGCTAGCTAGCTTCTGTGAATTCATACATGCTTCTAGCACTGTATAAGTACATTTTAAGTTTAAATCAAAGCTTTCACAACATGTCAAAAGATCTGACTGGCTAGTCTAACTTAATCAGCTAGCAGATGGCATACCTGCATACAGTACTGTATATAGCCACAGGTTGAGTGTTGAGCTGTGATTTGTTGATAAATTGAGGGGTTTTGGTATCCACTATTTGCATAATATCTGTTGAAGTGTTAACAATTGAAGATACCCGATAAATCGGTCCAGGGTTACCGCTCATCTGCTCCACTGCTTCTGACGTTGCTGCTCCCGACTACGCATTTGGTGCCTGAAATAAAACTCTCACCAAAACACCAACTTGAGAACAGTGGTTTGCGAACCTACCCTTGCTCTGCAGAATTTATTGTTTTATCAGCTCCCAGCAAGCCTCATTTACCTATGCAGCTAATTAACAGACTTTACAGAAATGAAGTGGGTGTGATTAACAGGGAAAACCCTAAATGTTGCGGTTGAGGGGGTGTTCCGAGACCGGGTTTGAGAACCATTGCTCTAGAACAATGAATGTGGACACATATCTAGTGGACAGGTTGAACACTTTTACACTTTTGCCGAACCTGTAGCTAGCAATGCTAACAGCACTATTAGTGGTAATGGCAGCATGCACAGGGAGAGTGGCAGAACAGGAAATGCTTTCATCATCTTGATGCACAACATGAAGAAAGTCTTCACAGGAGTGAAAATAAGGAAGGCAACAGGACCAGACAGCATCTTAGGTCACTAACACCAGTGTTCACAGAGATATTCAACTTCTCCCTGGAACAGTCAGTAATCCCGACATGCTTTAAACAGGCCATTGTTGCTCCTGACCCAAAGAAACCTCAGCCTGCCTGCCTCAGTGACTATTGCCCAGTAGCCCTGACCTACATAGTGATAAAGTCTTTTAAAAGGCTGGTCAGAGACTGTATCACCTCTTAATTACATGACACAATTTGCATATAGTCCAAATTGCTTAACTAAAGACACCATCGCACAGCCCTGAACCATCTGGAAACCAGGAAAGAAAATAATGGTAAAATGCTGTTCAGAATTTAGTACTATAATTTCCTTCAAACTTATAGCCAGTTTGAGGACCTGGAACTTAGTCTGCCCCTTTCTCAGTGGTCAGTTTCTGATACCTTGGTGTTCACATCAAGCAGGACTCAAGATCCTGTCACATTAATGCAGTGGTGAAGATGGCTAATCCACAGCTTTACCTCCTTACTGTAGATGTCTGATTGACCTTAAATGCCTTCCAAGGTGCTAAGTCTATGCCTGCAGCATCAAGATTATGCTGATGAGAATCATCACAACTGGATTTGAGAATAGCACCTAACAGCTAATGCACCATCCTCACTGAGCTTTCTGACCTGCAGTCTATCAACAGCAAGCAGTGCTGTACCTGGGGAAAGAAGATAGTGAAGGACCTCAGCCTTCTGAAAAGTGGACTCTTTTCTCTGTTGTGGTCAGGCAAGCGTTTCTGTGAACTGAAGGCCAACACAGAGAGAACAAGGAGGAGCTTCTTCCCAAAGTCTACATAGTACAGGTGTAACAGCAATCCCCTTTATCCCACTCAAATGCCCTCCTTGTGTGTCTGCCAGAGCCATTAATGTTTTGGTTAAGTAGAAATGAAACTCTGAATTCAATGATGTATAGAAGCAATATAGAAATACTTTAGAGAGAGTATTTTCTCAGAATATTATTACATTACTAGTATTATGGTTTATATGCAAATGGCTACCGTTACACTAATACATATATAATATACAGGGACAACACACCTCACATAACGCCACATTCGCCAAAAAATTTGAGGTAATAAGTTACATCAAATTTTTTAAGTAATGATGTTTCCAGTTTTAAGTAAACGGAACTATGAGTTTTTGAGTTTGTTGTAC
>JAQMYJ010000036.1:16413076-16424016 GCA_030014305.1 Clarias laeviceps | reverse complement strand
AATTTGAATTAATTGTAATTATTTAAGTTAACAGTACTCAATATGTTTAATTACTTTGAGCATTAGGGTTTACAGTGTACTAATATTTTTCCATATAATACATACTTATTTATAAACATATCTTTAAATATATCTTTTAGACATATTTTAGAAACTAATTATACCTAAACAAACCATATGTTTGTTTGCATGTTTGCTTTGATTGCGCATACAACAACAACAACAAAAAAAACTATTTTGCACTTTATGGCATACAGTATATAATCAAACTGCCACCAGATATTCCTCATAACATACAGTACTGTATACTGTACCTTTGTATATTTTACTTTAGTGTAAGTTGTTTAATCTTATTTCTAGTGTAAATTTAATTATGTATAGTGTAAATTTTAGCTTGTACTAAAACACCACATGCTGTACTTTATATGGTTTTTCAGCAAGAAGCAGCTTTGTTTAAATTGGGTCTTAAAATCCAGATATTAAAAATTGCCAATAGTGACTTAATTGGCTGACAGTTTTCTAAGGTCCAGTAAATTATTACTATTTATATCAAAAAATAAATAGACATAATGAAGTTTAAGGTTTTATTTTTAAATAAATCCAGTAAAAGTATTTATTTATTCTTATGAAAGTACCCCTCACTTCTTCATATTATATTAAATTAAATGATGTAGGTTAAATTAAAGAAGTTGTACCAAATATTTTACTGTGACATGCTGAAAAGTGCATAATGATACAATTTATAAATTGGTTACTAATGTAACAACCTCAGCAGCAACCTGATTTCCCCATTTCCAGCTATTAAGCATTAAGCATCACCATCATAATAATCACCAGCCTGATCATCTGTCAACATCTGCACCTGTTTATTACTGGTTCATGCCTTAAGTTAGATTTTTATTTTTGCTTCAATTATTCATAGGTCATTTGTGGATTAATAAACAAAAAAGATCTCTCTGAAAATGATCAGGTACAGGGACTGGAGTGAAATAAGTGCCAAAAACCTTGCCAAAAATGAGAGCCAAAAAGTCCTTCAAGAAGCCTGGGGAACTATTCCTCAAGATTGCATTAAAGAAAGTCTGGCTCCTTGAAAGCAAAATATGAAGAAGTGAGGAGTGGCTCAAGTAATATATTTTATAAGTATGCAAAATTATAGTAAACCATGTAGTTAATTATTGTAACAAGAGTACATGTACTTTCTTTTCACCCCTGTTTAAGGTTAATTATTATTGAGATTATTTTTTCCTTCAGAGAAACACAATGTGGACAACCTAGATTAAGTTGTTAAATAGATTATTATAATCATTTATCTGTATTTTCATTCAAAAGACTATTATGACATTTTTTTTTTTACAGCAGTTTAGTGAGATGTTGATTAATCACTTTAGTCTGTCAGTCCCTCCCCATTCTTGGGATAACATTCATTTGGGTGTAGTGTAGAATGTGGGGATGTATGTACAGTAGAAGCACATCAATATCAAAATATGATGTTTTTAAATCAATTCATTAGTTATTTTTTACTGTACTGCATGTAATTATAATTTTACACACATTTTGAAGCCTTGGCTATCATTGACAATTGACAGAAATGTAAACACACACACACACAGTTGAAATACGCCTGTTGAAATTACAGTGATTGTTCAGACTTGTTTGACAGAACAGAGACAGAACAGAAACACCTAACCATAACACCCACCTGGCCAATAGTGATGCATGAAAAAGGATGAAAATTGGTGTTTGGAGATGCATTATTTGGGATGCAGTATTGGGCTGTAGAATTATTTGTTTATATTCTCTCAAAGCATGTTTACATAGATTTATATAATTAAATATATCAAGTAATAAAAAGTAAAAAAAAAAATTGTAAGTTCTTATTATGCTTATAGACATGGTGGTGTAGGTGGTGTAATGGTTAGCACTGTGGTGGGTTTGGATCCAGCCTCAGGTCTGTGTGCATGTTCTCCCTGTGCTTGGTGTGTTTCCTCCGGGTACACCTGTTTCCTCCCACAGTTCAAAGACAGGTAGATACTGTGTAAAGGAATGTGTGTGTGAATGAATAAATGTGTGTGTGTGTGTGTGTGTGTGTGTGTATGTGTGTGTGTGTGTGTGTGTGTGTGTGTGTGTGTGTGTCTGTGTGTGTGTGTGTGTGTGTGTGTGTGTGTGTGTGTGTGTGTGTGTATGTGTGTGTGTGTGTGTGTGTGTGTGTGTGTGTGTGTGTGCAACTGCCTGCAATAGACTGGAACCCTCTCCAGGGTGTACCGAGCCTCATGCCCAAAGTCTTCTGGAATAGGCTCCAGGCTTCCCACGACCCATTACAGAATAAACAGTATAGAAAATGAATTAATGTTATAAACTACTTTTTATGTATTGTGTTACTTCTATTCGAGCAGTTTTCTCATAGAATATTTGAGTTACTTCCTAGAAAACTTTTACTGAATTATTACTATTGCATACTTTCATTCACATTTATAAATCACAGTCATGAGCTAGAGCCTGATGCTTTTAATGAAGTTAGCAACCCTGTGTAGGAGTGCTCTTTTCCTAGGAAGTAGCTTCAATCAGGCTTAGGGAGTGTCCCACTTGTCTAAGAGAATGTTTTATTGGGAAGCTTTTAAAAGTTATTGTGTTAGATATTTCGATTTGTAAGGCATTTGTCTATTACTAACAATCATTGTCTACATGGCTAACAGTCCAAGATGTGTTTCTTTAATTAAATCTATAGATTAGTTTAATTGTTTCATTTACTGCCTGAGCTCTCTGTTATTTATCTTGCACACACAGCACAGTTCAGTTCACTCTCAGTAATTGAATGCTCCCTGGCAAATATCCAGAATTCAAGGTCTATGTTTGGTGCAGTCAGCTATTCCGCACTTGTAATTACTGCAGATTTGATAATATAGCTTAAAACAGTAGACATACCTGTATTAGTTGATGTGTTGAAAGGAAGCAGAAAAAAATTAACAAGGATTGGAGCGACTTTGGTAAGGGATTGTGATGCCTAGATGACTGGGTCAGGAAGGACTGGGTGCTATGCAGTAGTTAGTGTCTATCGAAATATATATATATATATATATATATATATATATATATATACACACACACACACACACACACACACAATTTGTAATGAAAGCAAAGCAATGGTTGTTGGAGATAAAGTCATAAAGAATAATTATTTCCAATGATTTTGAGCATGGAAATGATCCTTCAAATCTGTATTATCAAGTCATAAATATTAACCACCCTATTTAGCATGGGTTTTTTTCCCAACAAACTTTGAACATAGCATTGAAGCATGCCCTCATAAAAGAATGGGAACATAACTGTATTATTTAACATGTGCACATGTAACCAATTTTCATACTATGAAATGTATCATGTGTGAAATGCATAAATTATTCTTAGCTTATGAGAAAATTGCTGGATTCAATAATTGAATGGTATTTAACCCATAATACCCAATCCACAGAAAGTTATGCTGAGAAGGCAGTTACTACAGAGGGATCTAGAAACTTGAGCATTTTCAGTTTTTTTTCCGCATTAGTCCGTGTTCCTTAATATTATTATTATTATTATTATTATTATTAATTAGTGTGTATTTGTGTGTGAGTGTGTGTGTGTGCGTGTGTGTGTGTGAGAGAGAGAGAGAAAGTATGATGAGCCTTGTTACCACTAATTAACATCAGTGTGTTCCACAGTAGGTTCATGTAATTTCAATCTACTAAGATCTTTACATCTTTACTATCACCTTGATCTTTACATGTTGAACACGCAGGTCCCAAAAAACCCTTTTTTTTGTTTCCCATGATAGGGCTTTGAGAAATGGCAAGATGTGGCCAAAGCAGGATGCAGAGTGTCAAAGTGGGGCTGTGCCATAGGGTCAGACCCAAATAAAGGCTTTCACAAACAAGAGGCTGAACTCTATTACAGATGCAAATCCAAGCTCTAAGTAAAGATTGGGGAGCTCATTGGTTTCTTTATGTGTAAGTTAGCACATTTCGGCAGCCTGCCTAAACTGATGTTATTGTTTTGACTTCTTCATTGATTTCCTTCCCTGTTACCATCAGTCAACAGAATCATTTGAACACTTTTTTTATGCTGCCATTATACTGTACACTAGAGCTGTGGCACTTAAGCCATGACAGGTAGATTTAAACCCATGCTTAAACTCTGGAATTCATAATATATTTTAGTTTTAAACAGGAGCAAATAAAATAGGGACAGTTTATTATACTGGTAGATGCCATTCCATCTTCAAGAATGCAGGCATTTTAGCATTCACTAATGTGCTCAATTGAAGGTGGTCCTCGTGGTTATTTAGCATGCATACAAAGGCACATTGCTGGCTGACCTACAAAATGGTGTCAAGACAGGCTATTATTTCCATAATGAAAAGAGAGGAGGTCTTCTAAAGGGGTGAGTAGTTCAATAGACTCAGTAGTCATAGGCTAAGGTAGTTGTGGTTGGACATGTCTCTATTCAGCTGCATGGTTCACCTCAGAGACTATGAACTCGCCAGAGGCCTGTAGCTCTGCAGTCTAAACAGGTCACCACCAATGCACCTCAATAAGAGAACCCTCAAAGCCTGTTAATTCAAGTCTCTCCTCCATCTGAAAACATCAAAGTGAGGCTTTCTCCTTAGCTAATTTAGAAAGGGAAGGTACCATTTTTAAAAGTTAAGTTAACTATAATAAATATATTCTCTTACTGACAGAGAATATATACATATTTAAAATTTTTATTTTTTTAACTAAAAAGTTTCATGAACCAAATATGATCCTGGTGAAAATTCACATTAAATTTGCACGTTACAGCATGTCCAAAGTGGTAAGCTGTGCTTAGTAAATTCTATGTGCATATTGCTGTTTCTTTTCTAACATTATGTATGGCACAATAAAATAGTCTTCCTGCAGTTTGCATAACGGCCAGCCATGGAGGCTTGGACTCCTTGGTGACTGTTGAAGCTGATGAACTGTCATTCTGAGTCTTCTGTATTAAGCCACTTAATGAATTAACAGCTTACAATATTAATATTCTCCTTTATGCACTACCTTATTCTTGTCTGTTCTACCTCTGCTTTCCTCTTCATCACTAAAAGCCGAGAGATTGGTTTGAGATCCTCTGGGGTCCCATTTATGCTCTATGCAGCTTGGTGTTTTTTTTTCTCTTTCATTAAATTCAAAACAGAATCTATCCCAAGAGAGTGGCTGGGTTGGGCTGGACTAGTCATTGTGCTTAGTCACATAGAGATGGGCTCAGTGTCTCTCTCTTAGAGGTTTTGTGATCAAATTGGATTGTGGGCCATGCAAAAGTGGAGATATTGAGCAACTTTTTAATAATAATAATAATAATAATAATAATAATAATAATAATGTTATTATATAATTTCTACATTTTTTTTCTCATCTGCTGAATGTATAACACAAACTATGGGCTCCTACTGTAGATGCTGCTTATTTATTTATTTATTTATTTATTTATGCAGGGTGAACCATACACCTTCCTTAATATAAATCTATATCTCATTACAACACTCTTAATTACCTTGTAAACATAACCTCATTCCATTTGAAATTAACTGTGACAAAAAAAAGACAATTACAAAACCTATGATTAACAAAATTATTTAAGGTTGTTGCATAATTCTTTGGTTTTTACATGCTATATTAAAGTGGTTCACTAGGAAAGCTGATTTAAAACCCAATACACAATTTTGCTATATCCTGGGTTCTTAACTTATTGCATTTCACTTGGTGGTGCTAAGTAACATATTTCAACTTACAATACTTACAATTTCGTCCTACAATACAGTACATTAAAATGATAATCAGTAATCGCATAGTAAATCCAGAGCACTGAGTCTAAACACCCACCCTTTCACCCCTGGGGATAACTCAGGTGCACTGGAGAGCAGAGATGAGGCAGATTTTCCACAGCATGTCCAGTGTGAGCCATAACCCCTCTAGTGATTGCTTTATACTGGAGCTCAGCTCGGTATTCTAACTGATAATTCTCAATATAAACATATGTATAATTCCTAAATGGTTAATTATATTAGGGTTAACCAACAGTGTAGTCAAAAATTTGTGTTTATATAACTATTTATTTATTTGTTTGTTTGTAAAAGTTTTGTGGTGCCATTTTGATTCTGTGGTGATCAGCTGTGGGAGTTAATACTGCTGATTGCCCTTGTAGGGTTTCCCACAGACCTGAGGCCCCGGAGTTGCTGTTCATTTCCCTTTATATTTGTGGGTCTCGTGAGAATTTATAATTTCCTTTTGCCTCAATAACAGGCAAACCGTATTATATACGTATCATTGTGTATATATATATATATATATATATATATATATATATATATATATAGCCACACACCTCAGAGCTCTTCAGATTCAAAATTAGAATCTTGAGCGTTGGATGCCTTGCTTAAGTTTTATATGCTGTTTTTTAGTGCTAGTGAAGAGCAAATGATTAAATTCCTGGATCCTGAAGTAGTAATTCCCAGTGGTTTGAGGTCATTTATGTACTTATCTTACAAAAAGACCATCTTAAAATGAAGCCATCCTACAGTGTTTTCTCTTCTCCAACAATGTAATCCAAGCATAATATTTGTTCAGCGACACAGCCCACTATAGGACCTTGATTGACAGCTTTAGCCCTTGGTTAATTTCCTGAGAAGGTGCATAAACATTAAGGTTTTGTGCTTTCAGAGTATTCAATGCATTAGAAAAAAAAAACTAAATTGCTTTTGGGGGGTTCTGTTGTAAATAAGAAAATTCAGACGTTCCATTTAATAAGTATTTACCTCATTTTAGCAGCTCACACACTTATAAAGCTATTATCACACTATTGTCTGCTGCACTTCACTTTCCCAAATGTTTAACATTTTGTACAAATATTTGTATAAAGCCCTGAAAAGTGGGGTACTTTAGGTGAAACTCATCAGAGTAGTTCAGCTGAGTTCCAATGAACCCACAACCCTGCCGTTTTGGCTAATATATGTGGCTCTTTATGCAAAAAAACACTCTCTGCTATTGTTAGACTCCAGTTCCCACTGAGGGTCTGCCAAATTGGAGTGCCAAGCTCCTCCTGACAACATGGTGTAAAATCCTATTTACATTGTATTTGTCTATGGAATCCTCAAGCTTCTGAGCTGCAGACTCCCCACCTAGCCCGCTGCCAGCCGCTTCATCTTCATCACTTCTATCTCCTTGTGTCTTTCTCTCTTTATGCTGCACACTTCTAGATACACACACACACACTTTTCTCACTCTCTGTCTCTACCCACCACTCGCACTCCTTAATCAACACTCCAGAACTACACCATTCACAAGTCCTCACACAAATGATAAAGGAATCGTACATTGCATGTTAAGGACTACACGCCTTCATTTTACAGAAAGAGTGTTTTGAAGTGGATTAGAGGGATTTGAGAGCCACATTGAGAGCCATTTTTTAATAAAGACTTTAATGATATAACTACCCAAGTGGAGCATCACCCTAGCAGAAAAACACATAGATATAGCCAAAAGCTCATCTGTCTTTCCAACAGTGGGAAGCCCCCTTGAACTCTTGGCTTGTAGAAACCTGCCAGAGTGAGTGAAACTGTGGGGACAGAATTAAAATCTTCTCACATCTTCCCTCACATAGACCTGGATACCATGGCATGTTATTCATTTACACTTCCTGGCTTGGGGACTCTGTGGGCACAATCAGTGAGATGACTCTATTGGGAATTTAATGGCCTGAAGCAGGCTTATGTGCAATAAACATCAACTCTTCTTTTCTCCTACATAAAAAACAGCAACTAAGTCACATAATCTGTTTTAGAAGAAGATTTTCTTAGGCAGTTGGTCAAAATGAGTTCAATGTCCAGAGATCTTGCTTTAATTAATCACAATAGTGATTTGTCTCAAAATATGTTAAAAAATTAAATAATCAAAAAATAACATCAATATTTATATTAAGGACATCAAAAACTTCTTCAATAAGAATTTATTAAGAATCATACATGTACTTCTCCTTCACATCAGATACATGCAATACCATGTCCTGATACTCATCTAAATTCTTTATCTCCGGCTCTGTGGAGAACTTAGTACAGCCCCCACTTGGGGCTGCCAGTGAAAACAAATCTTCTCAGCAATCAGGCCCGCAAGTCCCCCGCTGTTGGTGAGGAGTGGGATATAATGGATTTGAGTAATGAAAGACGACAAAAATTGGGGCAAGCGATCCCTGCAAGGCCTCACAGAGCAGGTGCAAGAGGACAATGGCCTCTAAAACCCTGGCCTCGAGCTAAGAACAGGCCAGGCTGTCGAAATGAAGAGTCCAGGCTATAATTGAGTTGCTGAATTTGCCACTCGGTGTAGAGGCAGGTGTTAAAAGCAGAGGTAGTGTGTGTTGTTTGCACAGTTTAAACACCCGTACAGTGTGCTACAGCCCCTCAGCTGCGGATACTGCTCGAGAGGAAACCATAATTTATCCTTCTCATTACTCCACATTTACAGCCCGCTGCTACGTGTTTTACTACATATACTAAACCCTAGCATAAATGTACGCCAGCCTTTCTATTAGGCTTTATGGGAAGACGATCACTCCACCAGGAATGGCTTTTACTTACAGCCTCACCTCAGAGCTCTGATTCAGAATCTTGAGCTTTGGATGCCTTGCTTAAGTTTTTCCCCTGCTGAATTTTCTTCATTGTTAGATAACAGTTGAAAGGACTGTCTGCAAGTGAGTCAACAGGAAAATTGAGTGTCAGGAATGATGAATGCAGGGTGTTTGAGCATGTATAAATAATACCACATGTAGACTTAAGTGCAGTTCATTGTCAGGTATTTTGTGCTTCTTTTTTTATACAGAAGCATGATTTTAAAAACACAATATTTTCAGATGTTACTGTAAAAGCGGTCAGTAAGTGAGTGCAGACAACCTAAATGCTCACAGGAAATATGGCTTTGTGGTATCTGCATAGTAAGGCGGAAAATGGTTGACTAACTTTTCAGTCATACAGGTTATTTAATTAAGTAGTAATCAAGACATCTTTTTTTATTAGCCTTGCAAGCACTCCACGAAGAGCAAGTAAAAATTTTATTATGTTAAAATTTCAGATAAACTCAATGATAAATGGCAAATTAATTATCTCATTAATTCACACTTAACATTTTTTCACATTGGTGTTAATCTGCGGTACCTCTTTATACAAACATACCTGAATTTAGTTTTAGCTATAATCTAATCTACCTGATACTCCAGTTAATCAAGGTGTTCCATAGCATCTGAAAATTAGAATCAGGTGGAATGGGGTTAACCCCTGAATGGGTTTCCTGATGAATAAAAAATATACTTCTCATGCCTCCTAATGATAATTTCTTCATGATGATTTCCTGCAGTAGTGGACACTGAATCTCCTTTGTGGAAATTAAGTTTTCATATGTTATCTCATTTTATTATGCATTCTTTACATAAAAATGATATTAAAATGTCCCTGTGCCTTTAAGTTAACACATGAATGATTGAAAAATCTCCATAATAAATTAATCGTATATTAAAGATCACGGTCTCAAGCTCGGATAAACTGGGAAGCATCAGGAAGGGCATCCGGGGTAAAACCTGTGCCAAGTTGTTGTGCGGCTCAGATGGTCCGCTGTGGTTACCCCTCGATGGGAGCAGCCGAAAGACTTACAACATATATTAAAGATCACATATTCTATACTGAAAAAGAAAATACACTGGAAATAAACAAATCATGTTCAAAATCCAATTTGAAAACACAAGAAACATATAAAAAAAATAAAACTTTTTAAAAAATGTGAATTGTCTAAAAGCCCCATAAAAATTTCACATTTGAATCATTATTCAAATAGTTTTTGTGACTTTTGTGTACAGACAAAATATAAGATTGTAGTTTAACTTTAATTATTGTATTAACTATTTTATATTTTTTATATTAGCAAGTATATTTTATATGTAGTATAATTGGTACATCATTATTTTAATCAATTATACTTGTGCAGAATCCCACACCATCTTCTCAGATTTTATTAATGATGATGTGGAAAAATGCTGTTAAAGAGGTCCTATTATGCTTTTTCAAATATTATCTTTCATGCAGTGTGTCATGTAGCTGTATGTGAACATAAACTATCTGCACTATCTGTGACGCTGACAGTGCACGATAAATGAAGTTTTTGTCTATTAAAAAAAAGAGTCGGCTCACATTCGCCTAAACGAGTTGTTAGCAATTCAAATTTTTCTTGGTTACGGATCCACATCACTCCGAACTACGTCACGAACAACTTGCCCGCCATCTTACAATTAACGTTACCAGACTCTTGTTAATGTGACCGAGCATTCATGCCGGGTTCGCTTAAACACTTTGTAATATAAAAAAACAATAAAAAAAGAAAGCACACGAAATCCTTTTTAACTGTTTATTCTCCACCATTCACCAAAACTCTAACACTCGCGAAGTGCGCATGCCCCATGCCCTTCTACGGCAAGCCCCGAGGGGAAAAATGCACACACACACACGAAGTGCGCATGCTCCTTGCCCTTACGGCAAAAATGCATCACACACTCGCGAAGTGCGCATGCTCCATGCCCTTCTACGGCAAGCCCCGAGGGGAAAAATGCATGAGTAGTAATGGTGGACCAGCGCTGGCGCTATTTGTTTGGACGAGAGAAGGAGAGATTGCTGTGGATCATTTTCAACCGGATTATATTTGACTGGACATATTCCCTGGACTTCTCACCCTCCGTCATCGGCCTCCCGGACTTCATTAACCCCAGTGAGACCGAACCATACTCCTCTAACACACATACAATAAACACGGACTTTGGACATTTTCCTCTCACTCACGTTCATGCACACATACACATACCGTTTATTATATGTAGTTTGTAAATATTGTTTATATCTTTGTTTGGTTGTGGTG
>JAQMYJ010000036.1:16400785-16412976 GCA_030014305.1 Clarias laeviceps | reverse complement strand
CATGTAAACCTGTTTTAAGAGACTCATTAAGCAATATTAGCAACCTTTAAAATGGCATAATAGGGGCACTTTAAAGGCAATTGGAGTGCAGTGAGATTTGGAGTAATTTTTTTTTCTAGTGTGCCTAAGGTCTACATAACCAAACAATCAGTTACAAACATATTAGCCTCTGTTATACAAAGGCTAATTATTTAATTCACTCTGTCATTCAGGTATTCAATGGGTCTGTACCTCAGAAAGCACAGTTTATAACCACAATAAATGAGGGAACCTTGGTGTTGTGATGTAGTTTTTGATGATGTTAAAAGAGTAAGTGTTCTAAACTACTTAATTTTAAATATTTTAGCCTCATGGAGAATGGATCATTTTAACATAGCATATAGCATCAACTAAAAATTGTGATCAGAAGCTAAAAAGTAAGCATTCTCCTTATGGCATTTCAGAAGGTGCTATTATTATTATTATTATTATTATTATATCTTACAATTTCCAGTTCAGGTACCTTAAACCTTCAAGCATCATGACTCCCTGAGGGGCACTTCTTTATTTGGTAACAGGAAGCATAAATGCAATACTTTGTAAATTCCATTTTCATTCATGCAGTTCTTCTGTCGCCAAAAGGAAAAACAAATATGAAAAACAGATTATTATTATAAATATTACGGTCTAATATGATGTCTAAACAATTGATTTGTAGGATAGTTAATACCAGCTTGAAGAATACGATTGCTGAAAAACGTGGTGTTCTAAATCTTTAAATATATGAAACATTTACTAAATAAAGGACATATGGTCTCTCTGTCAGGTCCTAGGAATTTACATTTGTAAACAATTATCTTATTGTCGCTGGTCAAAAACTCATTTCAAAACCACTGAATGTATGCAAACAGAGGTCAGACATAATTAATGTGGAAGATCACATCTTTTGTTGACTTTTCAAAGTGAGTCATGTTGGATGTGTTTACGCATGGACAAGCATAATGCAGCCTGAATGAGGTCAAATACCCGGCAGTCTTAGCATTGAGGGGTGGTTTTGCTGCGTCAAAAGGCACACCAGTAAAACCGCCTGCAGAAGAAGCTGAGCGATCCATCTGTCTATAGATCATTGGTCATTCTGGATCTTCTCACAGCCCAGTTAACATGTGGGTGGCCCATACAGGACTGATGGTCTGAAAGCCCCTATCTCAAGAGAAAGAACATGAATTATTACCAGCACTTATGAAAATTGCAACAAAAACGATAAGGTCCAATAATCATTAACATCTGCTTAGAAGAAAATCATGAATGGTTCAACCTTCATGAATGCTTCCCAAGATGAGGATATTAAACCAACAGTCATTTCCCCTTTCATTTTCAAAGACAAATACTGAAAGGTAATAAATATGTGAAACAATTAAAAACCTGACAGGGATTACATAGTTGATGTTGTTTCTGCCATTGTCATTCCCTTTTTCATTATCAGATTTAATCTAATGTATGCAAAACTGCTTTATCTTTCTGTAACCAAGGTCATTCTTGGACAGCACTGATAAACAGATGAAAACAGGCACCCTGTAATAAATAACTCAGTACAATCTGTGCTGTGATGAGACATCTTATATGTGATCATTAGAATAAAAATAATAATCCCATCAATAATGTCTGAGGGATTACTAAAATACACCTCCAGGCCCATCATCAAGGTACAGTACTGTAATTTCATGTGCACTCAGAAAGTAGATGGACCTAAATCTCATCATTGGGCCTGACACAACTTGGACAATGAAAATGGAGAGATGATGGCAATTCCATGGGTTCTGCGAATGGTTGGAAAAGGAGAAGCAATTTAATATGCAACTTTCCTATCTTTCCTCATTGTTTGGGCTCCTGCCTACAGTGACAGTCATTGCACAGCATCAGTGAACCATTGCTAACAGTCCAATGGGTGTATTCTTCACAGAGACAAGTCTCTTTTAGATCCTAGAAAGAGGGAACAAGGTTAGATTGAAAGGAAATGAACCTATTAATTAAAGGCCTTACAGAAAGACTGCCATGGCTTAGCGTCCTTATACAGGCCTGGTCTTTCTTAAAAATTCTTTTCAAGAGAGGGCAGCTGTCTCTGTAAACCGTTCACACACTTATTCACTCAGACTCTCGCTCTTATTTTCTTCGTCAACACACACGGACACATACTTTCCTTAACCCCCTGGCAAGTCTCATTTTTATTTCAACTCCCAGATCTACTTACATTTTTTTCTAATTCATGTTTATTGAACAAATCAGCTATTTATTCAAATGTAACCTTATCAACAATTGCTCATGTAAAAGCATAAATTAAACAGATTATGTGTAACTCAATAAATACATATATATTATTTAAAATTGATGTAAGATCAGATTAATAGACAATAAACAAGACAACATATAAAAACATATTGAAACTTACAAAACGTACAAATATTTATATGAAAAGCATCTCACAACTAACATCTTTTTCTTTTACTATTTATTGTAATTACATGCAGACTAGAAAATTAGGCGAACGTTTCACACACAAAACTTATGTGCATACATGTAAACAATGGGGAAATAAAGCCTCAACACCCAAAATCTTAAGGAAATCAATGCTGTCCCATTACCATCTGACACATGGATGCATACACTGCATATTACATTGAGATAGAACTGAGTTATTATTATGTCTGATCAGATCACACCACATCCTAAACATGCACTTACCACATTATCATTGCATCCTGCGGGTTGCTATACCACTGACACTAATACTGCAACATAAGCAGTCCTTTTCATAGGGAATTAAATCCAGTATTTATACTAAACTTAAAATTTACACTGAGAAATTGCACATGCACTGTAAATATGGCAAGCACTAGAAAAATGTGATATTAACTTAATAACTTAATGCGGTCTTCTACAATGTGGCATGGACCTACCATGTTCTTAGCATAAACCGAAGAGGTCATTGCAAGAACTCTATTGACTACTCCCAATAACAACATCCAACACCATCCCATTTTTTCCATCTGCCCCAGGCTTACAGTATATTATGTCAGTAAAGTGCCTAAGAGATATGAGTTATGCTGTTAACTGGTCAATGCTGTTGTTACTACATCCTTATCAAGTTCTTCCTGCGTCTTGCTTCGACCACATCAACAGCAGTTTTGTACTACTGTATGTTCCTGCATTCGTCCAATTTTTTGGGTCATTGGAACGTGGCTCAGTGTGATTGGGTAATGCAGTGAAAAGTGTCTTTTAACCATTTTTTTTTCCTGAGCTTAATTCAAGATACTGTATGTAAAACTTCTTTGAATATGACATTTAGCTCCCACAATTAGTTCAGCATGGTTCATGGACTCTTTACTTAATTTGGAAACATGCATCTTCATTTACGTATATGATGGGAGTTTAAAGTATATCTTAAAGTTAGATTTCATGAGCTTGGTAAAGAGTTGTGTCCTAACTTTTCAGTTTACCTGTTGATAGCTAGTTACCATATTAGGTGTTCACAAACAAAATCCATATGGACCAATGGTATATTGAGACCTTGGTTTATGTTGTCTTCTACAGGATCTTCCTCCCAGGATGCTTTGAGTTGATGTGAGAACAATAGCAATGGAGAATATGAGGTGATAAAAGTGGAGACTATGAGGCTCTTCAGCCATTGATCAGACCAGGGCAGCATGACCTTCCGAAATTACAGCCACAGACACAAAGTGGTTGCATCAATTTCAGTGAGGCAGAAACATACACCATTGATTTTTACTGAGAACCACAGCACTATATTAAAAGGACATACACCAAGCTGAACCGAAATCCTTAATGGGATTTAATCGATCGATATGAGCTTGTTAAAATCTCCTGGATGAAATTGGTCAAAATGCATGATGAAAAATATTCACTTTATTTTCAAAAAAATTTCAAGATACATTTTCACCTAGATTCATAAGTCCAATACTGAGAAATACTGTATAAACTAATTTATAGAGATTAAAGGTCTGCCCATAAATGGTATGGTGGTCATTGATGAACGCTAGAATTTGAAATCCCATTAGTAATGTAACAATATTATATACTGTAATAGCATCACGTGCCCCCCTGGAGCATTGCTGTAATTTTAGTTGGTTTATTGGCTGCTTCATATTTGGTTGATAAGGTGTGAGGTCTGCATCCCACATGTACAAAAGAAAATAACTCTGGGAAGGGGTAGGATTAGACTGGATTAAAAACAATCCCATGTCTGCAAGACTTTTGGGAATATCCTAACTCTTTCCCACATTCCTCACTGAGTAAAAACACCCTTCTTTGTTTTCCAACACAGTGGTAGCCAGTCTATCAGAAAAAAAAAATCAAACCATTTCCGAACCCCGGACAGCCACTTTGATGCCATCTTTTGTTTAGGTTTTTACAGATGTGTTCTTAATTTTCCACCTCAATAATAAAAATCCCATAAAATCCAATAAGGTGACTTGACAAATCCAGTGACTTCACTTAACTAAGCTTCCTAGAGTTAAAACAGAGCCCAATGTCAATATTTGATATTTTAGTGACCTCTTCAACCTAACTCCATATAGCAATTTCATGGGAACCTGATACTTTTCAAAGAAAATAAATACATTTGTTGAGATTGACGTAAATTTTTGAGTGGGTTTCTTCATAGAGAAGTCAGAAGACATTTAAATGTCTTGTCCTGTGACTGAAAGTGTATAAATAAAAGTCAGAATGACATATGATGTGTCATGTGTTTATATGAACACATAAATTAGAACTAGGAATTGCAAAGCTTACTTAACATGGCTTCTGTTAAAACCTGGAGTTAGAGCAAATAATTAAAATCAGTGGTATCAAACCAAACATCACATTTTGACCTCACAACAACAAACGTGCGTGCACTGATACAAAGCATACAAACCCCGACATTAATCAGCAGCTAACAGAACCTGTAGCAGTACATTTCACAAATACTGTAAATTATTGTTTGAAAATATATAAAATATTTATTAATTGAGTTTTTGTTTGTTCATTTTTCTTTTTAGTCAGAGGGTGACAGATACTTTCCTTCCTGTATCTTCCTGTTATCTGGGCTAAATTTGGGCTATTTACATTCAATACTGTCACGCCCAGTACAATTTTAATAAAACGCTGAAACAGTTTAGATGCAATTTTTTTAAAAATTGCCATCTGTCATAAACTGAGCAAACATCACAATTTGATAATTCACAATTTCTACAAAAAATCTACCAAAAACATTTGCTTTTGGTCTAATTAAAATACAAATTCATAAGTATAGTACAGATGTGTAAAGAGTACCTGAAAACCATACTTGAGTAAAAGTACAGTACAGATACCAATTCCAATAAAACTTGAGTAAAAGTCTTAAAGTATCCGATTTAAAAAGTTTTTTACTTGTACTGAATGTAGGCTCAAAGAACACCAAGAAATGTGAAAAACAAGAAACCGTTTATTTATGAGGTTTTATTTCCTAATATAGAAATGAAATTGAACACTTCAATATTTCAAAATGGCAGAACAAAAGTCAATCTCAGTCAAACTCAAATGTTCAAAAAAGGCACAAGTAAAAGATTTTTTTTCCTCAAAAAAAAAGGTATTTTCAGTCTACAATGGCCAAAAAAAATTAAAAAATTAATAAAAAATAAAAACTTCTTTCGCCCAAGCAATTAGCCATGGCAAATAAAGATGCCGACTTGTCGCGCACAATCACAATGTAATGAGTAACGGTAAGTGTCCGTTCAAATGTACTGGAGTAAAGAGTACATAAATTCAATCAAAAATGTAGTCGAGTAGAGAGTAAAAGTTGCTTATATTTTTGATACTCAGTACAAGTACAAAGTAGCCAAAAAAATACTTAAGTACAGTAACGAAGTCCATTTACTCAAATACTTTACACCACTGGTATAGTATTTTCTTTAATAATTTGTAAATGCAATTTGTTTATTTGTGTAAAGAAACTTCCCTTTATTTATCTCCAGTAACAGCCTTATCCTGGTCGGGATAGCACTGTCTGTCCCAGGAATACTAAGCACAAGAAAGTTAAAATCCACACAAAAGCACTCATTCAAACTAAGGCATTTTACAGTCACCAATCACCATATCAGCATGTTTTCCTACAATTAGAAGAATCCATAAGTAACCGATACAAGCACAGGGTGAACATAGTGAATAAAACTCCACCAAGACAGTGATCCAAGCTCACATTTGAGTCCATGATTAAGGAATGGTGAGAAGGCAACACTACCCGCTGCACCACTATTCTGCCCTAAAGAAAAACATCTCATGAGAATTAATTGTGGTGGATTGGAAAAACAGAGTGAGAATGTGCAAATTAAAGGAAAGCATAGGAAGGAAAATGAGGCTTCAATTCACACAGGGCAGAACAAGCACATAAAGCACTGAAGAGAAATGACTCATTAGTCTCTGGTGTGTGTACAACATGTACCATAGCTGATTTATTGCAATGTTCTGTCTAAAATTTGAATCTTAAATTCAAAGACATCCATAAATGTGTATAACATCCATTACAAGTTCCAATCAATATGTTTTAGAATCATCCATTAAATAATTCATGCATTCATCTTCAGAAATTCTTTGCTGTTCACTGCTTTAACCTAGTCAGGATCCCTTTTTGCTCTTTTTTCCTTTTTGTTCTTTTTTCCTAATTTAAGCAGAGCCCACTGGCAGGAGATCGGCTTCAGGAAATAACCAACATTATATCTGTCAAAGCTCTCTTTTTGACTCCTGAGGGATAAAGTTAAGTTAAGAGTCAGACTGAACATTTTTAAATAATAATAAATATAAACTTAAATATAAAAAATGTGAATGGATTTATGTCCATTCACATATACAGTATGTCCATATATATATATATATATATACGTATATGGACATATATGTGAATTTATATATATGTCCATATATGGACATATATGTGACATATATGTGAATTTTTATTAAACTAAATATATTACATTTTTCATTATTACATAACATCACACAACATATTGAGCTGTATTAGGTTGAATTCCTTTATGCAATAAAGGAATCTCATCTCACTCACTGATCTCCTATACCACTTTATCCTGTATTCATGGTCGCAGGTACCTGGAGTCTATCCCTAGACAGGGTGCCAATCCATCGCAGGGTACACACACTACGAGCAATTTGGGAACACCAATTAGCCTACATGTCTTTGGACTGTGGGAGGAAACTCACCAAGCACAGGGAGAATATGCAAACTCCATGCACACAGAGACAGGAATCGAACCCGAACCCTGGACGTGCAAGGCGACAGCGCTAACCACTACACCACCGTGCCACCTTATGCAATACATGCCAGATAAAATAACACTCTAACAGTCTGCGTATTGATATGTGAGTTTCCATTCCTAAATTACAGATGAAGATTGTTTAACTACTTAAACACCAGTGAGAAAACGCGAATCAGTGGCAGAACAGCTGTTTGGAAACTATATACATCTAGACTATATACAGAAGGACAACACAAAAACATGAACAGTATGAGAGCAAGTTGGTTGGTTTCAAATAGAGCAAGAAGCACACCAAACTCACAGAGAATATTTTGTGCAGATTTTCTTTGAGTTACAAACGTGTTAAAAAGCTGAGAGTGTGACTTTTTTTTGTGATTTTTTAAAATAAAATGTTATAATGGATAAATCAGTGTGCAGATGTGTTTGTGGTAATTTACTGTAAGTATGCAAGTTGGTGGCAATAATATGTTGGTTCAGCTTAAAGTAAACTCATTATGGCAAACTCATGCTTTGTGATTCAAACAGAAAGTAGTGGAAGCAAATTAGATCAAGGCAAAATATTGAGTTTTATTGAACACAAAACCTTTTTAATTAGAAAGATTGTTGGAAATCACGAGAAACATTAACAATTTATGCTTTATGTATAAAAAAAAATCCCCTACAATTTTAGTTTCAAAACTAACTGTAACAAACATAAGCAGAGACAGCAAACATAACAACTTCCCATACACATCACGTGCATCTCATGTCTCTTGTCTAACCTTTGGAATATTCATTAATGTTAATGTTACGGTAAGTGTATTATGCCTCCTAAATGCACCACACCAGGGCTAGTGATAAGATTGGAAAAGGAGACATACTTAGTTAAATACAGTACTTGCACTCCATTAATGCTGGGTGACTACAATGGAAGTAACAGAGTGTAAACATACTTTTTCTTGGCTTCAGCATTCTCCAAAAATCCATTTAGTTCACTCACAGTAGCCACTGCTTTGCACAGCTCATAGTTTTGTTTTACTAAACTCATGACAGAAAGAAGCCACCATGTGTCATATTCTGTCCAAACCATGGATGCTCAATGCTCTAAAATATGACTATACAGTATATCGATTTTTAAATTAAACCTTTTGTTATAACAACGTTTTGTGGCATAGAATAATTTGACAAAATAAGTAAAATTTAAAACGGCATTTATTGTGTTTGGTGTCAAATTCTTTACATATAGCTTGGACTATGAACTGCTCCACCATGTCCTAAAATGAGCATGTACAATACAGTATGCTGTGTGCTACAATGGTAATGAAGAGCTAGTCCTTGAATTGTTGATCTGATTTGTCACAAATCTTACATAATTCACTAACATTTGCTACTTACTTATTTTTTAACTCTTTAACTAGGAATAGTAAAATGAAATGTTTCAATGTTTAAAGCATTTGACTGTGTAATTAAATTAGTAATTTTTTACATCTACATGAAAAACCAATGTCTCTATCCCAAATCTGTGATTGCTATTTTCTGGTAATGCACTACTTTAAGAAAAGAAGTTAGGCTTACCTTTACAACCATTTAAATACTTACAAGGTTTTTTGATGAATCAATCTTGACAAAAAAAATCACATAACAGTACATGTTTCCCCAGATGGCCTTTACACTGTACTATTCCCCATGTACAGATTCTCAAATTAGTCTTAGTCATTTTCTCTCAGTCTTGGACACAGAAAACAAACATGCACAATCACAAGACGTGTGCAAAGTATGCCACTGCATATTTTAAACGACCGGCCACACAGCATTGCCAAACTCAACACACTCAAAGGAGAATCCTGAGTGCTCTGCTGTGCGATGCAATTATGCAGAGGCAGAAGTGGCTGGTATAAGCAGAGAGAGGCACGATGCTGTCCTCCCTTCTGAATGATAATGTTGACAGTTGTATCCTATGGGAGCCATACTGAAGTCAAATCTAATTCACAGCTTTAAGAAGCGACTCTGTACTGTTAAGCTGTTTCTACCAGGCCTACCCTGAGGGAATGTTTCATTAAAAGTTGATGAAATATTAAGAGAAATCGTGGCCATATGTGCAAACCTGTGAATGACAAGTAGCTAATAGCCCAGAATAAAGCCCAGTACTTTACTTTTAAAGCTTTGACATTGGAGAGAAGCAGAATGAGGCCTGGCATAGTCCCACTGAAGCACCCTAATGTTTTGACCTGTTCATAAAGGTTTATAAAGCTTCTTTAATGAGTACATCAAAACACAAAGCTACAGTAGGAACCTTTTTATGTGCAACTGAAAGAGGCTCAAAGCTATAGGTGATGATGATGATGATGATAATGATGATGATGCCAATTTCAATACATGTGTATAGAACTAGTTGAAAAGTGCACTAACTCTTCACACAGCAATCTATTAGAATTGTTAACCCTCAACAAATTAAGCATTGCTTTGCATTATTGTGGCAAACAATTAATTATAAGGAAGTTTTGAACTTTTACACTTTGACCTCTTGGAGGAAAAAATATATAGCGATAACTCTGGATATCACTCTGTAGTGAAAACTACAGTATGTAAAGTCATAACCGTTTTATATTTCGTTTAAATTCTAGTCAAAATCAACAGAAAAATACTTCTTATAAAGAGGATAATGTCTTACTACAATTTCCTTTCTGATAATTGCAGCATTTTGCTGACTTCTTCAGAGCAAAACATATAACCATAGCATACTAGAATATGTAAATTAGTAAACTGCAGTGAAATGAGAAATTGTTGTCTATAAGATAAAATTCACATATGCCATAGGTAAACACCATAATAAAGAACAACAAGCTCTAAGAAGGCTAATTGAGTAATGTTCTCTCAGAATAAAATAATAATTCATATTTAAAAAATAATAATGTAAATGCTTCAGATAAGGCTGGATGTATAGGTGCTGCTGTTTTCAAATATTCCCCTTATTCCAATACATTTGAATGATTGTCACTATTGTCACTGTTATCTGTGCCAATTTCAGCTAGTACTAAATGTGAGATTTTCCAGATCATTTATATGGAAAGCTCTACACAGTCATTAGTGAAATTTCTTTAATGCTGTTTTAGATTCTTGTCTTAATAACCAAAATCCTTTCGGAAGCTTGAGTCACCTAACCTCTGAGGAAGAAAAGCTAAATGGCTTTGCAATTTAAAGATGATGAGATTGTGGTGAATACTGATCTTCTAGCCACAGACAAATTGTTTGCAGAAGTAAACTTTAGATTGAAAGAGTCAGGGAGGATAGTATACTGTAGCAAGCAGTCAAAAACTGCATGAAATGTTCAGACCAAATATAAATATCAACAGCTTTTTAAAAAAAATGAGTAAAAATAAGTGAGTCATTGTTCCATGTTACTCTCTAAGCCTTTCCATGAACTCTGTAAACATTTCCAAACACACCCATTTCTAACACATAATTCCATAGTGTTAGAAATCCGTGTTCAATATCATGTATACCCAATAAAGAATTTGTAATTTCAAATCAAAACATTCTCAACCCATAAGCTGTGCATTGTGCTGCGCTAAGCAAGGGAAGCAGTGGTGTGTTCATTTGGGTTTGTAACGGCAGATTTGCAGCTTGTTGGCTGCATCCGCTTATGCTGGGAAAGGATCAGACTGCAGACAGAGATGGCAACAGCTCTGATTGATCTCTCACAGAGGCTTAGAACTTTGGATGCAAAAAAATAATAATCCTATACTCAACCAATTTTTAGGGACTGGATATAGGACATACTTATATTTATAGCAAACTGTTATCACTAACATTATATATCATTGAGAGTTTTCACTATCATGATTTTCTTTTATTAAATAGCATACTTATGTCAAATGCTGGTTTAATAAAAGGAAGAGCACATACTGTAATGCTGTACATATTTTTAAATATTACCTCACAGTTTTATGACCACACCAGGAAAGGTCTTAGACAGAAATCTTCATTAAGTAGCAATATTGGAGCTGCTCCTCCTGGGGGCCTACACTGACTACCTCAGGGAAAGAAAAAGACAAATGAATTTCATGATCTAGAGATATTTTCCTCCCCTGAACAGTTTGACTCCAAGCTCCCTCGTCCTTCAGCTGTATTGAGAGGCCCAAACAGAGCACTGCTGTGGTCTCATCAGCTTCATACCTTTTCCATGACATGATCCTCCAGGGATCCCCCAGGCCTGTATCATAAGCCCTCATTAGCAGATGTAATCCATATGGAAATACAAGTCATGCACAAAATGGCCCAAATAGAGAGCAAAACTACTCATAATGCGTTTGACAAGAGTGATATTAGTCATTGCTTTTTCATTGTTAAAACAGACTTTCAGGCAATGTTTTATGTTGACTAATATATAAATCTAAAATGAAAGCCATTATTTTCTATCAATGAATCACTGCAAAAATTGATCTTCCTTTCTCGCAGTGGAGATATTGCAAGATCATGTAATGTTAATAGCTAATAGCTAATGCTGTTTGTTATCAGATCATTTGTTATACATGCTACCTTCATAAATAAAATGAGAGCTTAGCACATGTTCAAAAAGTGAGTTGGCAAGATTATAGACAACTCAACTTATACTGTACCTCTTTCAGTTCTTTTACGTCAGCACAAGACTCCATCTTAAATAGAAAAACTAGACAGACCCACAACAAAGCCCTCTTCAACAATGACAGACAATTGGTACTTTACCCTGAAACCCATCACCATTCTTCACATTCTACAGAATCGTTGGACCTGTACAGTAAACTTGCATGATGTCTATCACATAATGTGTTGTGCATAATTATGTATAGATCTCTAAAGAGCTTTCACATACTGTACAGTACAGGCCAAAAGTTTGGACACACCTTCACTCATTCAATGTGTTTTCTTTATTTTCATGACCATTTACAT
>JAQMYJ010000036.1:16384595-16396679 GCA_030014305.1 Clarias laeviceps | reverse complement strand
AATTTATTAAAAATCTTTGCTTGTCTTGCGGAACACTCGTAAACCGTGTTACTCGTAATCCGAGGTTCCACTGTATTATAAATGTGCAATGTTGGAATAAAGAAATGCATGACAAACTTGTTAGAGGAAACAAATTATGCAGTTTTATAATATTTCAAACATTAACATTTAACAAATGTTGAATCAAAATCTCTTCAATGGGGCCGGTGCTGCATGTAATAGGTGGGGTGTACTGTAGCAGCCCACTGACAGCAGGGCTCAAACCTGATTTTTCAGATCAACAATCTAGAGCCATAGCCGCCTGAGCCACCACTCCCACATCTTAATTTATTATTGTAAAAAGAGTTATCCTTTAAGATAGCTTGAGCATATTTTATAATGAAACTTCAGCACTCCTGGTCCAGCACACCTGCTCCTGGTGATGTTTCCTCAGTCATCTTTCTATTTGTGTTAAACATGTCTGTATCACACACAGCTGGGTGACCATGCTGCGATTAATGTCAAACTAGGTCATATGATTAATTTGCATAAAAAAATTGTCATTTGTTAAAATATCTAGATTAATCATGTGTTAACGGTTTGATATTGACAGCCCTAGCATGTATACAGTACGTATATGAGGCAAAAAGGCAGCACCATTTCAATTCAGGCTTGTGAATTTCAGCAACTCTTTATGCACTAAACTTTGTTGTTAATTAGGCCCATATTTAATTAAGTTATATAATCCTATTATGGCACCAAATACTGTACAAATGCTTTTATCCAAAGCAATTTCAAAGTGAGACTGAATCAAATCCAAGTACAAAGCTAAGCAGTTGAGATTTAAGGTCCATACAGTGTTTCTCTGGTAGTTCTGGGATTTGAACTTCAATCTGCAATCCCATCACAGTTCTGGTGTTCAATCAGTACACAGAAAAAAAAAAATTGCCCATCACTATCAACAAATCAGACTTTCTCTATAGGACTGGAATTCATTGTAAGCTATTGTATCATTAAAGTATTTAAACAGTGCTAATGCTCCATATATGAACTTCATGTACAGGTGCATGGTCCATATTTTCTAAAACACTGCTTTAACCAGCAGGATTTTTATGTTTTGATGCTTTGTGTAAACATTAAAAAAAAACAGAGCTAACAAGAATAGCCTGTCTTATTTCATATGTTTTCACAAAAGTTGCTTGTAGGTAGCATCAGTTTATTGACTGCTCATGGAGGTGATACTTTCTGGTTTGTATTCCTGGTGGCATTTTTTGACTGGAGCCAGATGATTCAGTGAGCTGTCAGTCTCAGACAGATAGATGCTAGCCATGTGGCCAGAGTTCAGAGGGCCTGTCTGTTCTGTCTCCTTTAGACCAGGCACAAAAAGCAAAGGATAGTGGCTCATCATACACTGTCTCTCTTAAACAGTGACCTCCAAATTAACATCAGATTGAGAGGAGACAGTGTAAAGGATGAAAACTGTTTAATAATGGTTTATTTTCCTTGGCCACTGGAAAATGATTACTATCAATCTTAATTAGTCCCATATTTCTAGGATTTGAATTAGGACACAAGCTAACACATTACCGGAGATTTGGCAGTGAGTTACATCAGCCTTTGAACATTTGCCTATGGAAATAATGAAAAGGTTATCTTTGTCAATGAGCAGTTCCATTTCGATTCTTCTGTTAAACTCAGCTCATAATTTTCCAATCTTAATCACCTTTATTTCATGTCTCTATAAACAGTAACGGAAACTCTTTCAACAAAAGTTAACCATCAGTAAAAAAATACTTCAATTTCATATTTCATCAACATCTGTTTTTAAAGCTCTTTTCTGCTGACCCACTTTTCAGTTTCTGCTCATATATTACCTTCCCTGTCCCCAATTTTACCTTCCAGTTTGCTAATGACTTATCCCTTTCACCACACATGCTCCAGTTAAAGATATAAAATCCAATTTACCCAATTGTCTCCTGGATGCTTACAGAAGAGAAGCTGGTTAGCCTATGACTACATCTTTAGTTGTAACTTACAGCTGTAAACCTTACACACTAATACACAAATTTTATTTTAGGATATGTTGGGACTTATTATAACTGTAGATAATACATTCAAAACGCAAAACTCTAAAATGTCTGAGAAATACCTGTATGCCAACAAAATAATGCTATCTGATTTTAATGTGTACCATTAGAACTGGAATAAGTCACAGTTTAGCTAAAAGATCAAAGTAGTGGCTTACTATAGCATTTCTAATGCATACATTTTATCTAACACCTAGAGGTAATTATTACATGCACACTAATATACTATATATGCTATACTATATATTATGTAGAAATATAATATTTCTAGCAGAGATATTGTCAAATTGTTTGTGTTTTTCTGGTTGAAACTGCACTTTAACACCTCACGTTGATGGAGCCATCACAGGATGATCATCTCTGATAGCCATATTATTGATTTTTGTGTGTGCTTCATGCTTTGTTATTGTTCCTAACTCTATATCTCCACTATTTTTTAATGGCTTTTTTAAATTTTAGTGATTTATTTCAGGCCAGGCACTTTCCAGGGCCAGACAGAGTAGAAGCTGGCAAAATAGAGTAATGGGAAAATCCTCATGTTTGCATTGCAGTTTAAAGACACCACAATTTTCCCTCCTCTTACAATCAGTCATTGCCTTTATCGTGATGATAAACTCGCTGTAGCATGGTTTATTTTAATTTTTTTTATTTTATAAACAACACTAACAAATGAAGAGCACCCGCACAGAGTAGGGTAACCTCTCTTGCTCTCTTGTCTTCTCTTATGCCATGTTTTCCTTTAACTTAAAATTAATGCTGACAAGGAACCTTATGTGACTGTTTTAAAGCACAAGAAATGTTTTCAATCTGCTACTTAAGTTGACAGCTATGAGAGTAACATTGTATAAGTACAATTTTTGAGGGTCTGTTGTTTTCCCATTCCAGGCTTCCTTTGGAAATCAATAAAACAGTATTTAGATTAAAAATAATAATAATAATAATAACTCTAATGCAATCGGTAAACAATTAATTAAATTTTCTTTCTTTGTAGCATTTTTATATGTATAATTGAATATTTTCTAATTCTTTTGCTGGCACATTTGCCATTGCACTGTAGAATAAAGCTTGTCAGCTAACATGCTATACCTTAATATTAAACATTGGAATAATTGGTCCTTTATGTTTATATATTGGTCCTTATGATTGTTTTACTTTATTGTACCAAGTCTGTGTGGACGAGCCATCAGGACTACCAATATGCCAAAAGAAAAAACAGATATTGATTATATAGTAAAGGAATTTTGGCAGTGTTGCACATGGTGCAGAGAGAATCTCTGGGTTTGTTTCCTGAGCCATATCCAAGGGCATCCTGAGTTTCAGTCCCAGGGAGAATCCACAAAAGCAAGGCTCCAAAAGAGCAGCCAATTTCTTTCAGTCAATTCAATATAAAGAGCATTTTCTTTTATTTCTTCAAACTTACTTTCTAGGCAAGGTATCCTCATTTCTAATGCTGTTACCACCATTTAAATCAATCAGCAGTCCTCTGCCAGAACATCATGTCTAGATTGTCAGATGGTCTTCAGTAAGTTGGCTGCTGAATGCTAAGAATATTTCAGCTCTCAGACAGATGCCAGGCTGCCAGATGCCTGTTTGGAGAGAACAGCAAAAGTGAGAAATAAAGATGTGACAGCAAACTTTGATTCATCTGTAAGATATAGCAGCACTGATGCATCTTCTCCCAAGGTTGGTATCAGCAGATGGGTTGCAGTTTTAAAAGAGTGTAAAAAGGATGTGAGAATGAGGCTATACTTGGGGACTCTGATAATTATGTGATTCCATTCTACAGTCAGCACAACTATCACTCCTGAATAGGTGCTATAATCACAACTGAGTGAGGAGAAAACACTTAGATTAAAATGTTGATTTTTTTGGACATCCTTTGGAATTCTACTCAGGAAATAAGTTTTTTTTTTCTCAGGAAAGAAATTTTCTCTCATTCTTAGGGTTTTTCTGTTTATCATGAAATTAATGTTTTTTTCCTCTGGCAACCATTAACTCAAAGAAAAATCTGACTTGTGAAAGCAATTCATGTGGAATCTTTCAAGACATACTGTATACAAATAACACATCATCATACTTTTTCAGTGAATTCGTTTAAAGTTTTATTTTCATTATCCAATAAATTGGCTTTAACTGACGAAACAGGAGATTACAATGCAACCTAGCACCTGTAGTGCACAAATAGAGCTAAGCAACTTGCTGAAAAATCATCTGGACATTTTTATTAGGGCAGTTTAGTCAAATCCACTAAGCTATAACGTTGCCCTAACCTCATCTGGTAGGGATGAACAGAGGAGTCTGGATAATGGGCACTTATTATTCAACTAGTGTGATAAACACTGGGTTTTCCTTGCTCTGTGTTGGGTTTCTAATTATATCAACACAGCTTGGAGCTTTTAGCAATGCCACTGAACTAATTGTATATACATTGCATAAACATTTGCATTTCTAATTGTTATTTTATTAGGCATAAATGCCTACTGTGACCATCTATCAGTGAGAATTCTGCCTCATTAATATATTCACAAAAGCTTAAGCTCTGCTTCATCATACAGAAACCTGTTTCAAATCAAACATGATTAAACACTCAGCCTATTATAATCAAGCCTAAATTCCTTAAGCATTTCACTTGAATAGTCATCAAAGACTCAAGTGAAGAAAGACATTAGAAAAATAAACTTTGATCTTGACTATGTGATTCCAAATTGATCATTTGCATCCATCATAGTGTGACATTGCAAACACATGATGGCGGAAGTTAATTTCTGTGTCATTCTGTACGAAATTTGGCATGCAGGAGAACAGAGGTCATAAGCAGCATGAAAACATGAGCTATGGACACTGGAGCAAAAATCATGCACTCTCAGTATTATGAGAGGGGTTATATGAGGTTACAAGGAGGGATTAGAGCACTTCAAAGCAGCAGTGATTTGTAAGCTGTTTGAACCAAAATCCTCTGTAAGAAAAGATGGCCAATGTGCAGAGCAAAGACTACAAGGAGAGCACAAATGACCTGTGGGCTGTCAAGGAGAAGGTGGGGGAAAAAGAATCCTGCAGCTCGGGAAGTATAAGGCTGCCCAGACACTGATGAAATGGCTGATCTTTGCCTCATGCTAAAGTGTAAATCAGGGACTAAGTGAGCACCCAGTCATGATGGATGCCTAGGCCATGCCCATGTACTGACAGGAATCTCATCTGTCACTGTGCAGGAGTGAGGGAGTGTGGCTTCACCCACACGAGGGTCACATTCTGCCACGATAGACTGGTGTAACCCACTGCATATTTATTGCTTGCTCTGAATTGTTTCTGCATTTATAACTATGTACAACTCGTTGATTTTTCTGGGCAGTTCTAATGAACCTGACAAGAAAATGTTGGTGGAGCAAGTTTATAATTAATATACAGATCATCTCTGTATCACAAGAGAAATCTCACTGCTTCTGCCACTATAAACATTCGGTTTTAATGTAGCCCAGATAGGCATGAATGAGAAATTCCAAAGAGAAGAGAACAGCAATAAATATTTTGGTGTGAGAAAATAAAATATTAATCTAGAGGGACTCATGTGTGACAGCTTGCTTGAAGAAACATCTAATACAGGAGTGCTAGCTTTTTTTATTCAAAGATCAAATTGTGATATTTATATTCACATATACAGTTTTTCAGGAAAAAGAAGGATTTAATTTAATTTAATTTTTTATTATTTTTTTTATTTTAGGCCACCAAAAACAAAATACCAGTTTTGTATTATTTTAAGAAGAAAATTGTGTTCATGATTTTTTATTGCAATTTTGATTAGCCAATCATATGGTAGCAGTGCAATGCAAAAAAACTGTGTAGATGCAGGACAGCTTCAGCTAATGTTCACATAAAGCATCAAAATGAGGAGAAATAAGATCTCTGAGACTTTAACTATGGGATAGTGTGTGGTGCCAGATGAGCTGGTTTTGAGTATTTCAGAAACTGCTAATCTAACGAGATTTTCACACACAACGGTCTCTAGCATTTACACAAACGTGTGGAAAAGAAAGAACATCCAGTGAGTGGTGGTTTTGTGGATGAAACATCTTGTTGATGAAAGAGATTAGACGAGAACTGCCAGACAAACTAACAGGATGGCGACAGGAACTAAAATAAACACATTTTACAACCGTGGTGAGCAAAAAAGCATCTCTAAGACAAAAGGGATATTTGGCTACAATGGACACAGGCTCACTGAAACAGCTGACCAAACAATGGTTTTCCATTCTTCAGCTGATTGGAATTGTTGTATTGATGAGCAGTGGCACTGATGTTAATATTAAATCGGCCAAATAGTGTTATGTAAAAATCACTGTAGATAGATAGATAGATAGATAGATAAGACTACAATCAGTATATTTATGTAATAAAGAACACACACACACACACACACAAACAAATTTTTTTCTTTCTTTGCTTTATATGTTGAAAATTCTTGTTTATAACCATAAAGTGGCACATTTACTGTAAAGTATACTTGTTTTATTTAACAATATACTGTATAAAAGGTTTCTCTAAACATATTAAATATTTTAAAAAGTGGATGAAGGTGCAGAAAAACATATTAATGTGTGCAGCAAATGATTATATCTTTGATTAATTTGGTATATTCAAAATATGTAAAAAATTGTTTCCATTTCCATTGTCTTATGATTCTCTCAAAAAAGAAAAAAATACATATAGTCATATTAATACAAAAAACACTTTTACCCTATTTTGGTGGCATTTGTTGATGATGATGATGATGATGATGATAATTAGGAGAAGGAGGAGGCAGTTGAGGAAGAAGAGGTGGAGAATGTGGTGCTTATAAAGGATTTTTCTTGAAATAATAATAATAATAATAATATATTCAAACTTTATAAAAAGTGCAAATTAACAGACCATCCAAGAAACCACAATTTGGGTGTTTGGGTACAACAACTGGAAAATATCTTAAAAATATCCAATTCCCCTAAAACATGAAAAATATAATTGGCATGCTAAGGAATAATAAAAATGAAGAAAGAAATGAATCTGTTTTAATATTGTAATTAAATTGGCAGCTGTGTGTAAATCGGAACCAAGTGGTGGATTACTTAAGGTGGGCAAGCATCCAGTGGCCATGCAATGGGTTTGATCCAAACCTCTCTCTCTCTCTCTCTGTCACTGGCCAAACTGTGTGCTGGTGGCAGCCAGTCAACAATAACCACAGGAGGGAAAACTGTCCAGCCTTTGATGGCACACTTTTTTTTATCCCAGAGAAGGAATAACAAACAGAGCTGTCTTTATGTACATAGAACATGCTGACATTCATTTAGAGAACACTCCATAACCTAAACTGAATGAGTCATAACAGTAGGGTCAACATTTTCAACATTTCACTCAATTTCACTATGAATAGAAATACTGAGAAAAATGAACAGAAAAAAAATCTATATACATATAACCAGACATCACTTTTAATCCATTTTTCACTTATTATAGTATTGAGAAAAAAACTGAATCTAAGTCCTCAGAAATATATATATATATTTTATTTATATGTAAGTATTAAGATTCACAAAATCTTAGTTAGTTAATGTTGTAGTGAACTTCCATTCCATTCTGTAGTTCTCCAAAAAATCTGGAAATTAAATTTTATATTGATGCTTTTCATTTACTTTCATACTAGAATGCTACCCAAATATCTTTTATAAACCAAAAATAGCTGTGTTTAAGATACTCAGATTGTGTGATTTCGCACAGCACGGTGGAATGATCGTGTGCATGGCTGTGTCAGTTCGCAGTGGGGTGGCTTAAAGTGCTGCATCAGTGGCTTGATCAGGTTTGACTGCTTGGGTCAGAGGGGGATCTAGAGGGTGGTTGAGTTCAGCCTTGTTGGACAATAAACACAGCATGACCCAAACAAAATGTACTAATACCCACAAAAACTCTCTGTCACTGTTTCTTAAAGACCGGGATGTTATGATGGTTTATAATATTTATAGGTTATTAACAATGGTTATTTAAGAAAATTATTTACAGTGATATTATTAAGTTCAGTATTATTGTCTATTTAGTTTGCACTAAATTTAGTCAACTTTACTAATTTCATTTAGAGAGGAAACAAAATCAATGTTAATTGATAATCCATTAATTGATGGAGCATTAATTGATTGATCCCCATTAATGCTATTTTCTTCAGGACACTGAACACTGATATAGATATATAATATAGACGATACAAAACAGTTTTTCATTCAAAACTGTCAAATGTTTTGTTGTAAAGGCAAAGCTAAGGGCATTGGTGAGGATCAGCTGGAGAGATTAATGGCTTTTATGCTCTCTGAACCCACAATGACCCTAAGTACACAACACCCAAAGGACCTGATTAGACTATACTGAGATAAGAAGTAATAAGAGAGGTAAGAACAATTTTTTAATGATTGCAAAAGTGTAATCTTTTTAACAATAATTAAAAAAGATCATGACTAAGCAGTGAAAAATGTTAAGAAAAACATTAAATAAAATGTAATTATATATAACTTATTTATTATGAATAATATTTATTATGAAATATTAATTACATAAATAAAATGTAATTATATATAACTTATTTATTATTATTATTATTATTATTATTATTATTATAGAATTAAGAACTACATTTAGGCAATGATGAACACTGACAGTGCATTGGATGCATATTGGATGTAATATTGCTAGTGAACAGTCTGCTTAGGAAGAAATAGAAAAGGCGTGCACACACACACATACACACACACACACACATATTTTTTTCATGTTAACAGTTTCCAACAGGATCTCAATTTATTCTATATTCTTTTTTCATATTAGTTTTTTTAATAATATTTGTAATTTCAAAAACCTGACACCATTGTACAAACAAGCCCAAAAAGGATTGTGTAGTGTATATATTTCTATGACACTAAAAACTATTCTTATGTCTTAATGTCTTAAGCACACAAGTATGCTTAAAATATATATTTTTTCTCCTGTTCTTAAAGTAAAAACTGAAGTCCCACCATCCCAGGAGTAGTAAAATATGCACTCTTGAGGCTTAAATCCCTCAATGTAATATATTCATTCCCTTCAGTTCAATGAGATTAGGTTTTCTATGAATGTCTATCAGATACATTGCTTGATTGCATTTTATGCTCCGTAGCATCATGCGATTAGGCAAAACAAAGGAAAAGACCCCACACCCATCTACACTGTTGACTTGCCTGGTCACTGAGGCTTTCATTGCTGTAATGAAGGTCTATTTCACTAACCAGTAGCACAGCTGTAGGCTGCTAGTCTAGGGCAAGCCTGCTGTGATTTAGATGTGATTATGATTACTTGAAGACTGGTTGATGAAGTCAATGGCCTGATCGACAGAAGAGCCTAAGGCTGCAAAAGTCAACCCCTACAGTCAGGTGCAGCACAGTGCAAAGCCCTGCCTCTGTCTGCCTGTGTCTCCTGGGTGCCATGTGCTATCTCTTCTCACCCAATGATATGAAACTAATGTCTCTCAACTGACACATGCATCTTTATGTTAGACAGCAGTCTTTCCTCCCTGGTGTGCTGCTGAATGTGGTTTAGTGGTTTTCACCTACAGGGAACAAATCATGGTAGCAGCTCATCAGAATCTCATCATAGCAGTGGAGTACTGTGTGTCTTTACACACACTCTTGTTAACCTGGACTATTTATGAATACTTTTTAATAATATTTAAATTTTTAAAACATTATTAACAATGATACACTCTTATAAAATATTATCATACCAATTAATAAAAGTCTGTATTGTATATCAGATTATACTTGCAAAAGGCAT
Source organism: Clarias laeviceps (assembly GCA_030014305.1). Taxonomy (NCBI): domain Eukaryota; kingdom Metazoa; phylum Chordata; class Actinopteri; order Siluriformes; family Clariidae; genus Clarias; species Clarias laeviceps. The sequence continues at coordinate 16,386,792 of JAQMYJ010000036.1, read as the reverse complement.
TGTACTACTGCAAAAAAATAAATAAATAAATAAATAAATAAATAAATTGCAAAATAAAATATCCTAACTACATTTGCTAAAGCATTATCAGCAGAACAATCATTTTCTAGGTTAGACATAAACACATAAACGCTAGGTTTATTATTGGCCCCCAGCTGCACTAGCAGAATGCTATTTATAGAACCTATTGATTGGCATATTGTTTCCATCACAGCATGGAGGAAAATCACTGTGGAACACATCTCAATCATGGATCTTAGATGTCATTCATGTGACTATAAATCTTATTAACAGTGGCAGCTCAGGCCTGTCTGCTTCTGAACATGCTGTACATTTCAGTATTCTCAACTTAGTCTGGCTAAGAAATCAGGCCTGTGCAAATCTGCATGCATTATGTGCTGTAATGAAACCATATGGTGTGTGTGCTGAAACAAGGAGAGGAGGGTATTCGGCACAAACGTGAGGAGCATTTCCACTGAACTGCCTTTCCTGCTCAGACTATAGTTTCAGTATGAACGTCTGCCTCCCAAACATATTTTCTCTAAGAGTGTTTCTGCACGCCAGTAAGATGAAATGTAAAACATGGCTCTAACGGTTGTCGCTGTGCCTTTGAGTGGGTGAGGGATTTAGGCAGGAAATTGTGGTCTGACCTATATTTAAACAGTAGGAAGGACAGTGCAGAAAAGACTCAGTGAAAAGGGTAACGCTAAACACCGGTGCTAAATGAAACCCTATTGTTTCTATCAGAAAAATGGAATGTTAATAATTCCCAGGTTAATATGTTAATGATAATAGTAGGAATGGCTTTAAAAAAATTTTTTTTCATAAATTAAAGTAAAGTATTTATCTTTATGAAGACAATCCATTTTAATGTATTTACACTGCTGAAACTGACAGATAATACTGTAGGTTAAAGCATGAAAATTATAAACTATGAAAATATGAAAATAGTTTTTAGTATCAGAAAATTACCATGATCATTTACAAAAAATAAAATTTTGAGATTATATGTGGAAAATATGTAAGTATAAAATAGAATTAATAATAATAATAATAATAATAATAATAATAATAATAATAATAATAACTTTGTTTATTGTGTTAGCCCTGTGGATATATTGATATAAATTATGGCTTATATTATTATTATTATTATTATTATTATTATTATTATTATTATTTCCTATGTCATGTAGCTCTAAATCTCTCCAAATTTATTTATAAATGATTGAGGTAATTTTCTAATACTGAAATTTTCATATTTTCATAAGTTTATAATTTTCATGCTTAACCTAAAGTTACTTTCCATTTAAGTTGCTTCAGGTATAAATATAAGTTAAGTATAAGTTTAATTTCTTATAAAAACAATTCTTCTTCTTCTAATAATAATAAGTATTATTATTATTATTATTATTATTATTATTATTATTGTTATTGTTATTATTATTATTATTATTATTATTATTATTATTATTATTATTATTATTATCAATAGGCGTGGTAGTAATACTAATAGTAGCAGCAGTAGCAGTGGCAGTACATTTTCCAAACTTTTCATAAACCTAAACTTTATTTATTACACTTTTATACATAATTTTTCATACCACTAAACACTAAGATGCTTAATGTTTGTCTAGCATGCAGCATTCCCAGATTCAGGACAGTAGAAGCTTGGATAATGAGGACAAAGCAAGACAGCATGACATAAAATCCCTCACTACACAGCCTTTAAAAATGCAGGAGCCACATGCATGCAACTGAGGTAGATGCATAAATTATGGACCAAAAAATTGTCTTCCATCAAAAGATTGGACAGCTCATCCAAAATACTAATTCTACATTTCCTGCCTGCATTGGCCCTGTTGCCTCTAGTGAAAAACTATTCCTTTTAAATTTCCTTTTATTTTTATATCTGTTATTTTGTATGATATATACAGGCATGCTGTATGTATTGCATATGTAGTGTGTGTGAGTGTGTGCCTGTGTGTGTATATTCCTCAGTGATTTCTTCATTTGTTCATGTGAACATTGGAAACAGGAGAATTTATTTATGTATATATACACCGCTTATACTGTAAACCGATTCCAGGAGACTCAGGGCATGAGGTGTGTGTCACCTAATCCATCGGAAGACACACACACACACACACACACACACACACACACACACACACACACACACACACACACACACACA
>JAQMYJ010000036.1:16372707-16384495 GCA_030014305.1 Clarias laeviceps | reverse complement strand
GTGTGTGTGTGTGTGTGTGTGTGTGTGTGTGTGTGTGTGTGTGTGTGTGTGTGTGTGTGTGTGTGTGTGTGTGATGGCTCATGACTAGTCACAAATAAAAGTAACAGAGAGGGCATTGCTGTCCACTTATCAATAATCTACAAATAATAATTGTAATTCAAGGCAAGGTGAAGACACATCTAGTAAAAGTACTCTCATTCCTCAGGGGAAACCATTGCACAGTTGCCACCTGTCACATAAAGCATAAATTGTAAAATTATTTAACTTAAATTGGTTTGTCTTTTCCTTGGTGCAAGATGCAGGCTGCCAAATATTTGTTAAATAAAAAAATCATAATACATGAGCCAATTAATAATAAAACTGTCCCAAGCTAAAATACTTGCTCTGGCCTCAGTTAACCTCTGTAGGCCTTGAACAGCAGTTTTCTGGCTTATGCAGGTGAGCAGGTCAAACATGCCACCACTGTACAGCCCTGTTACTCAGGCATACTGTTATGACAAAGAAAAAGATTATGCCATCATGGTTCTAATTTTCTAGTGGTAAAACAAGTACATAGTTCATAAGGCAACCCAGAAGTATCAGTTTCAAATGTGGAGCATTGCAAAGCTTAACCTAATCCCCAGCTCCAAGGCCTGAAAGAAAATATTTCATAACCAAAATTGAACAACAAAGTCTGTGTATTTATGATAAGCTACAGGATTGTGTTGGTATATTTGTGACAGCCTGCAGCATTATAAATGCACAGCTTAGATTGTCACATAAAAGGCAGTGGAAAGTGTTCTATGTAAGCATTAAATTATGTAACCCAGCCTGGAGAGTGGCTCAGTTTCAGCAATGCATCCACACTTAAAGCAGCAATATATCCTATAGAAGTGTTCAGGGGTAGCTCAGTGGGTAAGGCATTGGACTATGGTTTGAAACGTCCCATTGTATCTGAGCACTTGGGGGTGAAGTACCTTGCTCAAGTCACCTCTGCCACACCTGTCCCGCATCAGCTAGAAGGATTATATTACATCTATAAGAATACGTATTTGAGACTTTAAAATATAAATAAAACAAAATACTGGTAATTTAACTTGTAAGCCAATCCTGCAATTTGTGTTTAGGATTATGTAGTGATTATAGTTAGGGAGACATTACCTAGTCAGTTGATTTCTGTATGTGCCATCTTTTCATGAATTCATTCTTTTTATTACAGTCTTAACAAGCCTAAAAGTAACACATTAACACACTTAATTTAGATACATCAGTTTAACATAATGCCTGTTATCATATGACTACAGCAAAACTCCTCTTTTAATTCATTATTTTTATGAATAATTTTTTCATGAATTTAGTCTTATTATACTTAGTTATTTCTAACTTTTCTAAAATTATCATATGGTAAAAAAAATAAATTAAATAGTATAATCGATAAATTTAAAAAATCTAAAATGTACAGTATGCACTTCACTTAGACTGACCTAATTGGAATAAGACAATATAAGACAATAATGTGAAGACTGCTGTAGAGTTACATCATGCACAATCATCTATAAATATAACATCTGCTGTGTGTTCTCCGCAAGTATCAAATCTTCTTTCTGCAGCAGTGAGCAGTGCAGAGAGAAATGTTTAACTCACAGGCACCAGGTAGATTCCTTTCCTAAAACGATGACTACTAGAAATCATGACAACCAAAAACATCTTATAAAAAAAAATCTGACAAACAAATTTCTAACCATCAAAATTAGCTTTGGTTAAGTTACCTAAAAGCCCTTTATTCGTAAGCCAAACCAATCTAGAAGTTGTCATGTCTATCGCTTACTTAGCTATCGATGCATGTGAAGGTGTTGAAATAACTACTTGGCATTCTTGTGCTCTTTCTGGTGTTGTTTTTTCGTTCCGTTGCATTGTCTATGTGTCAGCTGGGTGACTGTGAAAGCATAAATGGGTTAAAGTCTGCTTGGCTGCTCTTTTCCATCTACATCACACTCACCAGGAGGAAGGATGGCAGAGGAAACTTCCATTTGCTTCAACTAAGTGAGAGCTAGGGAGGCACGCAGTACTGCCAAGCATAGCTAATCCAAAAAGACAGTTCCTTCTTATTATAGAACTATTGCAGATAGTAAAATCTGAATCAAACTGCCCACTGAAAGCCGCCTGAGATTTTCGTCCTGTTTAATTTTTAAAGTTACAGAAGCACTTGACACTAAGGTGGATCAAATATCACCAGTTTGCGTGCAAATACTTACTTAGTGGTGCAGCATTTTCTGCATAGTTAAATTTGTGCCAAAGTCACCTCTAGGTACACAGCAGCTAATGACAGTGTTCCATTTTCAGTTTCCCCGACTGTTATAGTCACCCATAAGTGGTCATGCCTAATTTATTTCTACAGGGAAGGTGCTATGACAGCTTGATGTTTTGGCTGCCACGAACTAGCACCAATCATGAATATACCCCGACATCATAACAAACAGAAACACATCACAGTAATCCCTGAGCTAGGAGAACAGAATAGGCCATACAATATTCACAGACGGAGAGGCAGAGAGAGAAGTGTGACTTTTTGACTGACTTCTCCATTCACTTCTCCATCTCCTGCACCCTGTTATCTTTGATGTGCATCTTTTGCCAAACTTTGTATATAAATTACTCCTTCACCTGTCCTCAAGCAAGAAGAATAAAAAGAAGTCTTGGACAACAGCTTTTTCTGCATTCCCAAACCCTGAAGCTAGAAAATGCACCAGCTACCTGCTGTCTCTTCATGCAACCCTACAGCTTAACACAGCATTATAATTAAGGAATAAAACATAATGGGGCATGCTGTTATAGGAAAAACATCAGAGAGGTGTTGTGGTACAACCAGAAAGTTTTCTTATCAATCACTACATGTCCAAGTGTGTTTTATTCCCATTGCACCATATGTCAGCAATTACATGTTTTAATTTATTTATAAATATATATATATTTTTATTTGTTAAATGCATATCTACTTTTAATGCTAAGGAGCATCCACAAAACAAAGCAGCCCCTATTATTACTAATAATCTAATGTTCTAACCAAGAAAGTGCATTCTCCATTCTGAAGACTTTCCTGAGTGAGAAAGTAACTTGAAGGCACGATATCAACTATTACGTTTTTAATGATTTATGTGGCGTATCTACAATATAAACTGCTGTGAAAAAGTATTTGACCCTTCTTGACCCTTTTTTTAAAATATTTGTCACACTTAAATGATTCATTGTTCATTAAACTAATTTTAGTATTACACAAAAATACCCTATGGTGAGTAAATAAAATTGCAGTTTTTAAATGATGATTTCCTTTATTTGGAGAAAAAAGCTATCTAAACCTGCATGGCCCTATGTGAAAAAGTAATTGCCCCTAAACCTAACTGGTTGTGCCTCCCTTAGGAGACAATAACTGGCAATAGGTCTTTCACATCACTGTGGAGGAATTTTTTTTGCCATTCTTCTATGCAGAATTGTTTTAATTTAGTCATATTGGATGGTTTTTGAGCATGATCTGCCTGTTTAAGGATCTCAATCAGATTTAAGCTGGAATTTGATTAGGCTTTTGAGCCATTCAGAGGTGGACTAGCTGGTGTGTTTCAGATCATTGACCTTCTCCATAAGCTTGAGGTCATGAACTGAAGGCCAGACATTCTCCTTCAGGATTTTTTGATAGAGCACTGAATTCATTGTTCCATCAATTATGGCAAGATGTCCAGTTCCTGAAGCAGACCCTCGCCATCACACTACCACCACCGTGTTTGACTGTTATGGTATTCTTTTTATGAAATGATGTGATAGATTTACGCCAGATGTAACAGGACGAATACCTTCCACCTTCCCACATACCTTGGGGAAATAAATAAAAAAATATATAAAATATCAAGATATTTTTTTTGCCAAATGTGAGATAAGCCTTTGTGTTCTTTTTGGGCAGCACTGGCTTTCGCCTTAGAACTCTCTCATAGATGCCATTTTCCCCCAGTCCCTTTCATATTGTTGAATCATGAACACTGACCTTAACTGAGGCAAATGAGGCCTACAGTTCTTTAAATGTTGTTCTGCATTCTTTTATGAGCTCCTGGATTGGTTGGCATTGTGCTCTTGGAGTAATTTTCTTAGGCCGGCCACTACTGGGAAGATTCAGCACTGTTTCAAGTTTCACCATTTGTGGATAATGGCTTTAACTGTGGTTCGTTGGAGTCCCAAGGCCATGAAAATGGCTTTTTAACCCCTTCCAGACCGATACATGTTACTTATTTTGTTTCTCATCTATTCTTAAATTTCATTAAATTGTGTGGCTTTTTAAATACAGTATTTTGTCGTGCTTCACTTTGTCAGACAGTTTCTATTTAAGTGATTTTATTTGATTATTGAGTTATTGAGTTATTGATTCAATAGGTCTGGCAGTAATCAAGCCTAGGTGTGGCAAGTAAAATAGAAAAAATCACAGTTCATTCATGATTTAGCAAGGGGTCACATAGGGCCAGGTAGGTTTGGACAGCTTTTTTCCCTTAATAAATGAAATCATCATATTATTTTTTTTGATTATCTGAAACATGTAAGTATAACAAATCTGCAAAACATAAAAAAATCAAGAAAGGGCCAAATACGTTTTTACAGCAATGTAAGTGTGTAAGTAAGTTGTTTCATATTACATATATAAATGGCAATGTGACAATGAATGGATATAAAACTTGTAGCTGGAAATATTCTCCAGGTTGCGCCAATAACTTCGGCTTCTGACCAAAGGTATGTAATAATAATGTTGAATGATGAAAGCAAGGTAAGGTACTTACCTAATTACATACTGTATGAGATCATAAAATAGTTTTAAAGAGTTATGTTTATGTGTGTGTTCCATTATAAATAAGTGAAAATTTCCCATCACTAGACTTTTGAGGCGCACATGACAGGTATTTCTCAGCAAGAGGAAAATAACTAAGTTTAGATGTGTCAGACAGTATCTCACAGTAGGGTGTATACTGCATACTCTCTCACTCTCTGACAGTGATAATGAGGGCTGTTGCCAAGTGTGACTGCCATCTGAGATGTGAACCTTAATGTGTGTCCCTGCTTCTACCCATCCAAATCTAACATACTTCCATTTGGAAGTGGAAGAGAACCCTCCACACTGCAAGGTAATGTAACTGACATACTGTACTAGCATGGCAGGGGAGTTTAGCTTTAGAGTGTCTGAGCTGCTTGAGAAGTAGAAAGGTACTGGTTAATTATAACACCATGGCATTTTGGCACATTCAATAAATCATACCACATGTGAGGAAGACAATAGCAGATGATGCAGCTACAGGCTGTAATGATTAAATGACGGCAGACGAAGAGAAAAGACAAGTGCCTCATTACACAAAAATGGCCAACTGCTAGATAATTGCACAGCAAAGATAAAAATATGCCTGTGAAAAATGGGAATGCATGCCACCCATGGTACTGACAGGCAACATAATTTTCAACTCAGAGCAGACATGACTAATTTAGTCATAAATCATAAAGTAACTACTATATACATTTTTCCCCATTTTCCACTAACATTTAGTTGTATCCATATGAGTTTTGAGCCATTTTCAGTTGTGGAATTCCCCTTTTATTTTGATACAGCAAGAAAATCATCAGGGCAGCATGCATGAAATCCTATAACGAATTGAAATTATGAATAAATCAACACATGTTGATGTAACCATATCGCCTGCAGAAACCTGAAAGCTGAACAAAGGCCCAAGATCCTTTTAAATCACATTGTTTCCTCCTTCCTTTAAGATCAGAGAATTGCTTTAATTTCATGAGCTGTTTACAGTCCCATATCACAGGCAGTCTGAGAAATGAATTATCTAGCTTCAGATTTAGACCCTGATAGCTGCATAGGTCCTGCACTCCAGAAAGTCATTTAACAGACATAAACAGACCAGAACCATATGCAAGTCAAGTTACTAATTCTAAATCTACAACATCATATGCTCTAATAAAAGGATTGATATAGCATAGTAATGTGGGTCTCTTAGAATTAGGTTCTCTTCCCTGAACAGATGAAGCTAGGACCACAGAGAAGCACATGACTTAACCCCACTTCAAATGATGATAGACTGACCTTTATCTAAGTAAACTCATCAGAATCAAAAATAGAATCGGATTTGTGGGGACACATATGATAATATACAAGAAGTTTGGTTATCAGTCATTGGTAATCTTGACACAAGGTATAAGGTACAAGGTATTTACAGGCAATATGTAATACGTCAACAGTTAACAATAAACAACCAATATACAAATTATATAAAGGACCACTATACATTAAGTCAGTGTGTATGGTACTGTAAAAAACAATTACCTACATCCCATATGGAAATGAAAATATTCAGAGAAACACTATATACTGTACACACTCACACTATTACATAAAGACATGAATGTATGTGAATATATGTGAATATATGTGATAAATGTCAGATATGAATGTGTGTGGTAGTGATGTTTGAGTATTTGTACGATACAGTGTTTTTAGATATGCTGATAATTCTATAGCAAATAGCAGATGATCCTAGTCAGCTATTTATGAGGTTGATTGAAGCAGGAATGTGTCTGGAGGTTTTGGTATACAGTGTTTTGTAGCACATGCCAAAGGGAGGAGTTGTGTCCAGGGTGTAAAAAAATTCATGGTTTTTACTTCCTGTTTCCTGGTTTTTATTGAATAATAATATTTTCTGATGTTCTGGGTCCTTTTAAATATAAGATTGACGTTGGAGTTGGTGTTGTTTTCCAAATACAAGTCTTGGAAGATTGAAGTCCCCAGAAACCTGAAGGGCTGATGAGGGCACAGATGACACTGGGTCATTGGGGATTGTATGTGTGAGACAGAAGTGCCGATTTGAGCCTATAATTCGCAGTCTTGAGCATGTTCAGCTCCAGGTTGTTCTGACTGCACCAGAATACCAGCTGCTCAACCTCCCACTAAGACGCAGTCTCATTGCCATCTTGGATGTGTACAATAACTATCACAATATCTGCAAGCTTCAGCTGGATCCTTGAAGGTGCAGTCATTAGTGTAAAAAGAGAAGAGCAGTGGAGAGAGGACACATCTTTGGGGAGCACCAGTGGTGACTGTATACTAGAAGCCCGTCAGGAAGCTGGTGATCCACTGACAGATGGCAGTGGATACAGTGAGGATTTCTGGAATGATTCTGGCAAATGCTGAGCTGAAGTCCACAAAGAGGATACTTTCATGTGCCCTAAGGTATCACAGGATGCAGTGCAGACCTATTTTCACTGCATCAACTAGTGATATGGTTGCCCAGTAGGCAAACTGCAGGGGGCCCAGCAAGTGATCTGTGAGGCTCTTCAGGTGGGCCTACACTAGTCGATCAAAGAACTTCATGACCTGCATGTCAGAGCAACAGGCCTGTATTCATTCAATGTTGTGATTGAGGGTTTCTTGGGAACTGGGATCATGGCAGTGAGCTTAAAGCAGGAGGGGATCCTCATACCTTCAGTGACCTGATAAAGATCCTAGAGAAGATTGGAACCAGTTGGTCAGCACAGCCTTCAAGAAAGGAGGGGAAGACATCGTATCGGAGAGAACAGTAGGGGAGTTAGCAAAGGTGTGATGGGGCATTTGTCATTGAAGTGGAGTGGGTCATGATTGAATGGATTATGCTTTTGAAGAATCAGAATGGCACAAAACATATGTTCCACAAATAACAAAATAAATAAACAGTTTTATGTCTCAAAGGTGTAAGACATTCTTTTGATTTATTTTACCCTTTGTTGGATGAGAGTAGAAGAGAAGAGTGTGTGTATACAGAGGGATGTGAAAAGGATTAGTCCAATTTCATCTTTGTAGTGAGGGTGTTTTTAGCTACTACAGGAAAAAAAATCTTTACCATCAGTGATATGGCCAGATTTAAAGGATTATTAATTGTAGAGGCAAATTAGAAAGATCCCAGACTGTGACCTTTCTCTGGATGAGGCCAGAGAAAAAAATGGTCTTAATCTCTCCAGATAAATGTCAAGTATATCTATCACCTCAATTAACCACATGGAGAATGCTGTCAGCATCTAATTCTTTTCATAAGAGGCTGGCACCAAGAACCTCTCACTTATCTATCTTTCTCTGTTTTAGAACAATATTGTGTAAGGCAATACATCTAACGCAGTGCTCTCAAAGAGACCTTTCTCACTCTGACATTACAGAGTAGACCCATTTAAAAATAAAACACAGCAACAACCATCTCTCTCTTTCTCTCTCTCTCTCTCTCTCTTTGTGTAAATATGTATATCAGAAATGAATACTCCATAGCACATCTTGTTTCATCTTCATCATATTGATTCATTATGACAATATTCAGGGTGGGTAAAAAGTAACTAAGCATTAAAAATTGGTAATAAAGTCCATACTTCTAATACAAATTTATTTAAACAAATTGTACATGGTCATTGCAAAGAACCTCCTAAATATGTTCCTCCAAGTCCTCCAGTGTGTGCGGAGTGTAAAAAAATCACATAGAGAGACCTCTGGACTTCTTGAAGGTTATTCCACATCACCCAGCCAAGGTCCTGGAAAATGCTGGACTAACCATGTAGGCACAGTAAGAGAAAAATGGGCTGGTGCACCAGTGAAGTTCTATAGACATTAAATATTGCCTAGTTAATTTTTACCCACCCTGTACATACAATTTTTTTATGTACAGTATATAAGTATGTATGTGTTATAAAAAGAAAAATTCAGAAAAAAACTAACTACTTATTTAACTGTCATCTTCATGGTCTCCTAAACACCAGCTTTGAAACAGAAGCAAAAATATAAAACATATTTTATACTGTTTATCCCTTAACTATTTTGAATGTTTCAGTGAAAAAGAAAATTGCTAATGTAAACTAAATTATCCTCAAGTGTGTATAGCATTTTTTTCTTTCTTCCAAATTAGCTGCACAATGAAGTTCACCAATCTAATACTATTATATTTTTAGCTGCTATAACTTTAAAACTTTTATAAGACCCAAGAATTATTTGTTGTTGTTTTTTTTACAGTGTATATTCCAGACACGCAGACACAAAGGGTAAAGAAAGTGTGTGTGAGATTAAACTAATTACTTTTGCCTTCAGACCTAATTAATTCCACAAGTGGGGGTTTATTTTAGTGTACAAAAATAAATGCGTAGCACTCATGAGGTTAGAATAGATAAGCACCTTTCTGTGACTAAGTATTAAATCTACAGTTTACTTTAATGGCCCCTTTTTAATGAAATGTCTTAAATGTCAGGCATATTATTGTAGTGAGATTGTTAAAAGTCTCCATTTACACACAGGAGATTTCTCAAGTGGTGTGGTGAACATTTGTACCACATATACGCCTTCTTCCTTCATTTAAGTAAACACATATGACGGTAAGTGGCCATGATTGGAACCAATGTCACCATGTGTGGCCGTCTGTTTAGAAGAAAATGTGTGCCACTTACACTTTCAGGATAAGAGACACCTACATTTATTCTTAATAAGTCAGTAACATAACTCATGGCATTCAACACATCAGTAATACTTTACAGCAAATTAACAATAAGATAAATTTTGCTCAGAATATTCTGCATTGCTCAAAAGTCTTCTTTATGTTTTTGTATGAATTTAGTGTTATTTGCCTATTTTTACAGTCTGTCTACTGAATTTTTATGTATTAAAAATGAATTAAAACAGTGCATAAAAAATTATATTATGATAATATAAATTTTTGTCTGAAAGAACATTCCAGTCAGTCTCTATAGAAAACAGCATAAGTGTATGCTGTTTAAATGCAAAGGCAGAAAATGACTTTGGTGCAATGTTTATTGATTGTTTTATAGTTTACTGCTCAATCCTGTAATTATTTTGATCCTTATTTTGATCCTGTCTATTTCATTATTTTCATAATTTAGTACTTAGAATTTCTTCAGATACTGTATGCCTAGGATTTTTTTCTGTTTTTCTTTTTGGCAGTAGATTAATAGGGAAAATACTTACACTTGAAAATCACTCTTGAAACTTGAAATCACTCTTGTCATATTGCTTATAATATTAGACATGATAACATTTAAGCATTTGGCAGACACCCTTACTCCGAGCGACTTACATTTTTATCTCATTATACAGTACATCTGAGCAGTTGAGGGCCTTGCTCAAGGGTCCAAAAAGACAACTTTGTCTTTGAACCTGGGACCATCCAAACCATAGTCAAATGCCTTAACCACTGAGCTATCCCTGACCCGATGTTTAACTTTTGGTTCTTGGTACTGAAATATTACAGGATTTAAAGGCCCTCCTGCCTGAAACTATCTATACTGTGCTTTAAATAGTTAATTATTAGAAGATATACTGCTTCTGGCCACCATCAGATATCTGTCAAATTCCATAGAGCCCCACTATATGAAAAGCAATGTAAGGTTAATTTTGAAAAGTACAAGATCTACTGCCTAGAACTATTACATGGCTTAGTATAGAATGGCTAAATATCACTTTCATGCAGAAATCTTTTAAACGTAACATGTTCATTTGTCTTGTATCCAAAAAGATTTTTAAAGGCAATTTGAAAATATGGTGAATTATGACCAAAAAAAAAACAACAACAGAAATTAGGCTTTTCAGTAAATGTTATAGTTCACTGCAAAGTAATGGTTGTATGGTTTTTATTACAGTTACAGAAAAATGGTCCATAGTATTGACCTAATTTTTTTAATGACTCCTTAAATAATTCTAACACAAGCTGTCTTTGTTTGTATATCATGGCTTCCTAATTCTATTCATACTAAAAACTCCCCAGTGAAATATCTTCTACTGCATGATCTGATAAAAGTCTGGAGAAAATCCTGACCTCACTTTCTCCAACACTCTATACTTTCCTTAACAGCACTTAGAAATCATCAGGCTTGACAGCGCTTTAATTTAATGAACCTGTTGCTAACTTAAATGCCATCAATAGTTCTAAAATGCAGTGACTTTATAAAATGCCAATCAGTGCCACTGGAGTCTTGATTCTGCATCAAGCATAAAGCTGATATTTTGATTACACTCACACCATTAACGTCTTTAGATTTATGAGCCTTCTGAGAGCAGATGACTTTATTTCACACAGAGTTTTAAAGCAACTATAAATAATATGGTGAGCGAGCCGAGATCACAAACATTATATAAGATCTACTTCACTACATCACTTAAGAATTATGGCTTCATACATTGTAGCCACCCTGAAGCTGTTTGTGGACGATTTATATTCCTTTTGACCATTTAGTTTCAAATGATCTGGTATGTAGAATGAAATAACAGTAAGATATAAGTTATTCCTAAAATTTGTCGGTCTGACAATAGTTCTTTAACTGTTTGTAGGTGTAGTAAAGTTAAAGCAGCATTCAAAGAAACCCAAGACCCATGTGAAACTGTATGATTGATAGACATCATTTTGGACAGTTTGCTGTAATTACACAAGTTCACAAAGTTACTTAAACACCCTGAACTGCTCGAACTGTGGAGTGGGAGAAAAATGAAGATAAATTACCTCCATCTGAAGAAAAATGTCATGTGACGAGGAGGCTAATTAAAGTAACAGTGAAGGTCATAGTGTAATTCACATTAACACATAACCCACATGGATGGATTGTTGTTTTTAGATATTCTGATGTACTCTAATACATTTGGCTACAACTCACTCAGAAATCAATTATATTTTTACAGTATAAGAATTGTACAGGGTGGGCCATTTATATGGATACACCTTAATAAAATTGGAATGGTTGGTGATATTAACTTCCTGTTTGTGGC
>JAQMYJ010000036.1:16361174-16372607 GCA_030014305.1 Clarias laeviceps | reverse complement strand
GCCACAAACAGGAAGTTAATATCACCAACCATTCCCATTTTATTAAGGTGTATCCATATAAATGGCCCACCATGTAGTTGTAAACACTAGTGAAATTATTGAATATATACAAATTTTGCAATGTAATCACATAAAAATGAGTAGTCCCATTTTCATACTAATGTTTGTGCATTAAGATATCTTGGTTTAAGCACTTATTGTTAAAATATAACAATTCTTGCCACTTCCTATCCAACCATTTTAAAGTTTTTCCTGCCCTCATGTTGCATACCTTAAACATTAATCACAGGTGGAACTTTGGAAAAACTGAAGTGAATAATTTCTTCCCAAAAGTTCACATATTTCCATATGTGAAATCAATTACCTGCATATTTCTCATATTATTGAAGTCTGACTTATAACAAATCAGGTGGTACCAATTTTCATTTTAACCCCTTGTAGTTTTTATGCCTGAGATCATTCCTTGTTGTCCTTTTATGTCCTTGTTTTGGTCCCAAAGGACCCTAAATGAATGTGAAATTTATTTAAAATGGGCTCATTTTAATAAAAACTAAAAATATGAAAGCTGATGCTGTATCAATTTGACTGATTTCTGTGTTTAAAGCATTGGACTTAGTTTGGCCCCTAGATAGAAACTTCAAAATTTCACCATGAACATGAATATGGGTTAATGTGGAAAGGCACAGACTATTCCAATTTTCCAAACACTAAACATTTATTGTAAAATAAAAAAATGAATAAGTAAATAAAACTTTTTGGGGCATGTTATTCCTAAAGACTTAATTTAGCATCATCTTAGTTTAAGCCTAGCATAATTTATTTTCATCTGGTTTTCTTTCTTGTATGTCTAGTCAGCAGAAAATATATAAAAAATAAAAGTTTCTCTAAATGGGGTGGAAATGTTTTTGCTGCTGAGTAAAAGAAGCAAATCTCTTTAGACTTCCTTTCAGTTTGTTCTGACCTGTAGGTGCCTTAGTTACAACACTGCAGTAAATCTGCTGATAGTGCAGTCTGGGGAGCAAAGGCCCATCTTCTCAGCAAGACAGACTGAAATAAGCCTAAAAGCCAGAGAGTTTGGGGTCTTAAACAACTAAGTAAGTTTTCTACTTATCCAAAAACCATAGAACTGTATTATGTTATGCAATGGCTGTTCATTTTTTTTTTAAACAAGCTACCTACTGTATACACACAATAGGGTTTTTTATTGGGTCATCTGTATAGCCAAAATGTTTTCCCAACAAAAACAATGCTTGTTCTGTAAGAATTACGTTTGCATGATCTTTTAAAAAGGATTTAAAAAATACATCCGTATCTGAAATGTCTTATGCACGTTAGCAATAAAATAATCATTTCCCAAATTCAAATTCTAATTTTATTTGTCACATAAATAGTCATACACAGTACGATATGTAGTGAAATGTTTAGACGACTGCCGAATTTAACTAAGAAAGAATAAAATATTAGTACAATAGAAAATATATAATATATGAAAAATATACGAAAAATAAGAATATGAAAAATCTAGCTGTACAATATAGAAAATATAGAATTTATGGAATTTTTGTGTGGGAATAAAGTTGAGTATAAATCAAAATGTCCAGGGGGTGTGCAAATATGCCTGAAAGTGTCATATTTAAGTGACTTATGTGCATCAGGAATTATATTCCCAAGGGGAACCTTAAAAGTTCCAGGTACATCCTAAATTGAGAAATTTAGCACTGTACAACATCTAATATTTATACACTTTTAACAGTGTATTTGTGGAACCAGTCAAATGTTTGGACACTGGTTTGAATTTATGTTCTAGATTCTAGAACAATAGTGATTTTTTTTTAAACTATGAAATAACACATAATGCTTTAGGTAATTATGTAACAAGTGCAACAAAAAAACTGTTGCAACTGTTGTTATATCATGGTACACAGGTCAGCTGTTCTTACATGAACAATACTGTATTGTCAAGTGCATTTGCAAAACCCTTCAAGCAACCATGATGAAACTGGCTCTCATGCAGACCCTCCCAGGGAAGCAAGACCAAAACCTCCCTCTGCTGCAGAGAAGTTGATCATTTAGAGTAACCAGCCTCAAAAATCGGCACTTAACAAACAGCACCTCAGATTAGAGCTTTTATAAAGGTTTTACAGAACATAAGTAAAAGACACATCTCAATATCAACTGTTCAAAGCAGAGTATTGCATATTTAGTGTGCCTTCGGGATTGTTATACAATGTAGAAAGAAATGTAGATCAGGAAAGACCATGGAAGTGTTCCCAAACTTTTGACTGGTAATGTTTTTTTATTTATTTTATTTATTTAATTTTTTTTGAAGATGTTGCTGTTGATGTTGTTTTCTTCTACTTCTTAACAGTGGTACTGCTGTATTATTTACACACATTGTATCATCTCAGGAATGAGTTCTCATTCCACGGTTTGAACAAAACTGCTGTGTCCACAAAATCAATCCTTGGACAGAACTGCTTACTGTGTGTGCTATGTGTGTTACTGGAAATAGGGTCAAAAAGGTACAAAACTATCTGCCTTTTTTAATCAGATGCCATGAAAAATTGTGTGCATATGAGGAAGGAAAAAAATACTTTTATTTTTGTGTCTGTTGCATGTGCTTTTATACCAATATGCGGACATACTGTATCTATCTCAGCTGTGTCTATTGTGTGTGCAGCCAAGCAGCCTACATGATAACACACAGACATACAGTATCTGACAGAATTTCTTCTCATTTATTTTTTTGAGACTGAAAATTCAATTTGCAGAAGCACTAAAAGTAGTTAAAAAGAGTTGAATCCTGGGCTAGATTAGGATAAACAATGTCAGTAGTCTGTATCTGGCCCAGCGGAGACATGCAGTGAGCAGCTGGAGCTACACAAGCTGAGCGCAGTACCCATTGATTTCCTCTCTGCTCTTTCGAATTATTAAAGGCTGCCAGCAGCAGACTGCTCCTTACCAACACACAAACAACCAGCAGGAGTCCTTAGGGAGAGAACTCACACTTCAGCATGGGATATTTGATCAATTAATACGACCTTCACCCAGTTTCAGTATCCTATTCAGAGCAACACCCTCATCCCCAGGCAGGACGAGAGGACACTCTCCACCTGAGGGAACACAGCACAGAAAAAAATTCAAGCTTACTGCTGGGGTGACTTTGTGAAGAAGACATGATGTATCTGTTTCAAGGGCTATTGGGTAACTCAAGGGCTAATGAAAATCATCTCCAAAATGTCTCCAAAGGAGGAAGTACTTCAGACAGTTAGACAATATCAACAGGCAACCTGACTTTGCCATTTCCATTCCTCTGTAAAAGAAGCAGTAATTGGATTAGGCCTTCGATAGAAAGTCAGGGATCAGGGGCTGGGAATGTTTCCCTCCAGCGGAAACTGAAAAAAGGCACTGACCCTTGAAGTGTCACCCTCATGAGGCCAGTCACTTTAAGAATCAATCCTTTATACGCACTCACTTCAGCTTCATATTTAAAATGGTAGGCTCTCAAAGGCTGGAGTGGGGAGAAATATAAAAAATGAATAAAAACTTGATGCATTATGTGCAGTCCTACAGACTAGAAGAAAAGGCCTAAAAGGCCTAACATGTATTAGCTAGTCTATTTTAGCAGGTAAAAATCTCCAATGTCCAATGCTCAGGGACTCTCACACACACACACACACACACACACGCACACACAAACTTTACTATAACCATATGGGGCAAAGGACAGATATGCAGTCAGGTGATGCACAAATAGATGGTATATGATGCATATCTGTACAGTGTTAAGGCACTGTTGTCTGCTAAGGTGAAACTGAACCTGGTAGAGGAGGAGGCTAATGATGTGGTAAACTGAAGTTTCTGAATTGTTTAGAATGTTTCTCATGATGTCAGGTTTCTCAATTCTAAAATAAGGTGAACATAAACACTGTCAGCCTTTTTTTCTCAAAAGTGGGATAAACAAGTAAGAAATACCTACCTAGAGCGCAAATTTAAAAAAAATGTGTATAATTACAAATGACATTCAGAGCAGGTTCCAATTTCTTTCCAAGTACAGCAAGTACTGCACCAGACAAACACTAACTAATACATGGGCTTCACCAGATTGTACTGTACACCCCAGAGAGAGAGAGGTGTTATGTTATCATTTGATTTGTTAAATTCCTGAATTAAATCAACATCTATAAATAATATTTACACTTTAGCAACTGTAACAACCATCATTGTTAAGACTACTAGTTATTGATAATTATTAGGCTGTGTTTTCTTTACAAAATCAAAAAAAAATATTTTTCACCAGGCAGATGTTATTGACATTTAACTGAATCTGTTGCATTAAAAACATTTACCTGTATATTTGACTGCAAAAAGGATTACATTATCCATAACATATCTTTACAGCACTTACAGTATAACAGCTTATGATGTGTGTGATATAGCATACATATGTTGGATATATACGGTGGTATTTTCTTAGGATAACAGTTGAAATTTGTAGCACCAAAACAAATTCTGGCTGAGTGACAAAAGCTGTTTTGGCTAGTCACAGAGCACAAACAATTCAGTGGTCAACGCTGCTTTTAGCCACTAATGGCCTCCAAATGTCTATGCACTGATGTCAAGGGAGGCTCAAGGGAAATTGAAATTAATGAGTGTAATCAGTGGCAAACAGCAAAAGAGGCAAGGGCAATTAATATAAACAGGCTACCAGTGAGCTGCAGATAACTATTAAGATGCCGAGTGACCACACAGCGCAGCAGATGTCCTGCAGAAGCGAGTGGACAACAGCCGAGACCAAAAGCAACCTGACAGTCTGCTGCTCACTCTGCAGACTGTCTCTTATCATAAAATGATAATTTTCCTATCAGAAACCATGTTAAGCCATTATTAGCATCCACTGTTTGCTTCCTGTCCATACACTAACAAACATAAGAAGGATCACACTTGTTTAGTTTGCTGTACAAAATAAATACATAAATAAATCTGTAGTGTTTCAAATTAGGCACAATTTATTACTTCATTTTAAGAGTCTTGATTTATCTCAGTTCAAATGTACTTTTAAAATTTGTATTGTATTTAATCTATTTTCTTAAAAAATATGTGAATTTAGCAATTAAAAATAAAAAATAAAAAATGCACATGTAAGTATAAAGTTGACACTTAAACTCTTACAAGTCAAGATTTGTCAAGACAATCTTTAACCCAAAATAAAAACCTCTCACAAAATCAGATTTCACATTTTCATATAAAAGGCAGTTCTTTATTTAGCAATGCATTCCCAGTTTGTATGCAGGACTTTTGCACACAAAGAAGCAGACAATGTCATGATTTAAACCAACAACAGTGTCCCAATTAACATTACACATTTTATTACAGGACAGATGATAAATGTTGAGATTTTTTAGGTGCTCTTACACATACAGTTACAGAGTCATTTGAGCAGCACAACACTTTACACTAATAAACTACATTTTACTGTATTAAAAAAACTAAGTTAAGCAGAAGAAATGGGCAGGGCTGACAAGGTCAGTGACTTTCAGATTATAAATCTCTGCTTGTGTTTTGCTCAAGACATTGTCCAAGCAAAAATAACTGACACTTTAAATTTTACTTGTCATCATAAATTCAGTAAGAAATAATATAATAGTCAGTTGCTTGAGTGCACAGAGTGTGATGACTTCCAAACAATTGGTTTAAAAGCTTTTGCCTTGGACTATGAGTAATGGGTACATTCCTGCTATTAATAAAGCTGCTGCACCGCCTTGTGGTCATTATTTGTATTGCATATTGATAAAGACTTGTACACATGGAGATGCTAACGTGACCTCTTCTATGCCCACTGGGAATATATATTGATCATAAAAAAATGGTCAGTCGCTTTTGCTATTGTTCTGTCAAATACTATCCCTCTATATTAGCACTGCAAGTGTTATTTATGTGGTATTTAGAAAGTTTAAGAAAAATTCTCATTATCCAGGCCCTAAATCTTTGGAACTGCTGTAGATTCTCATCATCCTCACAATCCTTTCAGAACAACGTTTAACCATTTACCATTTTGGTATTCATCCTTTAGCTATTGGCGTAATGTTTTTATGAGAAAAATATATTGCAAGCCAATTAGATTTTTCACTGCAGCTGAAACATATTCGAAAGTTTCTGTTGTCAAGAGGCTAACATAATCTTTATGAGAAACACACATTCCCATTAAAGAAACCTAAAAGTCACAGTCATCCGCAGACG
Organism: Clarias laeviceps; assembly: GCA_030014305.1. Lineage (NCBI taxonomy): Eukaryota > Metazoa > Chordata > Actinopteri > Siluriformes > Clariidae > Clarias > Clarias laeviceps. The sequence continues at coordinate 16,366,367 of JAQMYJ010000036.1, read as the reverse complement.
CCAGTGAACTGTATTTTTGAAAGTGTACGTCATAACTGGCCAAACCACTTATTAAAACAGGGTAGGCCAAGTGCCATAAAGACTAAAGACAGGCAGCTTGTTATTTTTCTTTCTGTGAGGTGAACAGGAAAAGATCAATGGCTGTGGTGGACTCTTATGCCACAACTATGGCACTTGCAGGCATTAAAGTAAACTTGCAGAACTTTCTGCCTTTGAAGCCAGTGCCAAGAATAATTTCCCAAATGTCATATTTCCCAACAAAACCACTCAGTGCTGAGGTTCCCGACACTCCTCCTTATCAGCACCAGCACACACATTTCAACACGGTGGGGGACAGCTACTTTAACTTTTCCTTAAGAGGCCAACAAGTAAAAGTTTCTAGTCTTTAAACATAGTTAAAAACAATATAACATTTTTTTTCTTTATGTTACAAGGAGAGCAAATTATTCCCCCCAAAAAGTTACTGTATAAACAATTGTTTAAAGATGACCCTTAAAGTAATGTGTCTCTTAGAGTAATCTTTAAGAGTCATCACTCAAATAATTGGCAATATATTGAATAATATTGCATTCATCAGAAAAAATAGAAACACAATTTATTGGGCTGAAATTATTTTATGTCTAAATTTTATGTCTAAGTAGGTAAACACCTTTATAGGCATTCTAAAAGTCAGCAGTTTATTTTATTCCTAGCTTATAAGCACTAAAAATGCACCTGCTGCTAGTTTTAGTACTTACCCTCCTTTTGCCTCAGTGTAAAAGTCCATGGCCACTGCTGATGAAACATTTTTTTACCATATGGAACAGAACAGCAAATTTAAGGATTTAAACACATTGTTTTTATTTCCACTGGGATACTTATTAGAAATCACAATGGAATACTCTTATTACTGATGTATGTTCTCTAACAGGCGCATCACTTGTTTCAAACTGCCTTTGAAATGTCTTGCACCAAAACTAATTTAGGGATTTCATAATGTATCCAATCACAACTTTCAGGATTTTAATTTGTAAACAATTTTGCTAAATTTATTGACTTTTCCTCTCACTTCAGTATTATGGCTACATTATGTAGACTCGGATACACTATATGGACAAAAATATATTTAAACTGTTACTTATTGAATTCAGGTGTTTCGGAGCAATGCTTTAGCATACGAAGACACCTTTTTAGAATAATATGCTTTGGTTTAATGAGTTTGATGTAAAAAAAAAAAAAATTTGGCTAGCACAGAGCACTGACCTCAACCCCATTGAGCACCTTTGGGACGAACTGGAACGGAGATTGCCAGTTATCCAACATCAGTGCCCGACCTCATTCATTCTACAGATTGAATGGGCATGAATTCTCACTAAAACAGTTCAAAACTTTGTGGGCAGCCTTCCAAGAAGAGTGGAAGCTGGTATAGCTCCAAAAGGGGGACCAACTGCATATTGAAGTATATGTACGTCTTTGCAGGTTTGGCCAAATACTTTTGTCCATATACATATAGTCGTAGCCAATAGTTTTGAGACTGACACAAATATTTTTACAAAGTCTGCTGCTTCAGTGTTTTTAGATCTTTTTGTCAGATGTTACTATGGTATACTAAATACTAAAGTATAATTACGAGCATTTCCAAAATCTTACCAACAATTACATTAAGTTTTCAGTATGCAAAAAGTCAAAATTTGGTGTGTTGACCCCTCTTTTTCTAGACCTCTGCAATTCGCCCTGGCATGCTACCAATCAGCTTCTGGGCCACATCCTGACGGATGGGAGCTCATTATTGCATAATCAATGCTTGGAGTTTGTCAGAATGTGGGTTTTTGTTTGTCTACCCGGCTCTTGAGGATTGACCACAAGTTCTCAATGGAATTAAGATCTGGGGAGTTTCCTGGCGATGGACCATCAGTCCTGTGTCATGCCAACAATAAAGCATTCTGAGACCATTCATGTGCAGGGTTGCCTGAGTTAAGGGAGTGGGCTAACACAATTTTGCTTAAGCACACAAAGAATGGTACAAAAACATCCTCCGAGAACAACTTCTCTCAACCATCCAAGAACACTTTGTTGACGAACAACGCCTTTTCCAGCATGATGGAGCACCTCACCATAGAACAAAAGTGAAAAGTAAGTGGCACGGGAACAAAACATCTAAATTCTGGGTCCATGGCCAGGAAACTCCCCAGACCTTCATCCCATTGAGAACTTGGTCAATCCTTAAGAGGCGGGTGGACAAAAACTCAGAAATACTGACAAACTCCATGCATTGATTATGCACCTATTGGGCTGCCATCAGCCAGGGTGAGGCCCAGAAGCTGACTGACAGCATGCCAGTGCAAATTGCAGAGGTCTTGAAAAAGAAAGGTGACTGCAAATATGGACTTTTTGCATAAACTTAATGTAATGCGCAATAAAAGCCTTTGACACTTGCTTGTAATTAAACTCCACTATACCATAGTAACATCTGACAAAAAGATCTAAAAACACTGAAGCAGCAGACTTTGTAAAAATTTATATTTGTGTCATTCTCAAAACTGTTGACCACAGCTGTAATGTATGTGCATTTTAGTAAAACATTTAAGAGGTATAGATAACGGAAGGTTCAGGTATTTTCCCGCATTCATAATAGTTTTCACTAAAATAAAGATCATTTCAAAACACTGTTAAGGCTCGACAACATCAATTAAAACATAGATTATAGCTGTAAAGAGCATATGCATAATAAACAAGTTTTATTATACATTATGCACTGCCTAGACACTTTACTAGGAACTTTATTCATATATTTACTCAGCCAATTGTGTGGCAGCAATGCAGTGCAAGCGCACAGAGTATGGGCCAGCAGCTCCAGGTATTAATCACATCAAGATCAGAATATGGGGATAAAATGAACTGAGATTTTAACTGTAGCATAATTTCTATAATGGCTGACCTCCTGTGATTTCCATCCACAACAGTGTCTAGAGTTGACTCCGAATGGTGTAGAAAAAATATCCATTAAGCAGCAGTTCTGTGGATGGAAATGCCTTGCTGATGAGAGTGGTCAATGGAGAATGGCCAGACTGATAGTTTGAGCCAACAGAAGGGCTACAATAACTCAGCTAATCACTTGGTACAATTGTGATGGGGAATGGGAAAAACATTCTACAATGCACAAAACATCAAACTTTGACATGGATGGGCTACAACAGCAAAAGACTGTGTCTGGTTCCACTTCTGTCAGTCAAGAACAGAAAACTGATGCTGCAGTGGGCACAGGCTCAGCAGAACTGGACAGCTGAAGACTGGAAAAACAGACTGGTCAAATAATGCTGAGGCATAGTGATGGTATAATCCGTATAATCCGAAGTTGGTGCCAACTATCAACAGTCCAGGCTGGAAGGGTAATAATGTGAGAATGTGTTTAGCTATATCTACAAATTAATCACTGCAGTAATGTCCACAAACAATTTGATAACCAAGAGCATCCCTTCATTGGCACAATTTACCCATATTAAAATGACTACTTCCAGCATCTTAAAAATAAAATTCATCTCAAACTGGGTTCATGAACATAAAAATTATTAACTACATATTATAAAAGGCAAAATATAGAGTTTTAAATGTGAGAAAATATGTTACTGACATATTTATGTACTTGGTAAACATAAACACATTTGGACAAAGGTTAACTTTGGTCTTTTACTGAACTGCTTTAAAATTAAAGACAAGGCCTTGACACATTTTAGTCTTTAAAAAGACTGGAGAGAAAAAGAAATACTGATACTGATTCAGTAATTCTCACTTAAATGTCAAGCAGTAACAAAAATTTTCTGAAGCAAATCTGTTGATAATCTGAGATCTGTGATGAATAAACTGTAGAATATAACTATACAGCTAAGAACATGGGCCAAATTATAAGCATCACAACAAAAAGACAAACAGAAATAAGTAAACAAATGGTATTACTCCTTCACCCTTAAACCTGTCCCAATTAAAAGTTGTATATTAACAGTGAAAAAAAAAAATATTCATGTTAAAACAATATTTGGAATTTATCATATACGAATTAAAGTGCTTTTTGTTTAGTGTAAAAAGGTCCACATAAACAGTTCTACTAAGTGAACAGCTGAGTCAGTTCTTTTGAATCATAGGTCACTTCCGGCAATCTCTCTTTAATGATCGGTCCCTTTATTTTTAAATGCATACATTTTATCTTCCAGCGGCTCTCATCCAGGGAAGCACGAATCAACCCGAACACTTGCTCGAAAATTCCAAGGCAATCACTCTCCCGATGGATGGTGCCGGCGACAGCCACCAGCACCAACCCATGTGGCGTAGATACACACTTCAGGCCTCTTAGCTCCAGGTTAGGGCAGAAGAGTAACCTCTCCTCCGAGGTGAGGGCAAAAAGACGCTTGCTCACCAGTTCAGCTCCAAGAAACTCTTCAGTGTGGGTGTGGGAACAAAGCAGCATCTTGGCATCACTCCAGAAGTGTTGTGGACCCCAGTCCTGCACCGGCTGACTGGCCTGGGTGTTCTGAGAGTTCAAAAGCTGGAAGAACCACTGGCAAAACTGCTTCCCCATAGCTGTCAGATCTGCCGAACCATCTCCAGTCTGCTCGGTACAGCATGCACTAGTGGCATTTACTGTGTTCTGTGATTTCTGTAAAAAAAGATAAATCTATAGGTAACAGTACACTGTCAAATAGGATCTTGTGTGAGTAAGGATCAATAATTTGTGTACCTTGCTGTCAGATGACCAGAACACAAGAGTCCTTTTTACTAGCTGATGTTTCTCACTGGTTGCAGGGAGAACAACATTTTCTGTAGCGAGGTATTTAAAGATAACATCCCGATGAACTTTTTTCCTTTTGAGGAGCTCCTCGGCACTCTGAGAGTAAGCTATGATAGCTTCAATTGCCTCTGGTAACACAGGACACAGTGCACAGGACAGATTAATAACGACTGTAAAAAAGTGTGAAATCTGGCTAGGTCACAAGACTTTCTTACTCTATCTCTCTCTCTTATCTCTCTCTTAGGACGACATCACCTGCCTGTGACAGTGACAGCTCCCTCCCAGATGCGCTGAACAACTTCTACGCTTGACGAGTCAGCATACAGAGAGGAAGTGCAGAGGCTAACGGACTGGTGTAACAACAACAACCTGTCTCTGAATGTTGACAAGACAAAGGAGATGGTTGTTGACTTCAGGAGGACACGAGGCGA
>JAQMYJ010000036.1:16316639-16353368 GCA_030014305.1 Clarias laeviceps | reverse complement strand
TGTTCGTTCTTAAATAATATAAACCCTGCCCGGGCCGCATGTAGCGCCCGGCTTTCGGCTCGTGCTGTTCTGTCATTAATTAAAGTTTTTAGTGATTGAGTGATAGATGGCCTCCACAACCAAAGAGTGAAAGAAAATCATGTACCAAATCGACAAAACTTAAATTTCCATTCTTGCGGATAATTACTTATAATGGTAATTAAGAATATATACTTCTTTATGATGTCTGGCTGTGGGAGAATTGTGTTATGGCAGAGATGGTACTTGGATCAGTGGTAAGCAGTTATTAAAAAAAAAAAAAAAAAAGTCCATAAGAGTTGATGCATTTTAGTGCTGAGTCAGTACAGTGGAAAAATCTGAGTTTACCCTGGCACTGAAAGATGCTCATGAAGCAACATTTCAGGTCACAGAGCAAGCTTGCCAGTCCACACAAATAGTCGCAGTGTCTGTGACTTTCTAAAGCTGCTGCATTTAGAGGTTCTCACATTTGCCATGCAAACTGGGATGCAGTCTGGGTGGCACTTTAGTTTGCACTTCGCACTCCATTTGCGTCACCAGTATCATTTATTTTTGCTCATCTGTCTGTGAAGGACATGAGATTGTTAAAACACCATATTTCTATATTGTGTTTTCAATATTAATTAACAGGGATTTTTTTAAATAATAAGTAAAAATATATTTTTCTACTTTCCAATTTTTTTTAGTTTTTCTTCCATTTAGGTGAATATTAAAGGTGCGTATTTGTTTTTCCAAGATTATCTAAACCATCATGGGTGAAAAGTAGAAGGGCATGCCTCCGATGCTTGGGTAGACAGACAAAGAGGCCACACCTACTTCATCTGGACTGATGTCACAAAGATTTAACCACCACAGTGAAAGATTTATCTCCTCTGGAGGGAGAACGAGAGTATGCAAGAGAGAATTTGAGGGGGAAAAAAATGGACAGAAATCACTCTAGTAATAATTTCATGATTGCCTGAATCTGAATATTTATATCTCTAGTATTGGTGAAACCACTTTTGTGTGTGTGTGTGTGTGTGTGTGTGTGTGTGTGTGTGTGTGTGTGTGTGTGTGGAGGGGGGGAGGGATTCTGCTCTAGGGTGAGAAAGGGGAACACTTTCCTTTACCTGATGCCTAAGTGGAAAATTACACATGGCCCAGCTCCAGGAATTCCAAATTATATATTATTGTTGTTGCGTTAAGAAAATTAAGAGCAGCTGTGATGTTTTGGATGTGGCCCAAGTATGATACAAAAGGTAGTGTGATGCGTCATCCAGACGTGTAGTTTCTGATCTGTTTATACTGGCTTAATTTTTAGGGCAAACGCAAATCTAAAAATATCCAGCCAAATCCTGCCATGTGATGCGTCTCAGTAATAGTCAAACATGATGCAGTTATTTAATATAGTACATCATTCAACTCCACAGTAATCCACAGCATAGTACATTATGGTATAGTGCAGTAATCCACAGATTGTATGTGTTGTGTTGTGTCATGGGCCAAAAATCATAATGTATTCTGCAGAAATAGCAAGGGTGGTTTTGTGGTAAAAATTTGAAGAATTTACAAGTTTCCCCTGTTTCTCCAAATCTAAAAGGTGGTATGGAGTAATAATATAGATTGTCTACGCTTTTAAAGCAATTTTTACCTACTGATGACATCACACATGACCTTAAACACCTCCCAGGTTATGCAAAATGTGACAGTAGTCAAATGGTTATTTGTGATGGAAAAAAGCATGCAGAGGCGAGTGAATAATGAATGACAAGTGATGAATTGATATTTCGGCAATCCGTCAAATAAAAATGATACTAACAATGTCTAAATATTCTGCCTGGCCAAACAGAAAAAGGTTTCAGGAGGGTCAAATTATTGGGCTGCATCAAGCAAAGAAAACGCATAAGAACAACGCATTAAGAATACATTGCCAAAACCTGGAAGAAATGTTAAACAATATGGAGGAAATGTGATCGGAACAAAACATAAATGGAGATCACTTAAAACACTTGGAGAAGTTGCATGGCAAAAATATCAACAGCAAGAACTATAACTATGTTCAGTAGTGAATGTAAGAGCATTTCCATAAGCACAAAAAGCTGTGTGTTCATAAGAAAACTACTTGTTAGTGAGGCTAATCAGAAAAAAGCATGAATTTGCTAGGGAGCATAAATATTTGACTTTGGTCATTGAGTTCAGATTCACCCTATACCAGGGCATCGGGCATCATCATATTCCCATCATGCATAATGGACACTATACAAGCCTCTGGAATCAATGTTATGATCTGAGGTTGCTTCAGTTAGACAGGCTGACAACCTGAATGTACTGAATGGCCAGGTTTTCACATTGATGCAGTTTTCTTCCCTAATGGCACAGGCATAGTCCATGACAAATTGTGAGAGTGTCACACATAAACTGACCACCAAATTGTGTGCTGTAATCATAGCTAAAGGTGACTGAATGAAAAAGTTTACCGTATGCACCTTTTTTTGGTATTTAATTTTTTTTAATCATAGGCAGTCCATGTTAGCTTCCTACTTTTGTAATTGCGGGAAGCAGGAGGTTGCAGGATGTGTATACAGATTCCATCCTGTTTTGATGTCTATTGTTCTATTCTCTTATGGCTCAGTAATCCTGCTCAAGTCAACTCTTTACAAAGAACAGCACATGCCCAGGTAAAAATTTGTCAGCTAGTAGATTTTTAAAATACTGTTCATCATGGTTGACTGAAGGTTGCTGATATATTCGCCTGCTGGTTGAAATGGCATACACAGAAACACCCAGTGTTCAGAGGTGTGATCAGAAACTAGCAGCAATAATATTCAGCGGCATGATGAGGTTACCAACACCTGCATGATGTTAAGCTCCACAACTTAACAAGATTAGCCCAGTTTAACTGTGTACACACCTGCAATTAGGCATATCCAGATGGGAAGGAGCTGGTTAAGAAATTAAAGTTGTAGTTGTTTTTTAAAAGAGGAAGTGGTAGCTCAGTCGTTAAGAGAAGCACCACCAAGTTGCCACTGCTTGGCCCTTGAGCAAGGCCCTTAACCCTCCGGTCTCTCTGGATAATGAGTCTGCCAAGCAGACTTGCAGGTGAAACCAACATTGCATTTACAAATTCATCATAACTCTGTTTGCTGTGCATTAGCCATTTAATTTTGACTGAAAGAGTTGGTGTCATACTTTGCGAAGCAATAACACTTGTGTTGAAACAGTGGCACAATATGAGCAGGTCATACGGCTCCAGATTCCCAGTTCAATCCTTAATTTACATTACGTGTCTGAGAAATGCCTGTCTGAGAAATTTCCTGTGGTCTCTATGTCCATGTGGGTTTTCTCTGGGTTCTCTGGTTTCCTCCAATCTCAGAGTTAGTTGGTTGGTTATGCTAATGTGTTCCTAAGTGTAAATGTGTGTGTGCAAGGTGCTAGATGTCTGACGTTCCATTAAGTTGTATCTCTGCTTTGTGCCCAGTATTCCTGGTACTGTCATATTCCAATGTGCAATGTATTCGGTTGTCCTACCAGTAGAATTTTGGAATCAATTGATTATTTTACTAGCAATAATAAAGTTGTAAAAAAGCAGAGCTGATTAGGGAAATTGTTGATAATGTAAAGCTTCATTAGTGGAAAGGTAGGTAGACAGATTAGTTGCTTAGTTTTAAAGTGACTATTGTTTGAAGATTCTATAGTCAAAACCTTATTCTTACTTTTTTTTATGCTAAAAAATCTTTTCAAAATTTGCTGTTCAAAAGGTTTTCATGTCATGTAAGACTGGAGGCTCTGAGCCTGACCCTGTGCTTAAAAGTTGTCATTAAGCATATTATGATAAGGCACATTATTTTGTGCAAGTGCAATCTGGGATACCGATAGCAGGTTGTCCATGCCAGGCCAGCACTTTTTTTTTTTTTTTTTTTTTTTTTTTTTGCAGATGAAAAAAAAAAAAACTTCCTGATTTGGATAATAGATTATTCTGGACTAGCTGGTCAGTGTAGCCTTATAGTATGATTACAACACAAGCAATTTCTGCAGCTTGTAAAAGTAAAGATATTAGGCTTGAATGGACCCTTTTTTAAAAAGTTTTAAAAGTTACAGTATGATTTGTGGACAGATAAGGAGGCGGGAAATGTTCCCTTCTCAACCATGTCTTTGTGATCAATCCCCTGTTATGTTAGTTGGGACAGTAAGAGGTTTACAGTAAAAATGTCTGCGGAATTCTGGTGGACGTAGGACACAGTCTTTGATTAAATTTTTTTTAAAAACTAAATTTTAGTGCCTCTGTTAAGTAGGAATGTGGATTAATTTTATGAGTTTAACCCATAAATATCCAGTGACTAGGGATCAAGAAAAGGCACTGTGTTTTTCTATTGCATAACTCCCAGTGGACTTTCTGAAGTCTGTAGTGTTCTGGGTTAAACAGACCTCTTGAGTATAATGGCCTTTGTGGCCTCAAACTAGTGCTGTGCAAATATGTTGTGTGGGATTATTTGCAGTGACCATGTTTAGAAATCATGCATGTCGAAGTTCATTGCCTCTAGAATTAAAGCTGTATGTGGAACTCTTTAAATGCATTGAAAATGGTATGTGGAGTGTTGTAACTCTGTAGTCAAATGGATCTATGTCTTTGCATTTCCACAGGAGGAGCATGTCCAAAATGGAGGTAAAGACATCACTTCTTGACAACATGATAGGGGTGGGCGACATGGTCCTGCTTGAGCCCCTGTCAGAGGAAACCTTCATTGGGAACCTACGGAAGCGCTTTGAGCACAGTGAGATCTATGTAAGTTCAGTTTTCAACTGCTTTAATCCTAGGCATGAGTATTATGATTGCATTTTGCTTTTTAAGTTTTGAGGTTTTTAATAACAGTCTAAGTACTAAAGTGTAAGTTGCACCTCAAGTGTTGTCTTAGTGTTGCCATTAAGGCAGTATTCAGACTTGAATGTGATTTGGGTGAAAGAAAATGAAATTTGACTTGGTTTAGTCAAATTTTTAGCTGATCATTTAAGACATATTAAAGTATAATTTCTGGGTACGTGGCTTACTTTGACAAGCAAATCAGATTTCATTGTATTATTTTTTTTTCCTTTTTTATTTAATACGGGACCCTTCTCGACCTCAGTAATTGGCAATGACAATCATGGATGAAAACCAATGTGAAGGCAGAAGAGGCATGTTTATTTGTTGTTTCTCCCTTTTGTCATTGGTGTGTGTGTATATACAGTCACAAGGGAGAACGAAGTCAACAATGGCAATATACCATATGGCAACTGCTTCATTTTTTTTGTTGCTGTTGGCTGTGCTGAAAATATATGGAAACATGACTGATCATTGCCTTTGTATGAAACAAATCCATTATAGAGCTGTCACTGTAAACTTCACAGTTCAAACACTTCTCTTTTTTTACATATTCAAGCTATAAAATTTTGAACCTTGCATTTCTATTATAAATGTAAAAAAAGGTTTTGATACATGATACACAAAAGAATTACAATACATAACTGATTAGATCTTTTTCTATATTGCAATATTTGACGAAGTAATTATTTAATATATTCTGTATGTTTTAATCATTCATGTGAAATTGAGTATAGCAAATTGATGTATTTTTGCCTTGCTTTGTGAACAAATGCATTTCAGTGTGTTCCCACATTTTTGCACCACATTGTATCGGTTTCTACAGCTCAGATGCAATTTGCTGTATGCAGATGTGTTTTACAGGTAACATTTACAGCTGAGCATTTGAGGCCTCAAGGACTCAACAATAACTGCTTTTTGCTGCTGAGATTTAAATGAATTATGTTCTGGTGGCCATAACTGCTCATTTAGACCAGGTCTTAGAAGCATAGATGCACAATAGAAACCACACACCAAATCTGTCAGTGAATTTGATTGGTATGAAATATAGATTGTGTCTTAAATGGAGCAAATCATCTATGTCCAAGCTATTCTACTCAATTCTTTGACGGTATAGATGCATAAATTCCCTTACTTATAAAGTATATATATGTAATTAACATTTTTATTTTAATGCTTAATGATTTGTGACTATAAAATAACCTACATAAATGACACTTCAGGTTACCAGTTTTGACTAGTGCCAGAGAAGCACGAACCTGTAGCAGAGAATAAAGTCCTCCTTCTCTGGTTAGTCATCTTCAAATATTTGATTCTTGGCTGTTATGACCTAATTATTCATATTATAGATGGTAACGGGATTTAAAAAAAAAAAAAAAAAACATTAAAAATCAGTCAAAACTCTTCCCAATCTTAATGAGCTGCCAGGTAGGTATTTTTACGTAAATGCAGCTGATTGGCTGTAACAGGGAATCACAAGGGTCCTATTTAATAATAATAATAAAAAGTTAATGAACCATGGCCATTTTGTTTCAGAACAGTTCTGCTAAAATATTTTTCAAGTGCTTGGTTTAATTTACTAAAAGTCTGCTCGAGGACTGCCAGTTGACAATCACTGTTAGAGCATTCTGGTGTTTGAGCTTTTGACTGATTTGTATTATTGCATTTGAGGAGCATTTTGCCAGTAACGGAATGCAATAATTTAACATTAATCATTAATCAGTGTTCATGGGTTATGAGAATTCTACTGTTATTTTGAGAGCAGGGTATGGTTCGTCTTAATCACCACCACCAACAATTATGTCCAGACATGCACAACTTTAGCACAATCTGGCCCCAGCCTTGCCCATGATGGGTGATAAAGATGTCATTTAGACTGCTCGTTATATTTGGTATATTTTTATACCTCCTTTTATAGCACTCTTCAAATCCAGTCCTGGAGTGCCGGTTTCCAAACAGTTTCTTTTCCCCAAACGCATCTGCTAAGTTCAGTAGGTGTGTTTAGGTGTTGAATAATTACAAACCGAGCTGGACAATGGCCCTCCAGGACTGGAGTTGAAGAGACCTGCCCTAGAGCTTTGACCCCTACATGATGATCACCTTGTATCGGTTTATCTAAACGGGCCTAACTTTTTAAGAGATATATTATTGTGTGTAATAGTCCGTTACAATAGATACAGTATCAGTTTTAGTAGGTTATATTATTCACTAAGTAACAAAGTGCATCAGAAAATGTTCTTGAACTTCAGACTTTATTCAAGTTACTGTAGTTAGAGATAAGCACATCTGATGGCTGTAACAGTGTTGAAATAAAAAATTATGTTCCAAAGTTGGGCTTGGTTAGATCTGTGCTTGAATATCAAAGAGATCAGTGCATGTGGATGCATTGACTGGTTTAGTTTTTCTAATGATTTCTGCTCTTCTATATGTAATGATTAACTAGTCTCATAATGTCACATTATCAGGTTAGGGCTTATTTGAATGTTCATGTCCCTCGTTATCTGTGCCTATGACCTTGAGTTTTATGTTCCTGAGTTCAGTCATGTCCTCCGCTCACGCTATAATGTCTACGATTGAAAACCCTCCGTGAGGTGTGAGGTTGCTACGAATGATTTGGGATGACAGACATTTTTATGTATTCATTCGCCTGTATGTAAAAATAGGCATAAGCAGTATTGTAATTATGTGATGAATCTTTTACCTAAATTGTGCCCATTATACACTGGGTGCTGTTTATATTTATCAATAAAACACCTTTCATTTAGATTTTGTGGGCTATACAGTATATGAAGATATTACGCCACCCATTTGAACTGAACAGTAGGTTGTGGCTTGTGTTGCTATGGTGGAGGCCTGAGACTCCAGCTGAGTGGATTATGCAACACCCATTGTAATAGAAGTGTGCCCTGTAAGAATTAGACTCCCATCGTTTCTAAGCATATAAACATGGCCACCCTGTTTACTTTTAAATTCAAAGGTCTAATCTAAATGGAAATGTTGGAAAATGCAATTTGGGAGGGACATGAAAGGACAGAATAGAAACTGATTCAAAGCGTCCTAGGATTCCACACATTTTTCATTGTTTTCATGCGCTTGTGCTTTTAGACCTCTGCATGCCTGAACAATACACCAAGAATTCCCAAATGAAAAATGCCAACAGAGTTCCTTTGACCTCAGTGTAACAGCCTTCCGAATGTTTTAGTGTTTTTAGAGTCTTGGGGCCACATGTCTGCGGCTTGTATATAGCTTGTTTATATAACCTTGTAACATGTATGTGATGTTATATATAGTACTTTAGACACTTCTGTAGTTAATGTAATCTAGCCTGGATGTGATGTTTCTCCTGCTCCAACTGGAAGAACTTTCATCTGTATTATTGTGTATATTTTATATATACACAATACACTTTTTAGAGACATGCACAAAAGAAAAGCATCCCAATAAATGTTTTTAATTCTTTCACCTCTCTAACACTTTACTTATACTTTTGCAGACATATATTGGTAGTGTGGTCATTTCTATGAACCCCTACAAGTCCCTTCCAATCTACACAGCAGACAAGGTAGAAGAGTACCGCAACAGGAACTTCTATGAGCTCAGTCCTCACATGTAAGTCCAGCTTTCTTTTTGTTCAGCCTAATCATAGTGTAGAAAATGTTCCCAGTACACTCTTAGAAATAAAAGTACACTTATACTTAAAGTATACTTTTTAATTGTGGCAGAGGTGGTACCATAAAGGGTACATCTATTGTGCTTTTAGTACATCTCTTGCACCTGGGAATGTGCACATGGTGACAGATGTGACAGAACGAGCAAATCTAGTAAAAGTTTTTTTTTTTTTTTTCTTTCAACTTTTTTTTTTATTTGTATAGCGCTTTTAACAATTGTCATTGTTTCAAAGCAGACAAATTGGTGAGTTTAAAATAAGTATTAGTGAGCTTTTACTACTAAAAGTGCATTTAATATTAACAATTATGCATGATTTAACACAATATATTTTATATTTAACCTGTTGTGACTGCATTTATTGAGCAAATGGATATAAAACAAATTAAGAAAATACAGATGTGATATGTCGCATAGGCCAATTTAAACCTAAAATTGTCACTGTTGATTAATGTATATGCTAAATAACCTCAAATGATTAAACTCTGTTTCCTGTAACCTCTGAGACCTGCTACAATTGTAAGTGGGGGAGGAATGTCCTGTTCTGCCACACTCCAACTAATGGCCATCTGTCTCTCTCTGACTGTCAGAGTCAAAACAAAGCAGCTTGCTTTGTGCAATTAGCCTCTGCTTTCTATAGAAATCAGCATACACACACAGGCCCTGTTAAAGACCCGTGGCACAGTGCCAACAGTGTCCCACACAACAAACAGCAGAATTTCTGCCATTATCTGCACCTCAGCTGCTGTCTTGCTCATTCACGTCCTTATTTTTCCTCAACAGATTCTTATGTTTACTATGTACTAAAATTGTTAATAGCATTCACAGTATTCTCTTGAATATAATCTAAGGAATATGTCGATTCCATGTTTGTGTTTCTGTTTACGGCATATTGTGCATTTCTTTTTGCGTGCCAAGTATCTTGCTTATCCTCATTCGCTGTCTTCCTTATTTGTTCTAGTTTCAACCCCACATTAAACCCTAACTAGTCAGGGCTAGTGCTCCCTCCTTTTTAGTCTATGGCCAAGTCCAGAGCTGATTCAAAACTGCTGCTTCAGCCATAATGCTTGAGAAGCAGATCTCTAAGAAGATTATGAACGTTTAACTAAAAGTTGCAGAGAATGGGTGATGACCACCGTCGTTATCAGTAGTGCAGCAAATTATTGATGACAAGTAGCAAAATTAATTTCTATCATGTATCTTTACTCTTTGCGCACATTTTAAATTTTATTTTATTTCATTAGACATGCACAAAAATTTAAGTTATACCAAAGGGACAATTGCAAAATCCAAAATCAGCGTTCAAACCATAAGTGATCCATAACCATACTTGTAAATCTAAAAAATTTTTTCGCTTATTTATTTAAGGAAAAATCCTTTAAACCGTCTTGAGGATATTTGTCCTCACACATTCTACTGTTTTTTTTTGTTTGCTGCCAAAACCCTAAGATGTATTTATAGTAAACACCTCATAAGCTGGATACCATCAACAGAGGTTCATGTTGATGGTTGTATTGGCTTTACTCACATTAATTCTGGGCAATCCCGTAGCCTTTTTTTTTTTTTTTTTTTTTTTTTTTAAAAGCCTAAGGGCTGTCTAATGTTCTTGTCAGTTTAGTCACACCCTTACGTATTGCTTGTTTATTACCTCACCTCTTTATTTGATGGAAAAACTGGAAAGGCTAAATTTCCTACTGTACTGATAAACATTACAGGTTATTTGGTAGTTCTTAGAAGCACATTTGACAAAGCATAAACCAGTGTTAAGAATTCTGTAAGCTCTTGCTGGAAGATGTGGGTCTGGATTAAAACCAATATTTTTGTAATACTAATAACATTATATTTCTTGTAATAGGCACAAATATCATACTGTATGTTCACCACAGGAAACAATTGTTGCTAATCAGAACCTTACATTGAGCTTACTGCATCTTAATTTAGCATGACTTTGCTATTTGTACATAGCTCTAGTTGTTCCTTGGTGTCTATTGTTTGAGAGCACAATCTCTTGTAGTACATAAAAGGCCTGCACTAAGATCCTTTATTTAGTTTGTGCAAAATGTTTCATACAGTTCATCTAATCTAAATCCTTTAATCTGGCTGTGACTACAGTACGTCTGAAATACAATGTTAGATCTCACATTTTCTTGGAAAAGTCTTCCATATGTTTGTAGGAATGTGCTGCCTAAGTATGTGATTATTTAACTGGATTGGCCACCATTCTAGAATAAGGGTTATAAGACCATGTTTCTTCCTTATGTAAAAAAAAAAAAAAAAAAGGCAACTTTATGCCAAGAAAGACAAATCACTGAAAGCCTACATTTTTTTGAAGCAGTAGCTACAGCTCGCATAAGCGTCCAGATGAGACATATCTTCTATTTAGGTCCAGTGCATTATGCAAAAGAAAATCCAAAAATGTACAGAAAATCAGTATTCTTCAGTTTTTCTTAGGAACATATTTTAAATGGGGAGTATTAGCTATAAAACACTTACAAAGACTGGGAATTCAATGGTTGAACTGCTGCTACAGCACCACCATTGTTGTACATGTGCATCTCTGGGGCATTTAAAGTCACATATTGTCACATCGCAACATGCCCCTAAAGAGTTCTAATGTTTCTGTAAGCAGAGACTGAAAAGGTATGTGATGCGACAGAAGTGATGACACTCCTAATTTTTACGAGCATGTACATAATGAAGGGAGGACAGTGGTCTGTTTTTCCTGGTCACACCCAAAGGAGGCTTTATTACATGGCGGCAGTGTCATAAACCCCCTTTAATCATCTACAGGAATCCTTAAGTACAGTAGTTGTTGGTGCCTATTCTTAGTGTGTAGGTTTGAGCCTTGGTCATTGTGTTCGATCTTTGCTGCCTTACGTATTATTACTCATGTTCAACTTTTCCGTCACTTAATTCTGTTGCTCAATGTTCACTATTTATGTATTTATTTATTTATTTATCTCTGTGAAAAAAAACTGTGCTATCTTAGTATTATTTAATGATCTAGAATGAACAGTTGTCATTGTCATTTTGGAACCCATGACTGTTGAACTTGCCACATTGTTTGCATTTCCAAATCCCTCATTCTATGCTGATCATTTTGAATAGTCTGGGAAGAGAGACGGTGCATTGCTGACTCTGGGTTTCTGTTGCCATGCTAGTGTGGTGAGGTAATTCCAGCACTTTCTGGTAATTTCTTACTCATTGGTGAAACAGGCAGAACCGTCAGGGATGAATATCCCACTTGGCATGCATTACCTGAATAGCAATAAGCGTAGCTGAAAAGTCTTGTTTTAACCTTTTAATCTAGACATTTCTTTGTTTAGTTTGGTCAGGAATGTCATGAAAAATAAAACTGGTGTGAAAATATATCGAGTAATTATTTTCCACCTGAGGATATTGGCGTCATGTCAAATATGTTCAGCATATTGAGTTTTTTTTTGGTTTCCTGAACACAACACCTCATCATTTAGACTGTTCTAAAGAATCTTGTATAGTTTGCCTTGGGACCTGGAAAGAATGACACTTTTTCAGCTTTGCCAATGTATGTTGGAACAATGAATTTCTACGATACAGAAATTGTATAATTTGCTGTTTATATAGGAGTGCCCAAACATGAGTCCAAGAGAGATAAATTGGAAAGCCAGTCTGTTCGAGCCTACATGGCACAGGGTTTACCAAACCTTATTTACAGCCATTAGTCATTCTTCTTCCCCACAGTGGATAGGTGGGAAAAATACACTGTTGGTTGTTTTTGACTCAGGTGTAAATGTGTAATGCAGTACATCATTTGGCAATGCTTATCATAGCATTAACATTACATGAGGGAATCAGCAATATAATGATATAAATGTTGTTGAATTGCAGATATATGCAGAAGTGTACTGCAATTCAACAACATGTTATCATTACATTTATCTACATAAACAAATTCTTTTACCTTTCATTATATTTGAATTAGGATACTACTCTTATTCAGAGGCTAGTGGAAATAATCTGTGTGACTGTCTTGTAGTTCAATGGTTAATGTTTGTTTTTCAATTAAGTCACTACCTCTAAACTATATGTAGTACTAACAGTTCATGCATGTGGCTGGTAAAATTACGAGTTCTATTGAGATGACAGCCAAGAACATATATAGTGAAACCGCAAGACAAGTAAAGATTTTTAATAAATTTTGACTTGAAAAACGAGCAAGTCGGCTGGCACGGTGTCAAATTACGCGTGGGCACACTCATAACGACAGGCCCAAACACAGCGCCTGCACACATAAACACTTATCTGTCAGGATTTATTTTTCCTTTTTTTTTTTTTAAAGGTAAAGTGCAGGTTAATTTGTTTTATTTTTACTTTATATTCTGTATTAATTTTATGTATTTATTTTTTTGGGCTTTGGAATGAATAATTTGAGTTTCCATTATTTCTTATGGGAAAATTTTATTTGGTTTACGAGTGTTTTGGAATACGAGCCCGCTTCCCGGAACGAATTATGCTCATAATCCAAGGTTCTACTATATAATGATAGCTAAGGTTAAAATCAAACAGAAAACCACCCGAAATAACCGGTCATCTAGGCCATTATTCTGTAATGCTTGTGGCCTCACATAGCATGATCACAGTTAAATACTTCCAATTGCATTTTTATTTTCAAGTTTCTCTTTAACATGCAGTCTGAAAGTTCAACACTTTACTGAAAATGTTCTCTTTGGTAGACTTTATTAGGATTTATTTTAATTATTGTATAACCATTACCTTTTAATAATAATAATAATCATCATCATCATAAAAAAACTTTTAGCAAATTCATATAGAAGGGAATTTTTGTTCAGTTATGCCTTTCTTTGTTATATTTTATTAGCTTTCCTGTTGCCAGTTATCTATGCATTATTTTTTGGAATGTTGTTTTCCCTTTAAGAAAATCTGTTCTATTTTAATTTTATACAAATTAATAAATCTAGTGCTGCCTAAGCTGCCAAATTGTGAGTCTCATCTCCAAACATGAACCTCCCTTTTTGTCCCATTGGGGCTTAGCAGTGTCACAGGGGCCTAGGCACACCTGCTACCAAATGAAGCCAGGCCTACAGAGAATACATTAAGAAACTGTACAGCTGGCCTCCTGGACTATTAGGATCAATTGTGTCTGCTCACAGAAGAGCATTAACTGTGGCCGTTATGTCCGTATCCATGATGGCATTCTGCCCCAAAATAAGCTTTCAGAGAAATGAAACATCTAAAATTTAAGCAAACTCAACAAGTTTCAACAGGAATGAGAGGGAGAGAAAGAGATGCAGATATGAAGGCCCGCTTCAGTTTAGGGTGGTTAGGGTGCAGGTGGTTTGTGCTACTTGAACAACATGCACAGATTGCACTGGATAGGGGCGGGTCTCTGGGGCAGTATTGTGTTACCATGTTTGGAACAAGGTAATGGGACCCGGGTGCACTCTCAGCCCATCTCTCTCCCAGCATGCCACTATCAAGCATCACTAGGGCTTTGTGTCAGTGGAGAACACACCCTGCTGATGGACCAACCAGTCGTACATTCAGTAATTTGCAGCCTTGGGGGGGATTGAAATCTCTGCTAACCCAGTTCTTTTTCCTGAATCTCGTACATTTTCCTTTCTGTAGGGATAACCTTTGTTACATTGTGTGTATTAATGTGAAGTGTAGAAAATCTGTATTAGTAGCCTTACTTCTCAATGTAAACAACACATAATGAAATGGAAGGCAGAATAGCCAGTTTACATCCATCATTAACATGAACATTTCATAATTATCAAGCCGAAACATTGGTAAAAGACAGTTTTGACGTGAATTGCAATGTTCATCTTGCAGCGGCTCAAAGGCAGAACCTTGAAGTCTGGCATAAAAATATTTCTGCTTGCCATCTAGACGTTTAGTCTCTTTGAGCCCTCGGTGGCATAGCTGGCTGCCCTAACATGCCCTTTGGACCAAGGAAAAATAAGCTCTGAACACCTGGGGATTTTTAGTCGAAGGGTGTCTGAGCTCCAACTTATCTATATAAATGTTTCATCTTCAACCAGACAATTAATTGCAGGTTAAACAATTCAATAGATTAATTCAAAAGCAAATTTATTTTGGTGCTTTTTATAACAATTTATTTTGGATGCTTAATGTAAGAATTATGTTTAGATACAAAACTTTATGTATCCACTTAACCATTATGTATCCACTTATATCCTCAGCACTTTATTCATGTGCAGAGTTGAGCGATACTGACTCTGTTCTTTAAATTATATATATAAATATAAATATAAATTACTATACATGTACAATATCCAGTGTAGCTTAAAGGCTTGGTCTTTAATTATGGGGTCAGTGAGAAGTCCTGGAAGACTCTGAGAGAGGGTGTGTGTGTGGGTCTGCACATAAGAAAACATTGTATTTGACTTAGTTCCTGACTGCCACATCTCACATGCATGTGTTACACAAACAAGCTTCATAGAAATTATAGCCCAGACTGCCTAGGCCAGGCCCAAACCTTTATAACAGATAGATGGCCTGACCTTAAAGAAACCTGCATTCTTTAATTACAGTTAAAAAAAAAAAAAAAAAAAAGTTAACTGAAACCAAATCACTGTCGTATCATCTATTGGAAAAAGCAGCGTTTCATGTGATTCCATGTTTGCTCTGATCTGTTTGCCTTTTTCCTACCTTAACGCTTTGCATGGCAGTTGTAAAACTGTTCTTATTACATCACTTTGTCTCCATGCTACAATCTATGCACTAATCAGCAAACAGATATTGGCTTAGATTGTACCGCTGCCTACTGGGCAAAGGTCAGGACCAACACCACTTATGCTGCTTGATGTAATAAATTATACTCGGCTATGGTGATCTGTTGCCTGTGAAAGTTGGCCAGAGGCTGCTGGGGCAATAAAAAAAACCTGCGCTTATGTTATCATCTGTTTGTTTACACAATTGGTATAGTTGTTTGCTTTCCCAGAATCTCTTGATCCGACAGGATTTTATTGGCTAGCTTCTTCCTGTAAATGACTGCAGGCACAAGCCGCTTTGATATTTCTGCTTCACTTTAATGCACTAACGGTCTTTAATCCAATACAATAATTTTTGAAAGACATCTGGGTACAGCAGTTTCCCACTGTTTGTGTTCCCTGATTTGCAGTTGTTTAATAAATTTCAAATAGGTGTTCAAATTGTTGGTAACTCATGAAGTTGTGTGTCATCTTAGCAATCAGTGGTTCGAGCAGGCAGATGAGAGGTGATCTCTGGACCTTGAGCGTTGGTGGATTGTGCTTACAGCCAGCAAGATAATAGAGACCGGAATCTCTCTTTATCAAAGTATGGCCACCCACCTTTCACTTCCCCTGCACATCAAATACAAAACAATTGGTTGTTTTCATATCAGGCAGTCTATAGTTTAATCTAAATAGGCTCAAAGGCTAACAGCTAAAGGGGAATCATGGTCTGCTCTCCACATGTGTTGTAAGTCCCAAGAGAAGCAGGATCAGAAAATGACTGGAAAGTACCTAATTAGCTCATATTAGGGGTGTAAAACTGAAAAAAAAGAAGATACGGTCAATGCTGGATGTACATGCCTCCGGTCTTTACAGTTATTTATTAAAATGCATTCATTTTATCATTCATTATATGCAGTCATTTTGTGCCAATGTTCGGATTTATGTTTGCAGAGTTTCCTGTCCTGGTTTCTCAGGGTTTTAGTACTGGCTTAATTCGGATCTTTAGAATAGCATGATGAACATTTTATCAAAATTGTATGTGTTTGGTTGAGTCTCTACTTACTTAGTTCTTCTTAGCCCTTTCCAAATGTATTATCGTAACTGCATTTTATGTTTAATTGAGAACATTTTAAATATTGGTTATTTCTTGCCAAGCAAAGGCATTGGTGACCCAGTCTGAGTCTGGTGACCTACTCCACTCCCTCGCTTCCTGCTGGGGGGTTGGATAAACAAGCTTTGCTTTTTCACTTCGGCCTTCCCCCTACAGCCCCTCAGCATGAGCTACAATAGCTTCAACTGTAGTCTAACAGAAACTGGTCTAGATCCAAAAAAGGTTACATTTAGGTCATGCCTCCCCCAGAGAGATGTCAAGCTATACTATTTTTGGAATTTTATAAATCTATGTATTTGTGCGTGTGTGCGCATCATTTAATGTCTTTTCTCATTTCACATCTCTAAGGCAATCTGGTCTGCTTTTTTTTTTGTTGTAAAATTTAAAGAAAGGATGTTCTCACTGTGGGGCATCAGGGCAATAGAACACACAAAGGATTGTCTCTTAGAGCTCCAGAGACACTCTCTGAGCAGTGTGTTATGGTTAGAAAATAGTCTCTAATGTTAGGCTGAAAAACACAGTCTTCACTTGGTGCTTTCTTTTACCTTCTCCATCCTTACCTACACAGCCTAAAAGAGGGGAATCTTTTTGTATTCGGGTGCCATTTTTTTAATCATGTCTTGAAATACTCAGGACTTTTTTAGACACTGATGCATGCTTTGCACCAGACAGAGTAGGCTGACCAGGCCCCTCTATTTAGGGAGCAACTTGTTAGTGTCGCTTTAGTAAAAGACTACTATCCCAAGCTGATGCACGTCTACGCCTTTAATTCGAATAGTGTATGTGGCTAGTCAAGTGTATGGTACTGTACTGTATTTCCTTCTAAAGCGGTTCATGTTGAGCTCTGATTCAGGGTCAGCTGGCCAATTTTACACACACACACACACACACACACACACACACACACACACACACACCACCCAGTTTGCAGCTCTTCAACTCCTGCCTTAGTCAGGAAAGCTGACTCAGAGTAGACAGGAGAAATACTGTACCCGGCAAGTGAGTAGAGGCTAAAAAAAGCCTGTTTCATGGTCTGCTCTTCCTGATCTCCTGAATGTGAGTGAAGAGGGTTTTATGTGTGTGCGCATGTATGCCTATGTGTGTTAAAGCTAGGGGGTTTCCTTAAATGTCTCTCAGGTACTGCCATTGTTTAAGTATGCACTCAGACTTAGTGTATTCTCTACGGTCATTAGTAAAGAACTACAAACTTGGCTATGGAACATAGCTATGTACACATCTTCTCGGGAATGAGGCATTTTTGTTTGTCCACCAGAAATATAGAGACTGCTAAATGGCTTATGGAAAAACCTTCTTTTGTATTTTGCGGTCTTATTAGAAATAATAAAAAAAATGGGTCTGTTTGGAACACGAAGCCACATGAAAGCTTGCCAAAGCTTAAAAATACAAATCAGATTCATTGCATGCTGTCCCTCTAAACAAATTAACTGCCTCTTGTTTCAGTAGGAAGTAGCTGACACATGTACTGCCACCTAGCTAATTGCACCTGTGTGTGTTGAACCTTTTGGTCCTGCTTGGTATTTGTATCCCATTGTCTGCTGTAACAGAGTGAGTTTCCAATGCTGCCTGGTCATCATAGAAGCAATGTCTTTATTTCCCCTGTACCTCATTCAACACAAGATGCGGAAATCCTGCCGAGTACAGAGGTCTGGACAAAGCTCATTGTATCTCACAAGTTCTACACTGGTAGAAAAAAACATTGTATAGTATACTGTGTCAAATTACACAGTAAAGACCAAAATCTGATTTTGGAAGAAGTCCATATTCCCCGGTCTTCTCTTTGCTGTTTTCCCACCACTACAGGACGTGGAACCAATGTCAAAAGGGAAATGTCTCATTTCAAAGACCTGTCATAGAACCATGCCCAGCTTTGGTTGAAATGGTTTTGTCTTCCGCTATTACAATAGAGGGAAGGAAGCAAAAGCCAGACATGCAGAGGAAGGATATATAAATTAATTCCCTAACATTAAATCTATATTAAGCTACATCAGGTTTCCCTGGCCATGTGATAGAGTGATGGATATATTCCATACCCGTGCCCACATCTCGCTGGAGATGTGGGCACGGGTCTGTTTATCCTGCTTTCAGTTGTGTGCAGCATCCATCTATCCATCCATTCCAGCAAAAATCCCACAGATTCTAACTTCTTCTCCCTATGAGATCCTCAGATGTTCTGAATCCAAATATGAGTCTCCAGTGGGCAGTAGTCTCTTAATTTTCTGTCCAGTGGGACATGGTTGACATTGGCATTGCACCTGATCCCTACACTTCATTTTGAATGCGGTGTGCCCCCAAATTAACTTCATGCTTTCCGCCAGCTTACTAAAGCCAGACCTGGCAGTAGTGTCCGCAGGTCTTTTGGATCACTAATTCTGTTGAAAGATCTTAGTTGATCTCTCTTTTTATTTTATTAATTTTTTCCTTTCCTTCCTCCACCACCGCTTTCTCAAGGCTACCAGTGGGAAGGACATGCTATTTTCAACATTGAACCATGTTGTGGCTTTTGGCCTCAACCCTGCCACAAGGAAACTGAAATTACAGGTCATTCTCCTGTGAGCTGGTGCTGGTGAGTGTGCCAGGCACCTCCCCATCCTCCACACAAAAATTCTCTTTCAGCCTCTGGCCAGATGTGGAGGTTTGAGGGCATGACCACTCGCTTTGGTGCTCTCAGATGTTGCTTTTGATGTATTCTAGCTACGCTTTGTATTAATTGGCGTAGCACACTGTTTAAGAATATACGTACAGGCACACTGATTCAGTGTTTATTTGTTTGTTTTCCTTGTGCATCTCGAAGCTAGGAAGGGAAGGCCTGTGACAATTCTGACGTGTCTCCTCCCTTTGGTTTGGTGACGAGAGACCCCACTTAAACCTCACTGTTTTTTTTTTATTTTATTTTTTTTAATAAATATTCAGATTTAATGCTTTCATATTTATTATAGAAAATGAAGTCACACTGCCTTCTGCCCCGCCTTGCTGCCCTGCTTCCTTATTGAAGGTTGTGGTAATTATGCTATTGTCCTCATTATGGCTTACGTCACACTTCCACATTTACGCACAAAGCTCAGACATCTGTTCTCTAGACTCTGCACATTTGTTTAATGATGTAATGCACCATGTCTCTCTGTCACCCTTTCACTGTACTTTGCCTATTTCCATATTTGCTAAGCCTCCACCCATTTCTGTTGCCATTTCCAGTTTTGGTTCCCTTTTCTGCACAGAGTACAAGTGAATATCCATTTGCAGTTAAGATTGTCTTAGATTGCTTTGAGTAGCATAATGTTATGAGTATGAATAAGAATTAACAATAAGAAAAGATTTTTGAGTTTTTGATTAGGTATTTATTTACATAGATTTAGGATGTTTGTAGTTGAAACCTTATCTTTGTGTATATAAAACACTTGAAGGACCAAAACTTTGCAGTGTTTATATAATTTTAGCAGTACAGGCATACTGGAAGTATGAGGAGGAGGATGTGGATTCTTTATTTTATTTTTTATTTTTTTATGCTTTAAAATTTTAAAGTGTCATCTCCGTGAAATAGTTAGTAATCATTATTTTTACTAAAGGTAGGGCATCGGTGGCACAGTGGTAGACTTGCCATTCTTCTTCTGACTTCTGCCATGCGCAAAGCCCGAGTTTACGCCCTAGCCAGTGCCCTGTACGTCGGCACTTGGTTACAGGGTACCCTTAGTGCTGGTTCGGAGCCTGAATAAATATATTGCATCATAAAGAGTCTGTAAAATTTTTTTTAAGGCAACATATTTATTCAGACGCTGAACCAGCACTAAGGGTACCCCCTAACCCAGTGTCGACGTGTGCGGATTAGATGATCTGCTGTGGCGACACCCTTGCCGGGAGCAGCCGAAAGACCACCAATCAAGAAAGCGTGTGTAGCTTAAAACCTGTGCAAAAATCAAATGTGTAGATTCTATGATCCATATCATCATCATCACCACATTGGTAAAGATTCTCAGTCATCTAAGTGAGGTTCTGGAAACCTCTGGAAGTGTGCAGAGTCAAGCGTGCACACCCACTGTAAAATAAGGTAGTGGCTTAATGATGCTTTAGGCTTGGGGGGTGGTGGTGGTTGTTGCTGTTGATATTGTTGTTTGGTGAATGTTAAACACCTGAATGAGTTAAAGAGCTCAGTCTACATGAGCAAATGTGAGAATATAAAAATAATTTATAATGCTTTTCATGGAGGAGTGATTTCTGTAGAAGTGTCTTCAACCTTGGCAAGCATTACAGGAAATAGTCCATCTTTGTCTTGTGCATGTCATTTTATTTACTTTTTTAACTTTTTCATGAGTGGTGGCAGTTATTCTGGAGTAAGCGTATATTTAATGTATGTACAAGCAGGATGAAATTCCCTGCAGACTTAAATCTTTCTAAATGTTTTACAGAAGGGAAACTACATGCAACATTTCCCTCACAATCAGAGCTATTATTAGTGGTGGTTTTGGAACATTCCTGCGTAATGATTGTAAAAAAGTACAGACAGAGGGAAAACTGGGAGAGTGAACAAGTTAGCTGCCTGGCCGAGTAGTTTAAAGTGTTGTGGCTTAATGGAAATGAAATTAAATCATAGAATGTGGGTCGTTTGAGTGTGATTGTGATTGTTAGAGTATACAGTATGTCATCACTTATATGCTCTCTCCATTACCTCAGATCCACTCTACTGGTGGCATTTTGTTTGTACAGTAACATGCAAGAGAATGAATCACAATCACCTCATTGTTGTAAAGCCTCCTCATTATAGGACAATATGGCCTATTTTTCCTTTTATTCCACCTCTGCAAACTGCAACACACCATCTAAGAGGTCAAAATTTGAGAACTCGGGATGTTACATTTATTTTGTAATCATCAGAGCTGACTAACTCTTGTGTGGGCAGTTACATAGGTCCTTGTATATTATGAAGATTTTATGATGAAGGTATAAATATGTATGAAAACTTTACAGTGTATATCAACCAAGAGAAAGCCTTCGGTAAATCAAAAGTCATCTTCTGATTCAACACATTTGTTGACTGTTATGCGGATGTGATCTAATTCTCCCCAGGATTGCAATGTGCTGTTGTTTTGCTGACATATGGTGTGCACAAGCACTGTGAACCCTGCATTTGCTGTCCTCTTATAACAGAAGTGAACGAGATGATTGGGAAGCATTATGCTCAAAGTTGAACTGGGAGCCTTCAATAAGTCCATGGTTTTCATAGGACAGTTTTGTGCAAACAAAAGTTAAACCTTGTATGTTTATCACTATAGTTTTGTCAATTCTAAATATCCTATATTTATGACATTTTGTCTTTCAGTTATGCCCTGGCAGATGAAGCATATCGGTCTCTTCGGGATCAAGATAAGGACCAGTGCATTCTCATAACTGGAGAAAGTGGTGCAGGAAAGACTGGTAAGGCTAATGTATATGATATGATATATGATGCATGTGTATGATGAATATGACCTTTTGCATAGCACAATATTATGTGATGATAAATGCAGTGCAAAACTGTAACCTTTTGAAGAGATAAAAAACTTAATTTAACCTGCCTTGGTGTTTGAGGTTGTAACAATTTGAATTCTGTATATAAACAGTACAGGGAGTTGTGTTACAGTTGCTAATTTTCATTGAATTTCTCAGTTGTAGTCTGTAGTCCGATAATGTTTGCCATATGTAGTCGAGTATCAAAAAGAAAAAGTTACACATTATTGGGATGAGTATCACTTTTGGCCTCCATGGCCTTTTCACACGTGGTGGCCATCTTAAAGGCCAGTGCTTGTATGTGTGTTTGTGTTTACAATGCCTAATCCCACACTATTCATAAACTTCCTCAGTTAGTTGTTACAAACTAATAATAGTTCTGCTGTAATATGGCCTTTTCCTGCCTCTTTTTCAATGTAATGTGCTTATTGAACCACAGTAAGATGATTTCAGGCATCCTGTGATGTAGCAGTCTGCCAGTCTTAGCCTAGCTTTAAAAAGTGAATGAGGTTATGTTGATCTCTGTGTGTTATGCTCCACTTTATCCTGTCACTCTAGCACTGGGTCAGCTGCACTTTGTTTGGGCTTGCCGTAGCTGCAGAAAATGATAGCAATGACGGCATTTACAGTGCTTTTTCCAATGACTAGTGACTGATAGATATGATTTGATGCATAACCAGGAATTCGTCTGCCAAATCAAGCAAATCGTCTTATCAGCATGACTTACTGTTTTGCGTTTAAATGGAACTTGAATTGATATGCTCTGTTGCATACATCTTTGTGGATCTTACATTAGCAGGAAAATGCAGGTAGACCAGTGAGTAAGCAGTGAGATCATTTGGGATTTTTGTAATCTCCTTATCATTTGTGTAGTTTACAGGCTGATAAGTGTGCGAGTATGTAGGTAATAGAATTACATTATAAGTGCACTTAACTGATGATCAAAATGTGTTGCACAATGAACTAATTTGAAGTTTGGATAAAAAGTTGCCTATTATTTTGTTGGAACGTGTTTAGCATTATTACCACAGCAAATGTGTGCAGTATTGTTTCAAGAACTTGTGCAACATCACAATATTCATTTCTGTCCAGAGTTGCATAAGTCATATGAAAAATGATTCATCATGCTCCCAGAACCACTCAGTTTGAGCCTGATGAATCTTGGCGTTGGATCCTGGAATAAAAAAAAAAATCTGTTGGATAACCTATAGATTAATACATTCAGGTAGTCAGCGGTCTTAATTTGATTGCCACATAACACTGCTGAGCCTAGACCTGACCAACTGAAGGAACCCCAGAACATAACACTGTCTCCAGAGGCTTATAGAGGGGCACCATTAATGATGAGTGTGTGCACTTCCCTTCTTACCCTGACACACACACGCCTCTGGAATAGGATCAATCTGGGCTCGTCAGACCACATGATCTTTTCCATTGCTCCATGTTTTAAGCTACTCACTGCATCAGTTTGGGTTAGAGGATTGCTGGCAGCTTAAACATATTAATCACTCTCATAGTAATACTCTCAAGTATTTGCTTCCAACTGGTGACTTCTTTGGCAGGCAGTGCATGAAAGTTATTTAGGATAAATATAAAAATATATCTGCATTTAATTGTTTTGTTAGATTATTTTATAGATGCTTTACCACACAAAACCTTTTGGCCATAGATAGTTTTGGAAAAGTACATTTTCACTAATATTTTACTTTATTTGTTTGATAATTCGACTTGATGTACAGTATTATTGCTTTAAATGTAATTTCATATATTAAGTACTGTGAAGTCATATTGTATTTTTTCCATTAGCTTTTTTTTTTTCTTTTTCTAATGAGTTTAAACTATTTACTCCCCATAAAAATAGTTTCATGTATTGTTCAATGCAATTTTATTATTATTTTGTTTATTTATTTATAAATTTTATTAATAAAAATCCACATGGGATGTACAGGAACAATAATCACTCATCCTAGTATGATTTTTAGTTCCTGTTCATATCCAGAACATTTCTCATACCAAGTCTTTTTTCAGAAGTTGACACGTACGGTCATTAGCTCAAGAGCAGTATAATATAGACTTGGGAAAAATAATTGTAATTATATGATGGAAAAATTAATAAAAGTCTTTAGTTGAACATTGATTCTTGGATTTGGCCCTGTACCACTTAAGTGATTGGCATTTTATTACTATGATATTAAATGTTGAGGTTGAAGAGGATTTTGTGGGAGGGGGAAGTGTGTTTATAGTGGAGTTAGGGTGGGATGGGAAAGCTGAGCTGAACCAAAATGACATAAGGGGGATTTTGAGGAGCGGCCTTTTTTCATCTGGAAGTCTCTGACCTCCGACCTCTCTCATTGTACTATGTGTTCCAGAGGCTAGCAAGCTGGTGATGTCATATGTGGCTGCGGTGTGTGGAAAGGGCCAGGAGGTGAACAAGGTGAAAGAGCAGCTGCTGCAGTCCAATCCTGTACTAGAGGGTATGTGTAAAGCTCTGTTACTTTCACCAAACATCTTCAGTTATGTCTGTTGATTGCCTAACCACCCAATAGTGACCATGTGCTAAAAGCATCTGTCATCCTCAAGCACTAATAATAGGTAGCAGAACCTCATGAAATTCAACTGACAGAATAAACCTTAGACTTTTATATTTCATTAGGTTCCTGCAAAGAATGATTATCTAGCTCACAAAATAAAAGATTTGGCCTATTGCATCTTCTAATTAAATTGTATTAGTTGAAATGGCTCTAAGTGGCCCTCACCTCTTAACATGTTTGAAAACAGGGTTCTGATAAATACTTTCCTCTCCATTTTCATAGTATTGCCCCTCCTTAAGCTGCTTGCCTTTGACTGTTAATGGAGCACAAAGCTCTCTGCTGCCTGATCGCAGACAGGAATGTGTGTTTTTAACGTGGGGCCATGCACAGGAAATGCCCATGAGCAATGAAGTGCCCGGCCGAGTCCCACATCTGTGAGAGTTTAGCTGCTGGCTGTAATGATCTCCACTCCTGAAGCTCGGTAGATTTTCTACTCCATGGCCTCACTCCTGTACTTGCTCTGTGCAGCCAGAACTGAAGCAGTGTACTCCGAAGTTCAAAACAAGATTACTTCCAATTTTAACATACAGGCTCCTATCAGTCATGCTTTTAAAGTTACAGCAAAGTTTAATTAGAGGGTAAAACACTATATGGGCCATAAACAGTTAAAATAGAAAATATGTGTGTACACACACATAGACACACACGCATTGTGTAGATACAGTAGCTACCAGTAAGGAAATTTAATTTTTGTATGCGTTTTCCCCCTTTGTAGCTTTTGGAAATGCTAAAACTGTGAGGAATGACAACTCTTCTCGATTTGTAAGTATTTTTTTTTTTTATGCAGTGTGCTTTGTGGCTGGCTTGCTGCACTAAGTGTCTTTCGTTTACATTAGATTAAGCTCATGTAGAGTGTTGATTCAGGTAACAACCTCTGTCAAAGCAGCTTTTTTCCCCCTCTAAATGGTTTTCCTGGCTGTGAATATATTTAATAAGGAAGAATCCAGGAGTCCAAAATGCTACTGACATTTAATGAACCATCATTCCTTTTTTTTTTTAAATATAGATTCTTCTGCCTATTAACCATCAGTTATGTTTGGCACTACTGTTCTTTAAATGGGTACTAGTACTGCACAAAGCAGAATTCTAACACAACACTAGTTGTAACTTCCCTGGCAACTACATCATGCTGTACAAAAGTATGCATCAGGTCTCACTGGGTGTGTCTGCAGACGCCTCTTAGTTTTAGAGCGATGCACACAACAGCTTGCACTGAAAAAGATTACCATCAAGGCACAACATTGTGCATGTGTACATGCTTGTATTCTCTGTGTGTGTGTGCGTGTGAATGATTGTTGCCTGATCAGAGAACTTGTTAGCTCAAAATTCTTTTCCTTCCCAAGCCTTTCCAGTGGATAAGCATTATTTAATGGGCTAAATGGCCGAGTGATTGCTGAGAGGTTTCAGGAATATTATTGAAATCTATCCAAAATCTACATATTAATTGTAAATCTGAGATAACAAAATGGCTAAATATAGGAATACATTTTACAATGGGGCAAACCTGGGTATTATTAGTAATGTTGCAAAAAAACATGTATTATTAGTAATGTTATATATGTTTTGTATCCGTTAACGTTACAATAATATTTCCATGGCATGTAAATGCATTTAGAGAGTCCATCCGAAGGGGGAACAAAAAAACATTAGATTCCAGCATGCAGATCTGAGGGGACATGGAGTTGTGCAGGAGTGTTCTCACGCTCACTACAGGCTTTTAAGAGAGTGGGGGACTGTGGGCTGTTTTTAGATTCTTTCTTGATGTCATTGCATGATTCCAGACTTCTTCAATTAGTGCAGAGCTCCAGAGTCACTACATGTTCTGTGCAAGAATGCCACAATTTCATGTGCAACTGCTGTCAGATCTTTAAATGCCTTTTTTTTTTTTTTTTTTTTTTTTTGTATTCTTCTTTACCGTGGAGGGGAAAAAAGTAATACGTTATTTCCCGTGCCTGGCACACAGTTATTGAATTTGGCTGCAGTTTTTGAGGCTGTAGCATTGAAGAGCCATTCACTGAGGAGAAAAAAAAAGAGTGAAAGACATTTCCAGACAGGACACTTACTGTTACTTTTCACTTTTAAGTTAGGATAGAGAGCAGTTTCTTTACTTGTAACTCGTTACTTCAGCAAAAATTTATATTCTACTTTATGAATAAGCCTGACTAAGTGTGAGCTGGGTTAAGGAAACATTCTCATACTCGCTCTCTTGAGGAAGTCTTGTGTTTTTAGCTCAATTTCCAGTCACTAGAGCTTTTCTGCTTTTTACTTTATTCTATAATTTAAAGCCACAACATGTGGTAATTTACTTTTAGCCTGACACTAAGAAGTATTAAAGGACCTGGTGCAATCTCTTCATAGGACTGAGACACACTGGTCCTTCATATCTTATAAGAGTGTAGGGCTAAAATAGAAGCTAGTATAAAAATATCACCATTTTATTTCCCTTTATTTGTAGCTCTTTATTGTTTTATGAATATATTTTATTCTAAATCCGCAGGGGAAGTACATGGACATCGAGTTTGACTTCAAAGGGGATCCACTGGGTGGCGTCATCAGTAACTGTGAGTATAATTACAGGATCAATAATGGGTTAGCCCATTAAACAGCACCTCCCTGAGGCTCACTGTCTATTAGAGAAGCAGTGCTTTTCCAACAAGGTTCTCAGATCCAGCTGTGGGTTCAGAGTGAAGGTTGCAGCAAACAGCAGTGGAGCTCTGTCCTGCTGCAAACCACCCAAATGTGTTCTCCTCCCGCAGTAATGTTAGTGGGTTGAAACACACGAATACAGGGTGTGCTCCAAAGAGCTTGGGCTTGGATTAGCCTTTCCTGCACGTCACACTCTGACACCCAAGCATTCCCAGATCATTTGCCATGGATACTGTATCCACACAACCAATTTTATACAACTCTGGATGCCACTGTTTGCTCCATTGTTGTGTGTTCTGTGACTATAAATTCCCTGCGACTGTGAGAGAGCCAAACTAAAAGGGAAAATTTTTAATCTCATAAAACAGTGCTTAATATTTTAAACATGTTCTTGTATGTTTTGCATTATCTCACAAACATCACCAATGACATCAGTAGTACCCTTATGTAATAGTTGTTTTGTAATCTGGATTGTGTTTTAGTTGAGTTGGTGATTATGTGGCATGTCCCTGTCCATGTGAGGCGGGAGGAGAGAGTGAATGAACCAGTGTTTGTTTTTCCAATGAAAGTTCATTGGTACAGCTAAACTTTCTCTTGTTCTTTTTCTACTCTACTTTTTTTTTAATCTTTACTTTTTATTGTCTGCCCTTTGGATTATGAGATCTGCTTTATTGCTTTCAGCTTTCCATAGTTTTGATACTGTTAACAATTGTTGGATGAATTTGGATTAAAGGTGAATTTCCTTAACCTGATACATGGATATTATGAAAGTGTGTTGTTGGTAGGACTTTTCTGTTGAATGTACAAAAGGTGAAAGTGCAAACGTGTGTCTCTTTCATCTGAGGAAAATTTACTTAACTTTCATAAACCTCAACCTTTTATTTAAAAAAAGTTTTTAGTAACATTTTTGTTTGTAGAAGAGCCCTTTAATGGGTTAAACCAGCTCTGCAAACATCATCCGTCTAAACATTAACACTCACTCACTCACTCATCTTCTATACCGCTTTATCCTGTATTCAGGGTCGAGGGGACCTGGAGCATATCCCAGGAGGCTTAGAGCAAGAGGCAGGGTACACTCTGGACAGAGTGCCAATCTATCACAGGGTGCACACACACACACTACGGGCAATTTGGAACGTCAGTTAACCTTACCTACATGTCTTTGGAATGTGGGAGGAAACCGGAGTACCCGGACGAAACCCATCAAGCACGGGAGAATGTGCAAACTCCATGCACACAGAGACGGGAATCGAACTCGGACCCTGGAGGTGCAAGGCGACAGCGCTAACCACTATACCACCATAGCGCCACCATTAACACGAAGTGTAAATAAGTCAAATGATTTCTATGATGATTATAAGCAAGTAATTATATATATTATAATTAGAGTAAAAAAGTTAAATTTAAGTACGATTTATATTAGAAATTAGCTAAAATTATATAAAAGTGAGGTTGTGAAGAGGTTATACGGGGTGGCCCAAATGTCTAGATCTATAAGTTAATACGTACAGTAGATTTGAAGAAATAAATGAAAGGAAATGCTTAAATTCACAGCCCCTCAAACTTCACATGCATTAAATGCAAGAATGTTGAACGTTTCTTGCTAATGTTACAGAGATGATTTTCTGCTTTAGTGTTTTAGTTGTTCTGGGCTGATTCTGTTAGACTTCTTCCTTACTTCAGTTTCAAAGCCATCTTTGGTGTGAAATAAAAAAAAATATTGAGTTTAATATAAGTAAAAATGCCCATGAAGCTGGACTTTTGAACAATTCTGTATATTTCAGGACATGAGTCTTTCTGCCTTAAGTTATATTGTTTTTCTTTTCTTTCATTTTAAAAAGTGTGATAAAACTCAGTAACCTTGGAAAAGGGATATGACATGCCTGCGCTAATCAGAAGTCTCGTATGAATATTGATAGTGAAAAGGAAATTCCGAAATCTCTAGATAAGACCGGATTAAAAACTTTATGATCATAATGTTGGCTATAATAATTGCGCTTCGTGAGTAGTGAGGCACGTTTCCCAGGCTTCCAGATACCTCTCTTGTGAAATTTCCTGTTTCAGTGCAAACACAAAAGACAATGGGAGACTACATACCCTGCAGACACCTTGAGTATGCAAATATTTGTCTCTTATGGAAAGCAACACCTTGTGTGTTCTTCAGGTGCACTTTGGAGGGGTGCCCTTGTTGAATATTCAGCTGGTCAGTGAAATGGAAAAAAAAAAAAACATAAGTTGTTCTTAGCTATGATATAATGCTTTCTTTCTTCAGATCTTTTGGAGAAATCTCGTGTTGTGAAGCAGCCAAGAGGAGAAAGAAATTTCCACATCTTTTACCAGCTATTATCTGGAGCATCAGATGAAACACTCAGTAAGAGACAACAAGCATGTACATGCTCTGCTCTTAGGGTTGTCACTTAAACATTTACACATTGACGTTATTTTTATGCATAGGGTTTTCCAGAACTAAAGCAAGAAAAGTTTTATTTTTTAAACTGAAGAAAGAACCCTGGATAACTTGACCAGCAGCTATTGTTTTCACTTGTTTTACTACACCCTGGCCATTGTTGACATGCTTACTGTTGAAGAACAATATAGTGGGCTTTAATTTCAGACATCAAATAGCTGTAGGACCCTAAGGCCAATGTGCCTTTGTAATTCTAGCTTTGTAATTCTAGCTGAAATGTGTTTTGGGGGTATTTAATGTCATAATTGAATGAGAATTGTGTGCGTCACCATGGTGGAGAATCTACTATGTTCTTTTATTTTCCAGAAAAACTAAAGCTGGAACGAGACGTCAGCAAATATAATTATCTTAGTCTTGATTCTGCCACAGTCAATGGACATGATGATGCCGCAAATTTCAGGACGGTCAGGGTGAGTCGGCTATTTAGTCACGTATTTTCCATCAACATCATATTAAAGAAAAGGATCATAATAGATGAGCTAAAGTTAACTTTGCATCTATAGAAGGTACACTCAGTAACAGCCAACACATGGACTGGGCATTACTCACTAGTAAGCTGGTTATTTTGAAATGTGTTTTCTGATGCAAGCATGCTGAAGGATGGCCACAGCCAGTATTACTCAGTTAACATCTAGTGTCCAAAATGCAGAATGACAAATGTCTTCATACAGAATTATAGACACAACAGCATCTTTATTACAAAGGAAATAATAGTCCTTTATTCATCGGGGCATATGCCTTCCTCACAGCTGACGAAATTTAAAATGAATAAATTCCAAGTGTTTAAACAAATTTCATAAATAAGAATAAACATTTGCAAAACATAAACTGTAAAGTTAATAGTTTTTAGATGACCCTCATCTACCAAAGCAATTACTATGTTATTATCCATATCATCATAGATCAGTTTTTTTTTCCTTTTAATATCTAATAAAGCTGTTCCATAGTAGGGTAGGCCTACTTTTGTCCATGCTTTTTAAGATCGAGTCTGAGGTGTTCATAGCATGTCACTGTGGCTGCGTATATTTGAAGACACTTTACCCAGACGAAAGCTTGGTTTAATTTCACAAGCACCAGGCCTTAACAGAAGTGAGTAGCAGTTGTCTCATAACCAAAGTTTTCCAACTGTGGCTTTTCCTACTCTTTATCTCCATACATACAGTAAAATGTGATATAATGTCTTGGAATTATATTCCACCATTTTTTTATTTTTTTATTTTTTTATCACTTTACACTGTCCTTGTTTATCATGTTCTGTTCTAGCCACTATCATTAGATGTCTGCATCCGACAGAACTGGTTTGAATTAGTGACTGCAGCAGACACGGAACAACACTTTGAAGCACAACTCTGCTCTGCATTTAGAAAACTATAGTTCAGCTAGTTCTACCCTCCAAGTCTCTGTCTCCCCCTTAAGAGATCTTATCCTAATAATTGGAGAATACTTCAATATACCTCCTTATAATTTATTCAGGCTAATGCTGCCGTTAGGGTTAGAGAGTTTTTTTTTTTTTTTTTTTTTCTCCCCTCAAATTAAGATTTAATTTACAATTATTTTGGTCATTTTTTTTATAAGGATTTACAGAATGCTGCACACAGCAGAAAACTGTTTACATAATCTGCTTTACATTCTAACATAGAGAAACAAAAAAAGAACAGGCTATACTTACTGAAGGCTTAATCTGTGATTATTATGACATGCTCATTTTTATCTTTTAAGTTAGGATGAGGACATGAGTGAATAGTCAAAGCTCTATGAGCTCTGATGCGAATCCTCTCCACTATGTTATTTGCTTATACATTTGGTTTGGAAGAGGGATATATCTAAACCCGCTGTAATAATGCTTGTAGTCAGATAAAAAAAAATAACACACAATTCCTAAATAATTTGGTTAAATCCTTTCTTACAATTCTTCCTTCCAAACATATCTAAGGGTCTCCTCCTCTCCATGACCTTCCTGCCCTTACATTTCCAGCATCAGCCCACGGTTTCCATAAACACACAAACTTCTGTGTATTGTATAATGACCATGATATCCGGCATAGTCATATTAGTACATTGTTTTTACCAAGCAAACTTGGCTTCCAGCTCATCAATTATTTGAACAGAAGTGACTGGGGAATATTCTCTTTCCTTATCCAGAATGCCATGCAGATTGTGGGGTTCATGGAGGACGAGGTGCAGTCTGTGCTGGAGCTGGTGGCTGCTGTGCTCAAGCTGGGCAACATAGAGTTTAAGCCTGAGTCCCGTGTCAACGGCTTCGATGAGAGCCGTGTTAAGGACAAGAATGGTGAGCATTTCATTCAATGAAAAGGTTTTATCTATCCTCTGCTTTTGCAAGTGCAGGCAAGTTAATGCAAATGCAAATCTGATACATTTATTCTGTTTGCATGAATAAGGAATTCATGTGTAGTGAATCTCATGCAGTGGTGGATGAAGTACACAAAACCTGGACTTTATTCAAAGTAGAGATACCCTAGGTCAAATAATACTCCAGTCAAATTGGAAGTTTTAACAGCTTTAAACTACAAACTAAAGTGAAACCGCTTACTAGGTAATGGAAATGGACAACGTTTCAGGTGATTTACTACTTTCAGCCTGCTTTGCTTTTGTTGTAATGGCTTGTGGTGTAGTAACACGAGGCTGCTCAAGACCTGGCAAACTAGCCCTGCACAGAACACTAGGCTAGTCAAGGTAATGACACATCTATTTTGAACACGTAGACACTGAACGATTTTGCTGCTGTAAGCTAAAATTAGCTGCCTCATCAAAGAACAGCACCACTAGCACAAAACTGGCTTACATCTTTGTTTGCTCAGATTTAAGGGAGAATTCTTGTAAGAAGAAATTGTATGGGAATGAGGCAGGCAGAGGAGACATTTGAATGTGGAAGACTTTCCTCTCTCCCACATTTACAAAACTAGTTCGGAATGGGTCTTGAAATGCCGAGTTAGTGTCTGCACTTTCTGCTGCAGTTTTCCAGTTTCTGCTCACTAATGTAGGCAGTTGCATGTTTTGTGTAGTAATATTCAGTGTTCACTGGGTAGATTCATCTATTGGATGGAACCAACAGGTCAAAGAAAATCAGCCAAAATAAAGTGCATGCTGTACCATGAATGGTGTGCTTTAAATTGGACAATAGTTCTGTTTTGTTTGTATTTTTTAACTAAACAGACTATCACACCATGTATTGGTGAAAGTACAGTATTTTGCTTTAAAATGTAGTGTAGTAAACTAAATATCCCCCAAGTGAAAAGAAAACTTTTATTAAAGTACAGTCACTTGAAAAAGTATTTAATTACAGTAAGGGATTATATTGACCCTGTTCCACCAGAGGACCAAATCTAATACTCTTTTTACCATGTCTCTGGTACACCTGGTTGATCTCTACTGCCATCTGTTGATATTTTCTTTACAGGTTTTTAAAACTGATACTGTTTGTATTTAGGAATACTGTATGTATTTAGGAAGCAAACCTTATTCCCGATATTGATTGAGTGAGCAATAAATTTGTTAATAGTCTAGCACATAGCACAGGGGTACTGAAAGCAAATTTAAGACAATCCGTTCAACACTTTTTTTTTTTTTTTTTTCTCTTTGAGCCAAGGTCTGAATTTTAGGTTTGTGTTAGGATTCGTATTTCTCTCTCTCTCTAGATGATTATTTTGTATGCAGTGGTGTTAATTATTTTATATAATCTATAAAAAATAAGCAACTTAAATTTCCATAACATTTCACCTTAGACTGTTGTGGACATGTTTGCTCAAACAACCGCTGTTTTGCCTCAGTTCTTTATATTATTGCCACGGTTTCTGCAACATACAGTATGACACAAATTGGTTTTAAACTTCCCACAGGAAGAATAAACATATATTGATCTGTCCATTTATCTTTGAACGTCCTGTCTTCATAGTTTACTACATCTTTTTTTTTTTTTTTTGTAAACCATGCTCTCTGCTTTCATTTTCATGTTTCTGTTTTTCTGTCCATACCTGTAGACTGTCGCGTTGATTGGCTCTGTTGAGTGATGTGTATAGCCACGCCCACCTTGGTGTATTTATCATTTATCAGAAATCGGGGTCCAGATAGAATTGTTGCTCAGTCCGGATCCGGACTGCGGTCTACTGTTAATGATGCCCGATCTAGCAGATCTGTCATGGATAATAATTTGCATGTCCTTATGACTCAAAAAAAAAAAAAAAAAGCTAACACTTTATTAAATTAAATATGTTTAGGTGTCATACATTAAGTGCCCCCATATATGTGGACTTAAAAGTAATATTTTGTGAGGAATGCTATGCTTTTTCAGTCAACTCCCATGTTCACATCTTTACTTATAATTGTTAGTAGTCTGGAAAAGGATGCATTTTTTTTGTTAGTCCCTTTATCAGAGTCTGATAACCCTAGGTCTGATACTGACCAGATCTTTTGACAGACCTCTCAGTGGGGCACCTTAAAAGGTTTCCTGCTTAAACTTTTATGCAAGTACTCAATATGCAGAAATTCTACTTTCAGCAGGACTAGAGTCATTAGACCATTAATCATGATGTTGCTCTGATAGGCAGTAGGATATAAGCAAACATTAAATGCATATGTCATTAAACTGTAATGTTTCCAATGTGGAATAATTTACATACATTTATTTTCTCTTATACTTTAACAGTGTG
Source organism: Clarias laeviceps (assembly GCA_030014305.1). Classification (NCBI taxonomy): domain Eukaryota; kingdom Metazoa; phylum Chordata; class Actinopteri; order Siluriformes; family Clariidae; genus Clarias; species Clarias laeviceps. The sequence goes on along the minus strand of JAQMYJ010000036.1, from coordinate 16,319,147 downwards.
GTTAGCCTTTCTGTTCTGTAACTTTCCTGTACTGTTCCTGTCTCAGATCTGAAGGAGATGTGTGAGCTGTTGGGCATTGATCAGTCAGTGCTGGAACGAGCCTTCAGCTATCGCACTGTGGAAGCTAAGATGGAGAAAGTGTCAACAACACTCAACGTTGCTCAGGTTGGCTTAATTCATCCCTCTTACCACCTATTATTTCTTCTCTTCCATTGTCTCTTCCATTGTATATATATGTTTTGTTCCCACTACATTATGCTAGTGAAATCATTCCTTTAATATTGTATCTTTAAATATTAATCAGTAGAGTATAAATGCACGAATGATCCAAACATTGATTGTACATTTATATTATTTAACCATTTTAAACAGCATTCAAAGAATTTGTATGAGATTGTATACTTCTAGTTGCTAGTCTAGAGAACAGATCTGGTTTCTTAAGCCATTCCACAGAGCTGGAATATTACTCTAAAGGTCGGGCTTTCTTTTTGCAAATGTCCAACAAGATTCAGCAAGCACAGCAGAAAATTTGCATACAGTAGTTTCAGGTCTTAACATTCACCAAGAAGTTCTTTTTGCCCTTAGCTTCATAAAGTTTTATGATATTTTCTTTAAATATCAGAATCTGTATTAATTATAATCTCTGTGATGTTCTAGCCAGGTGATGTTCTATCTGAATGTCATTAGCTTAATGTCATATTGATGGATTATTTTTTATATATATATATATATATACTCAGCTCTTGAGATGTAAGACTGAAAAATTTTTATTTTGTCCTTTTTACACATAATTATTGACAGAATTATTATTAAAGCTTAAGCATATAACAAAAAAATTATCTGTTTGTTTTAGGCCTATTATGCACGTGATGCACTTGCCAAAAACTTATATAGCCGCATGTTCAGTTGGCTGGTGAATCGAATAAACGAAAGCATCAAGGTATGGACCCAAAATTATGTTTGAATTATTTTATCATCTTTAATGCTCAACCCTGAATGACGCTTTGTCATTTCTTTATGTTTAGGCTCAGACCAAAGCCCGGAAGAAGGTTATGGGGGTGCTGGATATTTATGGTTTTGAGATCTTTGAGGTAAGGTTAATCCAGGAGGAGCCAGTTGCTTGTTAGACTTGGTGGATAATAAATAAGGGAACAGTATCAATAAAATACATGTCTGGTACTTTAAACAAGGCATAAGAGATGTAAAATGCTTCCTTTTTGCACTAATCAAGAAATACTATGACACACTACCAAGTCACTGTATGAGTAATTCGTATTTAGTGTTTAACGCAACACTGAACAAGACATTTCAAATTCATTGTGCTTATATTATTATAAATATATTTTGTAAAGCTGTGAATTCAGTTATGCCATTTGGTGCCATTCAGTCTACCGATGTCAAGCATGCCTAACAGGAAATGGCTATATTCACAACCTAATGGTTTGCTTGCAGGTATTTGTACGTCACACTGCTTGTTTTACCACTGGATATGGCAGTAATATTCACCTGTCTGTAAAATTCACTACTGTTTATTTGCCTTTGTTCATTACTTTTGCTTGCTGTCTGACTGTGTTCCTTTCTCCTCAATGTCGTTATTGTTGTTTGTTGTTGTGTCTTGGACAACAGGATGTAAGTACTCCTCTGAGGATACGATATGGAAGTGTGCTTGCGGGGATTAGAGCCTTTGATCCTAGACTTAATTTAGACTTTGTCTTTATAATTTTATACTTCAAAGGTGCATGACCAGCTGTGAGGTGCAACATTAGCTGCAGTATTAGCAATGTCAATGTACCTTGGGTACCTGGCATTACATCACTGGATGTAGTAAAGTTTGTAAAGTAAAGTTGCTGAAACAGCCCCAGATTTACAGTGCTTTCCAAGTAGTTGCTGTATAGGGAATAGCTAATATGACCATGGACCCATTATACTCTTGCACTTTGAAAAAGCAGCTGTTGAACCCGATTTCGCTTCAGGCTGAAGTGCCAATAGGTTATGTTTGTAGGGAGGCCAGCTGTAAACTGGTAGTGCCAAGTTAAACAAAGAGATGACTGGGTTTTTCCAGTCTACTATATGCAGCCTTTTGAATTAGTTTTGCAGCTTTTGGTTGGTGCCAAAAGCACACCAGTAGCTTTTGGACTAACATACCACCAGATTTGTTTCTGAATGGCAGAAGTGAACACAAAAAGCCTGTCATAAAACGAGACAAAAGTCTTATTAAGAAATAAACAAATGTTTTGCAAATGGCAATCTGATCATCATCTAACCTGTAACAAATGAATCATAACACTAATAGTCATCATTTAACCGTTAACCATAAATAATAACCTTACTGCTACTGCTATATTAACATTTCACAAGAGAATATATTTAGATGTTTGTGTTTGTTTGTAAGTGTTTATTTTTTATTATTATCTTGTTTTTATTTCTTTATTTTATTTTATTTTATTAGATTACTATGTTATTTTATTATTTATGTGAAGTACTTTGGGGCATTCTTGTTGTTAAAGT
>JAQMYJ010000036.1:16305022-16316539 GCA_030014305.1 Clarias laeviceps | reverse complement strand
TTTATTTTATTTTATTAGATTACTATGTTATTTTATTATTTATGTGAAGTACTTTGGGGCATTCTTGTTGTTAAAGTGCTATACAAATAAAGATGAGTTGAGTGTTAATAAAGTATATTTTGGTTTTATGCATTTTAATTATAAAAATACATTGCTAATTAGAAATATCAAGGTATCCCTTCTGCTTTATGTGCACAAAATTCATATATAAACTTTCAAAGAACATGAAGGCTGAAGGAGTGCCCGGTTTTATAGAGATATCATATGCAGTCCTGCATTTGTCAAAGTTTGCTGTGCCTAACCTTTATTAATATAATTAACAAGCACATTTACATTGCATCTGGTCCGTCCCACAGGACAACAGCTTCGAGCAGTTTATCATCAACTACTGCAATGAGAAGCTTCAGCAGATCTTCATTGAGCTCACCTTGCGTGAGGAGCAGGAGGAGTATGTGCGTGAGGTATGTTTGTTGTGAAAGTTCTGCAACTATAAAACCTTCTAAAGTAACTTTATGCCAGACGTCTATCAACCCAGATACATTACTACAAATTTGAACATCCTCTTAATTGCCGCATCTTTTCATTATCTTGTCTGCTTCTTTATTTGAATGCTGCTCACTCCTACTCTGCAAGTTTTGCACAGAAGTAATTCCTTTAAACAGCACGGGTAAACACACTTGTCCCTGAGGGCTTTAGGGCTGTGTTTGCTTTCTGAGCACTAACTATGTGCCCTAATGCAGCCATGACCTCCACACTGTAATATTCAGCTTTCTGGACCAGTTCCAGGCCAGTACGTGGGAAAATACCTCAGTCTTGGAGACTGGGGAGGAAAATGCAGTGATCTGGGGAGAAGTCCACCCAGTCCACACTGTAGGCTTCCCCTGTCACTATTTTCCCTCCCACTTACACTCGCTTCATCTTCATGAAGCTGTTCACATAGCTAAATTAGCCTACATCAATTTTCCAGCTCATTACATTTGTAGTCGACCCATGTTGTGGGCTGTGTTTATTACTGAGACCTGACAGATGGTGCTCTCAAATGATTTTGTTTAATTGATTAAAACATATATTTTTTCAAAAACATATTGTTTTTTCCCCCAACAACACTTAACATCATAAAAAGCCCACATGTCCACATATTTTTACCAATATTGTGTATAATCCTATAGATCTTACAAACAAACCGTAGAGATTTAAAGGGTAAAACCATGATCATCATACCCATATGTGGGTCTTCCTTAAACTGTTGCCACAAAGTGTGAAGTTGTCTAGGATGTTATTATGTACAGGGAAACTGTCATGCTGGTATACACCAGTATACCCCTAGGTCCAGTGAAGAGAAATTTTAATTCTGCAACATACAAAGTGAGGTCCGTGAAGACATGGTTTACAAAGGTTGTAGTGGAAGAACTCGAGTGGCCTTCACAGAGCCCTGAACACCTTTGGGATGAACTGGAAAGATGACTGCAGAGCAGACTCTCTCGTATCTCGCACTTCAACATCAGTGCATGATGTTGAATGAGCAAATCCCTACAGACACACTCAAAAAATCTAGTGTAAGGCCTTCTTAGAAAAGTGGACGCTATTTTAAGAGCAAATAGATGAATTAAATCTGGAATAGGATAATGATGATATAGGACACACAGGTGTGGTAGTCAGTTGTCCACAAACTTTTGACTATTAGTTGTAATGATGGCAAATATTGATTCTTGTTTGTGTTACATTACAGGGCATCGAATGGACCAACATTGAGTATTTCAACAATGCCATTATCTGTGACCTCATTGAAAATGTAAGTCAGGCTGACTTCTTTTCAAACAGAAATATTTTCTTTGTTAATTTGTTTGTTTTGCGCTCCATGTTTTTTTGTTTTTGTTTTTTTTCCCCCAAATTATATGTTCAGAATATAAGGGAGTAAGAGTCTATAAGAACATACCATTATCCTTTCACTCAGCGCTTTTTGGTATATGACATCATTCACTAAGCAAGCTATTTAGAATTTAAGTTGGTTTATAATCTATTTTATAACCCCAAGAACAAGAATGGGATCTTGGCCATGCTTGATGAAGAGTGTCTGAGGCCTGGAACCGTGACAGATGAGACTTTCTTAGACAAGCTGAACACTGTTTGTGCTGAACATCAGCATTTCGAGAGCCGCCTGAGCAAAAACTCAAAGTTCCTCACAGACCACAGTTTGCCTCATAGCTGCTTTCGCATCCAGCACTATGCTGGCAAGGTTAGTTACCCACACACGCATGCACAATTGCATTGTCTGTCACTTGATTCAAACATTACCTTAGCTTACATCATCATTTGTTATACTTGTGTGTTGTCACTGAATTTATTTAAAAAACTTATTACGTCATGCTTGAAAAGTGATGTCATCTGTTAAATCCTGTTTAAATCCCTAAAAACTTTATAGAATTGAATAACTGAACTTGAAATACTGTAAATCCTGTGGATTAAACAAAACACTCCAATGTGTTGTAGGTAAAAACAAAATGATAAGAATCTGTCTAACTGACTAACATTTAATTCCTTGTCTAGGTGCTGTATCGGGTAGAGGGTTTTGTGGACAAAAACAATGACCTGCTTTACAGAGACCTGTCCCAGGCTATGTACAAGGCCAACCACAGCTTGATGAAATTTCTTTTCCCAGAGGGCAACCCAGCCAAAATCAACCTGAAGAGGCCTCCTACAGCAGGATTCCAGTTCAAAGCCTCAGTGAGCACACTCATGAGGAACTTACAGACCAAGAACCCTAACTACATTAGGTATAACTGCAATTAATCAGCACCCCAACACACATGTGGCGAGTCATGAAACTTGTTTTAACAGTCCAAACACATAGGCAAAGTTTTAATCTTCCTTGTGTTGTGTTTGTATGTATTTCCAGGTGTATCAAACCCAATGATAAGAAGGCAGCCCAAATCTTTACAGATTCTCTGGTGTGCCACCAAGTGCACTACCTAGGCCTGATGGAAAATGTGCGTGTTAGACGTGCAGGATATGCCTTTCGCCAAGCTTACGAGCCCTGCCTGGAGCGCTACAAGATGCTCTGCAAGCAGACCTGGCCCAGTTGGAAAGGTCCTGCCAGGTCAGACCACCAGCCACATGTATTAGAATATTTAGGTCAGCGGTGGTAGAGCAGATGCTGACTGCTATAAAGATTTTCTGGTTTCAAAATAAAATTTACCGCAACATTGCAAGATATCTAAGCTTAAACTGACTGTAACTGGTAATAATCAGGTGGTAGCTACAGTTAGAATGGAAAATGTGCTTAGTTGCCTAATCCAGAATCAAGGTGTGACAATGACATTCTTTTGGATCATCATTATCATTTCACTGTGTGTATGTGCACGTCATAAGGTTTTGGGGAGAGGGCTAAAATACGCTGGTGGACCTTTTTGAAAGGTAAAAGGGCCATAACAGTGGTTTAAAGCATTTTATTCAGCAATGTGTAAATTAAAACTATAACTTTGACTCAAATGACCCGAGACATGCTATGTCTTGTACTTTCTTTGAGGACAAAACTGTGTCATATCTGGCAGGTAGACAGGTGTCAACATGTCTGGCCTAGTTATGCTGTTTATCTGGGTCAACAATTTGACAGTTCTTATCCAGAGACGTGACTGCTTAAAAACCCAGCTATATCTTGACATGTTGGGACAGAATCCTCACCCATCACTGCCGACCAGGGATGACTCACGTTTCATTGAAAAAATAAGACAGGGTTCTGAATCATATCACATGTTAGAATTGCTTAAGTCGCCTGTATCTCTCATTGGTATGCTGACATCTTTGTTCTCTTCTGCTACCTTTGTGTGTGGGGGAGACTGTAGTCTTTGCTGCATTTTTCTTTGCCCCATCACACTACCAGTACCCTTAGTCATGTCACTGTTTTGTCTGAAGCTGATGTTTGTCTGATACTGTTGCTCATACTGGTATGGATACAGCGATCAACACTATGAGGGACTAAATCATGTCTTGTGTGAATACAGGGAAGGTGTCGAGGTTCTCCTGAAAAACTTGGAGGTGCCCGAAGAAGAGTTCTCCTATGGGCGCTCCAAGATCTTTATCCGGAATCCCAGAACCGTAAGTATATGATATGTGATATGAGATAAGCAAATACGACATTCACAGATTTAGTTTAGTTACTTTAGACCTTTACCAGTAGAAAAGCACAGACAAGATCTATGCTGAAAAATAAAATAGAATAGATTACATTTACATTTTATAATGGCCTGCTTCCTTGGCAATGTGTTTTCATGCAACAGCCTTTCAAACAGGAAGTTGTTCTTTTGCAACTTTATCATCAGCCCTCTTACAAAAAAAAAAGAGGAGGTCAGACACATGGTTTCGCTTATACATTCCAGTTTGCCAGTTAGCATGGGAAAGCAGATTGTAGTTAAAGGCTTCAACGGAGTGAAAAAAATGGCTCTGTGCTAAGTATATACAGTATATCTTGCATCAAATTGTATTAGTAAGGGATTATATTCAGCTTTTCTGGCTCTTTTTACAACAACTTCCAGCTTTATACAGTAGATGTCTAAAAAAAATAAAATAAATAAATAAATAAAAAGAGTATTATTTTCCGACTTTGTGGTCCAGGAATGTTAGGGATGGGGTATACTTGGCAGCCATTGTTAGTATTGTATAATTTTAGAGGATTAGGATATTAGTCTATATATACTTTTTAGCTCTCTTCAAATTAGTGCAAATCTAGTGGCCAGGGAAAAGACCCCCCTAATATGATTAAGTGCCATTAGAAAACTCAAAATGGGAATCCATCCTCATGTGGGTGGAGGTGATTAGTGGGATTTTGATATTATGTGATCAATTATGTTCATGCACTAGGATGAATCAGGAAGGTCCAGAGTTAGTTTTACAAGACCTGCAGAAGTCGTAGTGAGCGTTCATTCATTTATCTTCAGTAACCACTTATTTCTGGACAAGGATGTGGTGGATCCTGAAAGTGTCCCAGGATCACAGGACATAAAGCAGAATGTTCTTTGAATGTGATGCCAATCTAGCACAGGGCATTTTGCACATATATACATTGTTACATAAATATGGCTAATTTAATAGTTCAGCTGCGAGCATAGTTTGGAGGTGTGGGAGAAAACCAGAGAACCTAGAGGAAACCTACACAGACAAGGGAAGAGCATCTGAAGCTGTGAGGCAGCAGTGCTATCTCTTGCAATTTTGCTAATTCACTGTTTGTTTATTGTGGTGTATTTAGTAAGACTCCCAAAATCTTGAGTGACTGGTCACTGTGATCATTACGTGATTTGCTTTTTCTCAGCTGGCATTTTTCATACTGTGGTTTCTGTTCTTTCAGCTCTTTTTCCTGGAGGAGAAAAGAAGGCAGTGTCTGGAGGACTTGGCTACACTTATCCAGAAGATCTATCGTGGATGGAAATGCCGTACACATTTCCTGCTGCTGAAAAAGAGCCAGGTGGTGGTGGCCGCATGGTACCGCAGATATGCTGTAGGTTCATCTTCCTTTCCATGCACAAATTTCCTTTTATTTCCTTGCTGGTTTTGACTTTTTTAAACATTTTTCTGGTTTTAGAACAGCTTATCTACATGAGGGAAACTTTTTCTTGATGTTTTTGATTATAGCAACAAAAGAAATACCAGAAAATCAAGAGTTCCTCCATAGTGGTTCAGTCTTTCATCAGAGGATGGAAGGTAGGAATAAAACTGAGCAATTTCTCTGTTTTCTTTTGGTTATTTCTGGCCACCATGTCTTTGAAAATTGTGCCATCATTTCCTTTCCCTCATCACTTTGTCTCTTCCAGGCTCGCAAGTTGCTGCGTGAACTGAAATACCAGAAGAGATGCAAAGAGGCAGTGACCACTATTTCAGCTTACTGGCATGGAACACAGGTAATGAGTCCCCTTTGAAAGAAAATGATTAACAAAAGGAAACCACCAGTTGGGCAAACATCTCATTTTCAGCTCATCCACCAAACTCCATGGACTTCCGCCAACACATTACATAAGTTGGTCTAGAAAGCAGCTCCAGTGCTTTTCCTTCTTAAACTCACTGTTGCTTATTTCAGGGCTCTTTATCTTTCACTCAGTGCCTCTCACTGTCATTCTTCCCTTCTATTCTAATCCTTATCCCCCTTCTGTGTGCTACTGCCTGGCCCCATCGGCTAACCCCTGCAGGCTCGCTGGGAACTGCAGCGTCTCAAGGAGGAGGTTCGAAATAAACATGCTGTGTCTGCCATTTGGGCAGCCTGGTTGGGAATGAAGGTATTTAAGCAGCTGGCTTGTTTCTGAGGCATTCCAAGCATCCATCCAGTGAAACTATGGTGTCTAGGCATCCACTAACTTCCTATAGCTGGTGTGTGTGACTAATTTTGTTTAGCTCATTTGTAGATTACATTTTTTGAGTTGGATTCTGGGAACATACTAACATCTTTTTCAAACTTTGACTCCTGTAGCAATACCATACTTGCTGGTTCAAATGATGATGCCTTCTGAATTTGCCTTCTGAGTAGACTGTTTGTTTTATTATAATTACATACAGTATTGTACATAATTAGTTCACAATGAATAAGCCTAAATTTAATCTTATATCACAGTCAAAACAAATATTGAAGAATCTTAGGCACAGACAAAGGCATTATCATTGTCATCCTTTGCCCTCCGCAGCAGCGTTTTATCTCTGTGTGTATGACCTTTTCTTTTTCCCCAGATAAGCATCAAAGGCATTTTCTGTCTTTTTCTTTTTTGCTTGACTATCTTGTGTGGCAGTATTATGCAAGGATAGACATGCACTGCCAGTATTACCCTACTTAAACATACATTAAAATCTAAATAATGCAGCAGACTCTTTGCATCATACATCTTTATGGTTTTCAGAATGTGCAATGCTATCTGCTTTTATCTGCTTTCTCTTAAAAGTCTTACATGATCTGTGTTTCTAACTCCTTCCTGTTTCTTTACCTTCCTCTGAAATACCTAAAAAACATCATCTAAACAAGGCTCGGAGAGAAGTGCAACGCTTAAAGCATGAGATTCGGAGTAAATTCGCTGTGTCCATCATATGGGCCGGCTGGCAAGGAACTAAGGTATTGATGATGTGCATGAGGCTGTCCATGATTTCCTTCCTTTTATCTCCGCAGTGCACTGAGGTTGAAAGGATCTTTATCCTCAGTGCTCTGGAACCAATTCCATCTTACTTTATGCTTTAGTATTGTGTCATAGCTCACACTCTCATAACTGTCACCCGTAGCACATATCAACTCAGATGTCGATAGTTGTAGTTTAAGAATCCAGTCTTAAGCCTCATTGCTCTGGCAGGATTTAAGCTCATGCAGACGTGTTTACAGGTATATGGATATAGTGCATGTATGCTACATGGCAGTATTTAGGGCTTCTCAGATTGACTTGTGCATCCATAAAAAGCAAACATTTGAGGTATACGAGGAAATTTGTATAATTTTAGCATATGTAAGAGTCAGCTCGTGTGTGTGTGTGTTTGTGTGCAATGATCATCTTCAAAGTCTGTTAGTGATCAATTTTCTCTCCATTACCTCAGTCCCTTGAAATTAAATTGTGATTCAGAGGGATAACCCCACAGATCTAAATTCATATAACGTCTGCCCAGCACCTTATCTGACCGTAATGGAAATACAGTGTAGCTTTGTGTGAGTGCCCACCAGTTTGCTCCTGCTCTGGGCTGATTATGTGCCTGCTCTTCATACTGCTCTACTGTTTTCAACAGCTTCACTCTCTTCTGCATTCTTCGTCACTCTCCCTCCTTCTCTCACAGGCACGCAGAGAGCTAAAACGGCTGAAGGAGGAGGCCAGGCGTAAGCATGCTGTCGCTGTCATTTGGGCCTACTGGTTGGGACTCAAGGTACCTGCCAACTAGTGCACTGGCCCCGTACTATCATGAACCACTCTGTGAAAGGGGGAAAGTAATGTACACTAACAACTTGTCTCAGGGTGTCGCCATAAGATGAAAAAGCTAGCCATAAAATAGACATAAATGTCAATTATTTCTGCAGGAAATGTCTGCTTAGTAAAATGTAATTTTGCCCAGTTTAAGCTTCTTTTTGAATATATGTGGCAACCAAGGTAGGTGGGGCAGAGGTACCCAACTACTGATTCACATGGGGCTATGATGCTGCAATGCACTAGTAGGGCAAGGGTAAAATCTGGCATTTAACTATAAATCTGAAAAATTAACTTGAAAGATTAATGAGTTCCAGGTTTTAACATCAGCTTCATTTATTAATTTAACTTTTAAACTTGATGAAAATTTCTAGGTATAATGATTTATGCAAACACTAAGCCAGTTATCCAAATTGTACCTCCACAAGCATCTCAAAATACTACGATATAATTTTCTTGTGCATCCCACTGGCCTGATGTGGATTAATGTGCAGTAAGTAAGGATGAACTTTTAGATGTGTGCAATGAGAGTACACGGTCAGCTATGCTTCCTAATGCAAATCTGCTCTCATAATCCAGGGATTTAGATAAGCCACTTCTGGGTAGGTGAAGGGCAGATATTTTTTGCCCCACTTCTTTTAGCAATAAAGTTGTTTTTAATGCTGGATCTTCAAAAACCATGATCTTCACTGACACCATTCTAGTTGCCTGCAGATTTTCCTTGTCTGTCTATCCGTCTGTCTGTCTGTCTGCCTATTCACATCCGTGTATGTACTTGTTCTCCTGCCTGATTTGTGTATGCTTTGCAAACTAACAAGCTAACCTAGTATATGTTGTTTTTATAGAACTTTTGGTTTTTGTGTTCTTCTAAATCTTGTAGGTATTTTCTTTTTTTGTATGATGATGATGTTTATTTAGCATTATTAGCATCGTCATTCTTTTAGACGTTGTTGTTGTTGTATGCTTTACCGAAAGAGGAGACCACTGTCTTAATATTCATAGTATTTTTAACACTTGATTGCTTACTTTAACCACAGGAATAGCAACATTACAGAATGTGTTGGAATTTCCTCTGGCATTGGTAACGGATTCAGGTTCCCCATTTTGTATGTGTATTCCCCGTTTTTCTACTAACAAATGTTTTAAACTAACCTTCTCTCCTGAAAGGATCACTGCACAGATTTTCATCAGAATGGTCGTGCAAACTGTCTGACTGATTGCCAGTGATACATTGGATGCTCTTCTTTTACAGGTTCGAAGGGAATACAGGAAGTTCTTCAGAGCAAATGCTGGCAAGAAGATCTATGACTTCACCATCCAGAGAATAGTAAGTCTGTTAGTAATCATCCTGCGTTTACTCTCTGCATTATAAAGAGATGGCTATGTTTAAACACATTCTGTTTACATACATTTATTTACAGATGCAGAAGTATTTCATTGGTTTGAAGAACACATTGCCTTCAATGTCGCCAGTCGATAAGAGCTGGCCATCAAGGTCTTACTTGTTTCTAGGGGGCACACATGAAGAACTCCGAAAGATCTTTCATCTATGGAGGGTCAGTTTTTAAAGTCAATCCAACAGCAAGGCTGTTCTTAAGCGTTTACTTACCCTTTAAATTATATGTTTAATTGTTGATTTCTTAGAAATTATTTATTAGATGTGAACCATACAGGTTAAAGCATCTCCTTCACTTGTTTAACTAGATGGAATGTAAACTCTGTAGTTGTATTGTATTGTATTGTACTACATAAAAAGCATAAATGGGAAAGATGCTGTCATTTGGCATCTTAATTAACCAAGAGATGCATTACTAATATAGCTTACCCCAAGCAAATTTTTTATGCATATTTTTCATATTTAATATGTTTAGTAAGTTATATACACATGTATTTATTCACGAGCCTTTTGCCAATAATAATTAGTCTGTTGAAGCTTTTTGGACAAACAAGACAATACTTAACCCTCCATAAATCTTCCCCACTGCTTACTAAAAATTCAGTGTAAGAAATACAGAAGCCAGTTCACAGAAGAGAAGAAAGCCATCTATGAGGAGAAACTGGAAGCAAGTCAGATCTTTAAAGACAAAAAGACTCTGTACCCCATCAGGTACGAAATAAAGCATGTATACTGTACACATGTTGTTGTTGTTGTTGTTTTTTTTTCCCCAAAATGTACTCTGCAAGATGTTTCTTATTTGTTCCATAGTGTGGGGCAGCCTTTTAAAGGAGATTATCTGGAGATTAACAAAAACCCTAAGTACCAGAAGCTAAACACTTGTGTTGATGAGAAGGTGCTTCTTGCAGATGTGGTCAATAAAATCAACAGGGCCAATGGCAAGGTGAGCTTCAGAAATCAGCTTGAGCGGCTCAGCGAGTCAGGGCTTGAAATGTATATTAGGCTTAATTAACTGTTTACTGCTGTGTCTCATTTTAAGGGCGCTTCCCGAATCTTCCTCCTCACCAAGAAACACTTTGTTCTGGCTGATCAGAAGACGGGTCAGTTAAAGGCCAGTGTACCGCTTCCCGATCTCGCCAGTGTTTCTGTCAGCACACAGAATGATGGTTTCTTTGCTCTTAAACTCAAAGAGGTAAAGCCATGACATATTATGGTATTAAATAATAAATTATTTTATATGTTATGTTAAACGAAATATAGCTCCAACCAGAAGGACATACAAAAATATTAAAAATATTTTTTTTAATATTTCTGCTGCGCTTAGAAATTCTAATGCTAGTTCGAGGGCTGGCATTGTATTTTTGTTATTCCTCTGATGTTATAGGAGGTCATTGCTAGTGCAAATATCACTGTTATCTCCTAAAAAAATAAAATACAGTGGAACCTTGGATTACAAGCATAATTCGTTCCGGAAGCGGGCTCGTATTTCAAAACACTCGTAATCAAAATTAGGGCTGCAACTAACGATTATTTTAATAATCGATTAATCTGTCGATTTAATTTTTTCGATTAATCGGATAAAACCCAAGAAAAGCATTCATTTCCAACCCTTTATTCAAAAACAGAACTAAAATCTTTAGAAAGTGCACAAACATGTTGCTCCTTGAGCTGTTATTATAATAATAAAATAAAATAGAAATGGACTAACATAGACATGTATGCTTTACATCTGCCAAATATATACAGTGGAACCTTCGATTACGAGCATAATTCGTTCCGGAAGCGGGTCAAAACACTCGTAAACCAAATAAAAATTTTAAAAACACACTAATGGAATCACTGCTATAAAGTAAAAATAAAACAAACTAACCTGAACTTTACCTTTGAAAAGAATCGCGACAGAGCAGAGTTTCTGTGTAGAGCAGAGAGAAAGAGTGTGTGAGTGAAGGTGAAAGTAGGAGGGAACTGTGTGTGTGCGTGAGGCACGGTGTCCAATGACGCGCGCACACAGACATACACACATGAGTCTATGACTGTCTATGAGGCGCCGAACTCTGCTAGCATCAGTGCGCGAGATTGAGTGTGTTCACTCCGCTCTGCGCTCAACTAAAGTTTTTTTTTTTTTTTAAATGTCTCCGCATCGCGCGACACAACTAATCGATTATAAAATTCTCTTGAAACTCTTTTAGTAATCGATTTTTATCGATT
>JAQMYJ010000036.1:16259284-16269476 GCA_030014305.1 Clarias laeviceps | reverse complement strand
GTTATTTGGATTTTTACAACATTATTGTTGAAATACACAGTTCTGAAAAAGGGACGTTTCTTTTTTTGCTGAGTTTATATATTATTTCACTTTATTTAAAGAAAAAATTCAATACAAATTGATGCAGTGGGAGGCATCACGGTGTTGGTTAGCACCGTTGCCTAAGTGAAATGGTTCCAGTTTGAAATGGTACCTCCTACAAAAGAATCCTTTCACAGCGTGGTCTACAAACGTAGTCGCCATGGACGACATTTCCCAAAACAAGGCTTCAGGACCCACACAGGCTTCAGGAACAGATGATCTCTTTGTGAAGTCATGTCCATTGTGCGATTACCTGAACGTACCAGGCCTTGTGTTCAGCGTTTGCAATTCGATTTGTGATTTTTGGATTTGCCTTTGAGACTGTGTTTGCTGATTGCCTGCCCCAGAGCCTGACCAAATTATTATTATTTTTTTTACTTTGCCTCATGTTTTTGGATTTGTTTGACAGTTTTATTAAAAAGCTAATCTGCACTTGCATCCATCTCTGACTTGGTATTAAAATATTCAAATGCATGTCAGTTCAAAAGGTTTCCTTCTGCAATGAAATGAAAAAAAAAAAAAAATTGGTAAACTTTTTATTTACTAAACAAAGCAATAAAACATGGAATTAAGAAACCTTACACAGGAAATGGCATACAAGCATGAATAGCATGAATTAAACATTGTACTTTGAATTCATGAATTCATTTCTTTAGTGCAAATGAAAAGGCAACATGATTAATATGCATTGTCATGTAAGTATTTAAGGTTTGATGGAGTGGCTTTAGAGGCTATTTTAATGTATATATTAAAGTACATTTAATGAGGCGGCGCGGTGGTGTTGTGGTTAGTACTGTCGCCTAGCACCTGCAGGTTCCGGGTTCGATTTCCTCTTCGGGTCTTTGTGTGCATGTTCTTCCTGTGTTTGGTGGGTTTCCTTCCACAGTCCAACAACATGCAATTGGCATTCCCAAATTGCCCATTGTGTGTGTGTCTGTGTGCGCGTGTGCGCCCTGTGATGGATTGGCACCCCATCCAGGATATACCCCACCTTGTGCCTCCATATGCAGTTTCCTGTGATAGGCTCTAGGACCCCCGTGACCCTGTATACAGGATAAAGGAGTATAGACAGTAAGTGTACATTTAATGGACTGTTTTAATTGCAGCTGAACCTGTTTAATGGCTGTAGTGCACAAACATCAAGAACTACGCAGGGAGTGGAACTGAGTGAATTGTAACATAGAAAAAAAATAATCCTGTGTGTAGTAAAGCTTGTGGAGTGGATTCTCCCTCTCTCTCTCTCTCTCTCTCTCTTGCTCTCCCCCCCCTCCCTCCCCAATCCCTTTGCACTCTGAAGGATTCTGCTAATCCTCTCCACATCGCTAATGAAAATTCCGCCAGAGCCATCGAGTCTCCGCCATCTCCACTGCTCCGCTCCCTCTTTTGTTCCATCCCTCCCCACAGATAGCAAATAAAACCCGCTGTGTCGAGTTTGATTCGAGGCAGCCATCACTCTCGGGAGTCAGTGACACGAAGCTGAGTCGGTCGGTGCACGGCCTGCCGTTGAGAAGCACGAGGCTGTAACTGCGCAGCAAGCTGGAGGAGAAGATCAGGCGTGAATGATACGGCTTTCCTGTCTATCTGACAGGACGCCGCACTGCCATGCTGATGAATAAATATGGATTTAGATATGAGCTTTGGTTGAAGTTTCCGTTACAGGAAAGGGCATTCATTTATCAAATCTTCCCATTCTTCACTGATGGTCTACGAAAGGTCTGCCTCCATTTGCTCTCATACCCGCCTTTCTCCCTTTCATACACTCTCACTTTGTCTTTCATTTGCTCCTCTGCATATTTTCCATTTTTATGTCTGCTTTTCCACAGGATTCATTTTAATATGAGTTTTTTCACTATTCATATTTTCTATTAATTAATTTACAAAAAAAAAAAGAGTTTTTCCTCAGTCAATTCTTGGTCTTTTTTTTCTTCAACCAGTTCTCCAATATTAGATTCAGGTTAACTTTAGTGTCACTGGGGAGCAGAAGGAACCAAACTTATGCTGTTACAGTTAGTCCTGCTTAGAGTTCCTGCTTGCACTCTGCACTAAATATACATTCACCTTATACTTGTGACTGTGACCATATCTAACTGTTACCTCTCTTCTCTTTTCTTCTCTCTCTCTCTCTCCCTTCCCTGTCTCTCTGTCAAGCTATCCATGTCGCTCCTGAGAGGTTAGTGATCCAGACTCCCTCTGCCTTCTGAACCTGTCTGACTCGTTCTCGAGTCCTGCTTCTGGTTGGAGATCTCGTCACATGGATGTCGCGTGTGGTCTGCTGGGATGCCTGTGGTAACTGGGGACGGATCCACTTTACCATGAAGACGGACGGTCCTGTCCCCGGCTGATGCAGACAGCTGTTCTCTGAGGACTTGTGACTGCAGTTGCTGAACAGTTCAGGACTGAAATTCCTACAGTTTTGTACCTGAGCCTCCAATAACCAACTGGACTCCATATTAACAAGACATCATCTGTTATACTGAACTTCCAGCCTCCTAACTCATAGTACGACTGCAAAACAATTCCTGCTATCCGTTATCACCCAAATGAGGATGGGTTCCTTGTTGAGTCTGGTTGTTCTCAAGGTTTCTTTCTATTGCCTTCTTAGGGAGTCTTTTCCTGCTACCATCGTCCTCTGCTTGCTCAATACGGACAATCTGATTATTTTGATACACAAATACTTACAAATTTCATACTCATTTTCATAATTTTCTTTTGATTCTGTAAAGCGGTTTTGCCACAATGACCATTGTTAAAAGTTCTATACAAATAAAATGTAATTAAATTGAATTGGTATAAAATTGCCTTTAGTGTTTGTGTGTGTGCCCTGTGATTGGAACCCTGTCCAGGGTGTTCCCCACCTCGTGCCCTCAGTCTCCTGGGATAGGCTTCAGGCCCACCGCGGCCCTATACCGGATAAAGTGGTACAGACGATGGGTGACTGATTGAGTGAGTACAAGTAGAATCAACTAATTATGCTGAACTCAGCAACGTATATAGAATCAACTATTGTAAATTGTGAATTTTGGAAAATTCACAGCTAAAAATCTCTCATTAAGAATGATTAAAAATTAAACGTTAAAGTGCACTCCATTATCATCTGGAGGTTGCGAGTTCGATTCCCAGCTCATGATACAGCCATCTGTAGCCAGTAGCCTAAAGAGGAGATTCTCTCTTCGGTAGTAGTGATGGTACACTCTGCCCATGCAAGAAGTAGGGGTTCAGTTAGTGGTGTCCCTCGAGTGTATTATAAAAGTCCCTAAAAGTCTGTGAGCGACAATTTGAAAAGATGCGGTCCATGGCTTCATGTGTATCGGAGGGAGCCTGTGTTAATCTATGCCCTCCTTAGTTGGTAGATTTTGCTGATGTTTGAGTGCTATAATGTGCCACATGGGAACTAGACATAATTAAATCATGGAGAAATCTCAGGAGGAATCTGACCATTGCCCCGCCCCCCCCCACCCCCACCCCCGATAAATAAATAAATAAATAAATAATTAATTAAAAATAAATAAAATATAATATAATAAAAGTAAATAAATAAAATACATTTGGAAGAAAGTAATGTTGTGTTTCAGCAGATATGAAACTGTTTTAACAAACACACACATTCTTGTAATTAGGGTATCATGTGGACAGTAGTCCCACCCATCAGCTTTGGAGACACCACTTTCCAGTGATCCTCTGGGTGTGAAAAAAATATCAGGCGTGTACAATTAAATTCTCTAAACACAAATATCACTTCAAATTACAGATTTATAGTAAAAAAGAACTGTGCTTGTGCTTTTTTTTTTTTTTTTTTTACAACTTATGAGGACATAACAAGAAAAAAAAAATCTAAAATTGTGGTTTTAAAAACATACTCTGTAAAGTATATTCATTTCAATAGGATTTTCGATTTCGTGTCAGGTCCAGAACAAACTTTTAATAAGAATCAGCTCCATTCTTACTTTCTAGAAGTCAGGAGACCTCTCCATTATAACACAGGTTAGAGTGGTGTGTGCAAAAATGAAGGAGGATTGGTGAGAGAGGTAAAAGGTGTTTTTTTTTTTTTTTTTTGGCAAAATACTTCTCTTTTAATGGACATGATTCTTTTTGAATTAGTTAAGATTTTGGAGCAGTTTTCAAATGCAACCAATAACGGCAAAGTAATGGTGCTTGAAAATATTGACCCGATTCATTTTTTATGGGAAAAATAGGTCCAAAATCTTTTTGCATTTTTTTTTATAATTTTTTTTTCTTATCAGCAGGAAATTATTACAGATTGTGCAATTAAGTATTTATCTTTATTGTTGGTTATCTCTATTGCTAATAAGCACATGTTTTAACATAATGGGTAAATAGCCATAGAATCACTTCATGATTCATAATCTCAAAAATCAGTTATTATTTTTATATTACATATTTCTTTAATCAACAGATTATTTGACTTCTAATACTGTTGTTAACTGCAACCCTGATGTTAAAACAACAAAGGATGAACCATAACTATGATTCTAAAAACCAAACCAAAAAACAAAACAAAAAAGTGTGAAAATTAAGAGATGATTCAGGAAAGGAAAAATCAGTTAGACTGAGAGCCATGAATCAACACAGACTGTTCACACACACCTTTATGTGGACTGATGTGTTCCAGCTGTTCCTGATGTCTCCTCACTCTGAGAAGTTACACACTGCACAGCGTCTGTGAGACGGCTGATCATTCGTGGCATTTTACCTTCTCAAGAAAATTTTCATATTTTAATTTTTAATGTTCAGTTGAGGTTCCTTGACAATATTCTGTGTAAAACCCGTTGACAGACAGAAAACAGCTGAGTATGATCTTAAACACAGTGTATCTCAGGTCATTTCCAGCAGCCCAGCCGCAGCACTTTAGAGATGATAATAAAAGGCCAGTATGAGCTGCACTACTGAGCTGTGATGCTCCGCTCCAGTCCTGAGCTCCATCTCACACACTTTAAACTCAACTCACAGCTCAAATCCTGCACTATAGACTTAATTCACAAACATGCTGCTGCTGTTTATCACCTTACATTAACTGTATGACGAGGAATAACCAGTTAAATAGAACATTAATTAATGCCAACTACAGGAGCCAATTTAATAGATTTACTCTGTTTTAAGAGTTTACTGAACTCACCCTGTTACAAACGTATCCTAAACTGTCTCAGCATGTCCGCTAGCATAAGTCACTAATTACATCGCGATTACTTTTATAAATAACACAACACACACACAAAAAAAAACTTTAAAACGTGTATATACTGACATAAACACTTACCTGAGCACTCACAGCTGTTTTCGTGGGCCGTCCACGTTGAACCGGAAGCGTGTTGAATGGGTGGGCGGGAACATCCGGGGCAGATGGGAAATGTAGTGTAATTCCCACATGATGTTCCCAAACCAGGTTGTTATTGAAAAAGAATACAAATCCGCCATGACACCGCTTATGGGTTTTATTCCACCATTTAAAAACGTAATGTAACGCAAAATACCCAATTTAAAGACTAAAGATTGAATTTCCGTCATAAGACATTAATAAATAAAACATGATAATTATCTGTTTTAACTTATCAGTCTTTAACTTTATTTAATAAGTATTTAATTATCTTTTTTGACAGATTTACTGGTCTATTAATTGACTTTTTTGCACACCTACAGATTCTATTTATTTTTAATTTAACCTTAAAAACGTTAATATCTAACTAAACACACATTTAATACTAATAGACTTACCATATCACTGTAAAGGCAGCCAGTCCTACTGTACGCACGTGCACGTGCTCATTACATACTATACCTACTGTGCATGTGCAGATTACCCACAGGCCTCTAATTGATCCCAGACCCCCCCCTCCACCCCCCAAAAAAATAAATAAATAAATAAATACCGGTTCAAGACTAAAGGGGGCAACGTGGAACAACCGTTAACACAACCTGTCCAGAGGGTCACTTTTGTGCCAAAGCTAAAAATTGGTGAGGCACTTATTTACACCCTCCACAACATGTTACAATACCATTGTGGGGACGTGTTTTTTTTTTTTGTCCACATAATGGGTTCAGTCCCCATAATGTTGGTGTGTATCCAGATTGTTGATGTCCCCACAATGCGATAATTACAAACACACACACACACACAGTAAATAGTAATTAATGTTGGTTTTTATAAGTTTATACGTTATAAGTAAAGAAATTTCACAGGACTTTGTCGCACCTGCTTCTGTTTTTTCATGCAGCAGAAAAAGTTTTTTCTGAAAAGTGGTCTTTTACATAATATGCTGCTTTCTTTTCTGGCCTACAGCTATTTTTCTGTAAGATTAAAATTATTTCCTGGAATGCTAATGTTTGGAAATCAGAAATGTCTTTTTACTTTGTACTGACTCAGTAATGTCATAAAATAAACATGAATAGTAAAGTTTGTACAAAAAAAAAAAAAAAAAAAAAAAAACGCTGGGTGTCTAAGCTTTTGCACAGTAATCGAATTTGGTCTGACAAAAAGAGCTATCTGTGCATCCCTACTTTAAAGCATTAAAAGCTAAAAATTCCAAACAAATACCTTACCTTGGTGACAGTCCTTAAGTTTAAACTCTGCTGTGCTTTTGCTCACTTCATTTTGTGCAGTGCAGTAATAGATCAAATCACTCTCTGTGCTACTGATTTGAAAACTGTCTCCAGTATGTGAGAATCCATTTGGTCCTGACCATACAAACGTCGCCTGCGCTGGAGGTTTCACTGTACACGTAAGTGTTGTGTATGTCTCGTTGTACTTCACACAAGTCACTGTACACTCAGAAAATGGATCTGAAATTAAAATGTGGAAAATATTATATTAAAATAACATGTATTGTAATGTACATTCGGTTGGGCAATGTAAAAGTATATGATAAAATATAGCCTGACTGAAAGTTGTATAAAAAGGTTACAAATATGATATGTACAGAATAAAACATGATGGAATATGCTGTTAAAGAAATATCAACCAAAACAGTAGGGGTTATACCTAGAAGAGCACAACTCAAAGTGTTTAACTGCTCTTACAGTACATCACATCAACTTCTAACAACATTTTATTACTCAAAAACGCTTTCGATTTTAATGTTCATAGTTTTAGTTTATATTTAATAACTATACAATGTCTGCAATTAAAGTTCCTGGTGTCGCTTATGTTATAGCAACTATTCCTCACAGCCTCTCTTTTTGATACCATGAGAAAACAGCTTTTATTTTTACCACCCAAAAAAAACCCAAAACTGAGCACTGTGTCGTGGTGGAAAACGTATTGACCGTCACAAGTTGCTGAGTCCCAAAACTCTTTCTATAAATGTTAAATAAAAAACAGCACTGCATCAATGATGATAAACTGTAAATTTAATCTTTAAATAAAATTTTAAAAGCATGTATAAACAGGCTTAGATATGTGGCACATCCACCACTGTTAATGAGCTGTTTTTACAGAAAGGTAAGAATAAAAGCATGAATGTCTGCTGGACTGTTATAGAACCATGCTGTCATAGAATCTAATCCACAGCTTCAAATAGGAGAATTTAATAGCTCACTGGTGGTATGAAGTTCAGGAGCCAAGACTAAGATACAAGAATAAGACTCACTTACCGACTGCTGTAACTGAGTATTCAGCATACTGTAGAACAAGGTTCACCTGGAATTGACCTTTAAATACACCACTGTCCTCTTTCTTCACCACTGTGAGTGTGAGATCCCCAGTCGTAATGTTAAGTTGTCCTCTATCTCTGTATCGATACCAGTGAGGTTCAGGAAAAGAGTCCAAAGGTTCCCACTCAAGCACTAAGTTATTATTGTGTGTCCACTGAATAGATTCGCATCTTGTGATAATGTTTGAACGAAAATTGTAATTAGCTCCAGTGGCGATATAAATATTAACCGCCCCACCTAATGAAACAAAGCACAAAACAGAACTGAATGAAAAATACAGAATGTAAATAAATGTATATTATTATGGATCATGTATATGGATCATAATTAATTTCATACTGTCACATTATAGAACTAGGTACATTCCTGTATACTACTGTATATCCTACTTAGAATAAAAGTGAGGAAAATATTAATAAGCCTACACTAAATGCCTTGCTAAAGAGAAAGGTGATTTCACTTTTTTTGACCCAAAGAGCTAGAGCTAATCAAATAACTTTTCAGAATTTTTATTAATTAATTAATTGATTTAACTTACCAACATTAAACACAAATAAAAAGAGCACCATGAACAAGAGAGCATTCTTCTCCATCATGTCAGGTTACTTTCCGTTTTAAAAGCAGGTGGGTGTAAATGTCCGCGTTTTAACCCTGAGAAATGATGTGCTGGATTAAATCACTACCAACACTGAATGTGGTGAATTAACTGAATATTTTATTTAATCAGGAATTGATCACAACTTCAATTAACCACTCTTACCAACCATACCTCACCATCGAATGCTGAAAGACTTAATACAAAGAATTGGAGTACATATAATTACATTTGTAAATTATTATTTTCATTACCTGATGTATATGTGGTTTCATTCACTTAGTACAAGATCCCACTGATCCCACTGAAAGCACTGAGTATCACCATCATCTTTTTCAAATCATGTACATTTATTCTTGGTAAAAATGTATACCACAGCACTTTTACATCCCCATTGCCACGTGACTTTCACTAAACAGGGAAGAAGCTTACTCAACAGTCCACACTTTCTTCCAAAAATATACAACTCTTCATGATCACAAATTTTCTTTCCTTATTTTCTAAAACTTTTTTTTCTTTTTTCAGATCAATTTTTTGTTTCTTTACCGAGAAACCACTTGTGCGTAGTGTAAAGATTTACTAAAGCCTCCTGTAGGAAGCACACTTATGAAACTGGCAAAGAAAATCTCAAGAGTGTGTGTCATCATGAACATTTAACTTAAAATAGAACTGCTCAACACGTCTTGGTCACTGGATCATTTCATTTGATATGTCTGTGTTTTTCCTTCTGGCTCCACCGTTAGTTATGCTGTCATAACTAAAAAGTGCCGGAGTCCCCACTTCCACTCTGCACAAAATATAAATTGATCTTTTTTGTTATGAGACTTTGAGCATGCCTAACTACTCTCTCTCTTTCTCAAGCTACATGTGGCACTCCCTGGACTTCATATTAACTTACAAACCTTGCCCATTATGCTAAACTTTTAGCCTCATAGCACACAGTATGACCACAAATCAATTCCTGATATTTCTATCTGATATCAACCAAATGTGAGTCGGTTCCCTGTTGAGTCTGGTTCCTCTCAAGGTTTGTCCTATTGTCATCTCACTGAATTTTCACTGTCTCCCCTCACTTGCTCACCAAGGCTCAAACTCTCACAAATCACTAATTATAATTGATACAGTGGAACCTTGGATTACGAGCATATTACGAGCATATTTATTCACTCATAAAAAGCCGTGAATAAATATGTCTGCAGATTGCTAATTTTCCCATAAGAAATAATGGAAACTCAATTTGTTCCACAGCCCCAAAAAATATATACATAAAAATGATTAATACAAAAGGCGAGAGAGTGTGTGTGTGAAGGGGCACGGTGTCAAATTACGTGCACACACACACACACACATAACGACAGGCTGAAACAGAGCGGGAGGGAGAAAATGGATCTTTAATCTCTCTAATGAGAATTTCTTTTGCTTTACACGCACGCACAAAATAAAATATGTTTTTTACGCACACATGTGGTCACAGTGTTATAGTAAACAGTACACGCACACACAGATGTTGATTATACCAGTAAGAGACGAGCACTAAGACCCAGCAGGTGAGACAATTACCCACAATTTCGCAGCGCAAGAGAGAGAAAAAACATTGCCTCAGTTGTGATCACGTGACGCTCGGCATCAAAACAAGAAGCGCGTGCGTGCTACATGATACTCGGTACTCGTAAACCAAGACGTTAATAACTGTATCAAGCGGCCCCTCCTGAAGTAGAGACAATGTCCACAGTGACTTTCCTGGGCTAAGAAGAAAAAGAACTAGAAAATTGCCCAGTGCTCCAAAGTCCTCTTTTTTGCATTTCATTTGGAAATCAAGGCCCCACAGTCTGGAGGAATAGTGATAAGGCA
>JAQMYJ010000036.1:16235815-16249470 GCA_030014305.1 Clarias laeviceps | reverse complement strand
GTTGCATGGGAAGGATCAGGGTTGAGCATGCAATAAATGAAGGTGCTCGCATTCAAGTGAAAATGAGCCGTGAAAGTTAGGCCGAAAATGAGCTTCCCCTATTTGACAGACCAGTAGCCGCCACTGGTACATTTGATAATCCTAATTTTCAATGACTCAGAGGTGAAAACTTTAATTTAGGACAGTATTTTGGGGCAACATTTTAATTAAAATAAATGTGTAAAAGTACATGGAACATTACATTACAACATTACATTACAAAATAAAAAAAGGAGATGTCCTGATGTCCTGTTCCATCGGTGGAACTCAAATTCAGCAATGAATTATTGTAGCTTTGACAAAGAGGTCTATTTGCCCTTCCTATGCAAAGACTATAAAACTCACTATTTTAGATACTCTTCATGATAGCTTTGTAAAGAGGTAATGAACCTGTTAAAAATTTAAGATTTTATCTAAAATGAACATGGCCAGGAGCCCTGTGAACGTTGGGAGCTGCTGGCCCACCTCAAGTTTATATCTTTGTGACAAAGGCAACAACGCCCACTGGTCAGATGCACCAGTTGTGCATCATGAACATGCTGGGATTCTTCAGAAGTAGGATGTATCTTCTATAAGCAACTTTACAACTCAGCTAGGAACTGCAGTGTAATGCAAGCTGTAATGCCAGCAAAAGGTTTGAGGTCATGACTCTGACTGTCCATCCAGGCCTATTGATTACTAGGTGATGAGCTACGTGGTTACTTGTTTTTGATTACTTGGCAACTGTTCCACTGGACGAAAAGTACTGTTTCAATCAGTACCATCACTGTTGGTTTAATGAAGTAATCGATCTAGTGTGAGATGAAGAATGCTGAAGCATCAGAAACTAAAATTTTTGATTGTTCGATTATTGTAACTTGGCTTACAGAAAGCATGGTTTCTACATTATAGCTTGATATTCACTTCAAAAAGACTTTCTTGTGGGCAAAATTATTAACAACGTATAATACAGATTGACTTTATATTTAAACTTTAATTAAGGCTGCATAAGCATACAATTAAAAAAAAACATCAATTACCTTTCTCTGCAGGCAATACTGTCACATTGTCCATCCCAGATGCATGAATAGGAACTTTGATATTTACATCACTGAAACAAAATGCAAAACATACATAATAGTTTCTGAAACAAAAATATTTAGTAACTACTAAACAATTACATAACTATTTGGCTGTATAGACTGATTTTATATATTTTTAGTACAAGACATACATTAATTATACAGACATCATAAATTAATACAGACATAAATTTATATCAAGACATGATTTTTGTTCTTTGGTATAAAAATACTTTTGTTCTTATTTTACCCTAATATCTTCAGTAAAAGATAAATTAAATTTAAATGTTTACAAAAAGGCTTCAATGCTGTGTGAAAGTCATTTTTATCATCATTTTTTAACTTTTAAAAAAAACATTATGTTTATGACATGTGCATTACTAGGACATAAAACCATTTTAGATTTCCAAAAAGTGCTTTAAAGTAAATAAAGAATTATGTTTGTATTATTAATTGTATTTTATGTCATTTAAAAAAGTAACATTATAACACTTTTCTTTTTACTAAATTGTGTCCCAGAAATTCCTTTAAAATATACTTACACGAAGAAAGATAAGCTTTTGATATTAACACTGATATTGATATTAAATCCATCTGCTGGTTACAATGCCAATTTCATATAAATCCTACAAACTTTCAACCACTCATGGTTGATTTACACAATTTTAAACAGAAAGATAGACAAAATTGAAAACATAGTAAAAACATTATAAAGGCTCTCAGAGGTCAACCGAAAAGGCAAAAGCAAGTGTCATGGTCAGTTTCTCAAAGCTGCTGTAATTTCTTTTGAGAAAAACTTTTTTCTTATGCAACTGCACTTGAAATGTACCTGATGTATTCTGTTTGACCTCCTGATTATGCATGCAATACTGCTTTTATAACTGTTCCATAAACAAGAAATTAATATTGATTAACTGACATTTCAGACACAATATGGCTCCACTATAAGAAATAGATCCAGAGAAAGCTACGCTTGCTTTATAGCCATCCCCTAGCTGGCTAAGTACTGTAGCTCACACTTTCTTATTAAAAGTGCTTCTCGTGGAACTGGCAGTTCACATTTCTTATTCAAAGTGACTTTTATCTGACCTAATGTGGACGCATTGCTTGTGCCATCTGAGTTAAAACATGTCACGAGTTTTATGCGATCATTTTAAACAATGGATGCTATTCTAGTAAAAATATGCTTGGGATTTTGCTCAGGAGGATGGCAAGCATTGGCTATTTTAGCAGCGGTAGCTACAATGAACTATACTCATGCTGAGTGACGTCAGTGAGCACCCCACACATGAATTCCAATTTGTCGATTCCCATTCAAGTTGCATGAACAAGTATCAGATACAATATGTATCCAATCTATGACCACATACAAAAGTGACCCAGATTTTTTAGATAGCCATAAAAAATCAGATCTGTGTCACATTAGAGTAAAAAGTCTTAATTGAGTCACATTAGACTGGTAATGTGAATGTAGCCTAACTGTAAATAGTTTTACACTATTGCTAGAATTAGAATTTGAAAACCCATTTATTTGGAATATAATTACATACAGAGCTCAGCTCTCATGCCTATGGCCAAGTGAAAGCAGTGCCAATACTCAGTATACCACGCTTGTACAATATTGCTGAAATAGTTCTGTTCTTTATATTGTTGTTTAATTGTTTTATAGTTTAGAAATGTTTACTTACATTATTTTAAAGAGTTATGTGCATTACAGGATTTCTTTACATTTTTACACAGTATTATCTAAAAGGATCTGTCCAAAAGGACCACAGTTAACATCTCACCTCTGGAAGAACTGTGCTTCATATTCAGTAATGAGGTTCTTCTTGTATCCCCCTTTATAATGATTTATTCTTGTGTCACAGCCTAGCATTTTGGGTTTGTAACAGTACCAGGGCTCTCCAGTCTCAGGATCAGTGTAGTTGCAGAGTGGTTGTTGGTTGAGTGGTAGGCACAGGTTGCATACAGTGGTCTCTGATAAGAAGCCGGAGCGAAAAAGGCTTTTAAAAAACACCCGGTTGGGTTGCTCCTCTTGCAACCTCTTGAGCACCACCACTGCCTCACTCGGATGCACCATGGTAATTTCCACCCACACTACGCCAGTCCACAGCAGTGGGAATAGCACTGTGTAGTTGCCATTATGATGGTCGCGCACCTTCCCTGCAACGCCAGCGGCGAGTTCAGGCGTATGTAGTCGCGCTATAAGGAAATCCCCACCGTGCTTCTTAGGCAGACCGAGAAAGTTCTGCATATGAACATTAACCACAAGCTGACCGCCTATGCGTTGCTCCGCTGGTCCCTGAATCACAAAGTAGCTCTTAGAAGGGTCACTGCTAAACTCCACAGGCAAGTCTTGCACCAAGGGGCCAGGCCATGCAATAGAATTAAGCAGATGTCGCTCTTCTTTTGCCTCTTCGGCTGTAGGCTCTTGGCCAAAGTGTGCACAGTATGTGTGGTTTAACTCTAGTGGCCACAAGATTCCAGGGGACTTAAAGGCTGTGTGGATGCTATTTTGTATTTGGCAGAAGGTAGACATAACCTGTCCACTCAACTTCTGAAATAAAGAAGATTTGAACACACACAATCAAAGCAATAGCCACAAATCAAGACTTGATAGAGCTAGTGTTCTTTTTTATAAACTAAACGTTAAACATTAAAGTGTCTTCTAATTTTGGAACAATTCTAGACATATCAGTTCCTGTGACATTATCAATAATTAAAGATCTGTGCATTTATTTTTAATATTAGCCTAAAGGAGATGTAATACACATTAGGAATTGTACCTTAGTATTTGATAATTAGGAACTGTATCATAACATGACTTCATGTATCATAACTTACATGAAATCAACAAATGCAAAAGAATTTGGAGATA
This sequence comes from Clarias laeviceps, assembly GCA_030014305.1. Taxonomy (NCBI): domain Eukaryota; kingdom Metazoa; phylum Chordata; class Actinopteri; order Siluriformes; family Clariidae; genus Clarias; species Clarias laeviceps. Next base: position 16,245,492 of record JAQMYJ010000036.1, on the reverse strand, counting down.
CAACTTTAGCATATTGATATAAAATATAGCATCACAATTTTCTGTGTTTACTCAAGTGTGCATCAAAGTTTGTATTGTGTAAACTACTATTGTTAATCATAAGTGTCATGTCTGTGTTTCCTTCTGGCTCTCCTTTTTAGTTATGCTGTTATAGTTAGTCCTGCCGGAGTCTCTGCTTGCACTCTGCACTAAATATACATTCACATTATACATTGTGACTGCGACCATACCTAACTGTTATCTCTCCTCTTCTGCTCTCCCCTCTTCTTTTCTCTCTCCCCCTCTCTCTCTTCCCTCTCTCCCCCTCTCTCTCTTTCCCTCTCTCTTTGATCTGCCCTCCAGACCTGTCTTACTTGTCCCGGTTGTCCCGCTTCTGGTTGGAGATGACAATTGTTAAAAGCGCTATACAAATAAAATTTAATTGAATAAGTAGAGTGTATCTAAAAAGCGTTTTTGCTATCCACTTGTGTAGGATAGAAAATGGCGCTTAGCATCTACTTATACAACACACCACTGAGAGCTTCCTCTACTCTACACTACTCACCTCTAGAGATGTGATGTTGCAGATGAGTATTATAAACCCAGAAAGTGCCAAGAGAAAAAAGAGCGTCACAAATCTGTGCATTTGTCTCTTCATGGCTGGATGCCATTCTTAGCATTACAGGATACAGTGCCAGTTAGCCATCAGTAAAACTCATTGAGGAGAACTTTTACAACCTGAGAAAGAGAAAAATACTATAAATATTCAAGAGCATAAGAGTAAGACCTCACACAAATCATAGTCCACTTCTCATTTTATGTTCATGTATAAAAAGGAAACACTTGCCATATTAGGCCCAAGATTAAACTGGAACTTTGAGTAACTAGAGCTAAAACTGAAGTTCTATGAACTGTGCTTAAGACAACTGTAGTATAACAATAAGATCATAATTTCAGAATTTTTAATTCTTTTGTATTCACACAACTGGATACAGAAAGTGACGTAAGATATGTTGTTGATTTGTCTTTCAAGAAAGAGGAAGAAGAAACCGCATGCATCATAAACTGTGCAACATCTGTTTATGCTCCGTGTGGATGTTTTCATTTATGAGACAAGAGTGAAATAGGCTGTGGTAATATGGCAGGAGGCACTGTGGAATGTCTTTACAACTCTACTCTGTAAGGCGAGTAACCTCTGTAAGGTATTGTCTAGATTCTCTTCTGATTTCCACAGTGAAACTGAAAAAGTGCTCTCATTCATTGGTCATAGCACATAAGCGTTTTAGTTTTTTTTAATCGCATTAAAATAATGCCATTTATGTACGTACACTGTGAATAAATCATACAGATGTACACAATCAATAAACAAATACAATTGGTAAAAATAATAAATATAGTTAAGTACAGTGAAATACAAAAAATGCTGCTATAATACTTGCTAAAGTCCAACGAATAGCATAGATACATATAATAAACAGCAAGTCCTTATGACCTGGTGAGACCAGGAATGGATACCAAATTTTCCTATGAAGATGACAACATTCCCACATGCTTGTGCTCCTTTCTTTTCTGTACCTTGTTAAGTGTAGTTTTTCAAACTTAGCTGAGGTGCTGGAACTATTAAATTTGAAACCTCAAACCTTTTGTGTGCAATGTGTTTATATTGTATTTTTTTAAATAAATGTATACAGTGGAACCTTGGATTGCGAGCATAATACGTTCCCAAAGCCTGCTTGTATATCAAAACACTCGCATATCGAGCATAATGAAAACTCAGATTATTCGTTCCACAACCCAAAAAAAGTGAATATATAAAAATATATAATAATATATAATAATTAATACAAAATATAAAGTTAATAATAAAACAAATAAACCTGCACTTTACCTTTGAAAAAAGTAAAAAAAAAATCCCGACAGATAAGTGTTTCTGGTTAGTGTATTTGTGCGCGCACACACTTTGTATTTGTGTTCGTGTGTGTAAAGCAAAGTAAAACGAGAGGAGGAATGACTCCTTCCCTCCCTCCTCTCGTCTTACAGAGTAGCCCTGTAGGGCTACTGTGTGAGACGAATTTCTCACACACACATTAACGGAAACACTGCTTCTTTAACAAGGAACCTCTCTAGCATACACTAACGGAATTACTGCTGTAAAGTAAAAATAAGACAAATTAACCTGCACATTACCTTTGAAACTAATCGCATGTGTCTCTAATGACACTCACGCGCAAACATACACAAATGGAATCAATGCTTTATGACAGAGAGAGAGAAACTGGGAAAAAGATGCTTTACAGTCATCAGTGTTATAGTAAACAGTGCATGCGGATGTTGACTATAGGAGTGACACATGCGTGCTGAGACCGAGCATGGGAGACAATTACCGACAATTCCACAGCGCAAGAAAGAGAGAGATGAACCATTGGCTCAGTTTTGGTCACGTGACACTTGGCGTCAAAACAAGAAGCGTATGTGTGCCAGATGAAACTCCACGAAATCCACGTATATATCTAGACTCGATTGTTTATCAAGCCAAAATTTATTAAACATTTTTGCTTGTCTTGCGGAATGCTCGCAATCCAGGTTATTCGCAATCCGTGGTTCTACTGTACGGTAAAATCCAAGATAAGTGTGGATCTTAGAGACTTGGAACAGTGACAAAATACTGGTTAAAGAGTGCATGATTAATGATTCAAATGAAATATCCTTATAGTAAGTGTTGTAATAGAAATTAGCTGCCAAATGCAAGAAAAACATAAACATTAAAATATACTTCATTTCTATATTTACAAGATAGCGTGTGTTACTGAAATGAAGACCAGGCCACCATGAAATTAAACAGTTTGTCCACCATCTGTATCAACATTTGATTTTATCTCTTTCTGTTCCTCCCTCTGCATCTGTAGTCAGCGCTCCTCTGTCTAAATTTGAGATTTCTTCCAGACATCATGAGTCTCCTGCTCTTTCACATCACAGTTTGCCTCTTTTTTCAGTTTCAATCAGAGGTATCAGCATGTGTCTCCTCCAAACTGCCTGTCTGCAAGAAGCAAGAAATTAACTGAAGGTTACAACTATAATAGCTTGCACAAATTAAATCCCTCCAACATCCAAATTTTGTCACAGCATTCACAGATAACCTAAAATTGTGTATGGAACTTATGTGGATCATCAGCATCTTACTTTTCATAAGTGTCTCCAAGATGTATTGGAGTATAAACAGAAAGGTTATACAGAAAGGTTATACATAAGTGATGTACGAATGATAAGTAAATGAATAATGAGTAAAGAGGAAAGTACCTCTAACTCTAATAGCTTGTTGCATTTTGAACAAGGAAATTATCTGAGGCCTTAAAGTAAGCAGAGACGAGCATTTGAAGCTAACTTTGTTGTAAAGGATCATCCTATATATCATATTACATGCATTTAAAATGTCACCACAAGATCCACAGACATTTATCAGGAGATGCCGTGATAATATGGGACTATGATTAACGCAATGTTAGTACTTAACATGAACTTACCGTTCGCTTGCAGGCTCTCTGATGGACCAGGCTTCATGCTGTCTGGATCGGATGATGGAGGTAGATGGTGTTGTGGGACAGAGGAATTTGATTACATTGGATGGTTTTCATCCTTTTCCTCTGTTGAGCTTTCTCACATCCCTAGCACACTGCACGCTTTGTTCAGCTTTGCACGGCATTGCTCAGTGCTCGTGCTGTACATGCGTGTGTGTAAATACTCACGAATGGTTACAAACGAGTTTTTATGTGTATTGTCTGATTGTCTTTGTCATTACTTCACAGAGATCCTTGCAGCCACATTTGTTTGTGTACAGCGACGGAGTCGAATAGTGATTGCGTCGCATCCTCTTTTGAGCATGAGTGTGTACACATGTCTCGCACACCGTGCTCGAGAACACATGTATCGTTCCTGAGACTATCTCTGCAAGCCATCCGGGGATCAGTTCCCGTGCGTGGAACAATTGCATTCACATAAAAATCAGCTGATCCCGGGGCCAAGTGTTCTCTGGAAACGATTCCCGGACCCCAGTGTGAAAGCACCCTTAGACTAGTTGATGGGTAAAGAGTTTGAAGAAATAGTTAAAAAGTTAAAGCTAAAAATAAGATGATCAGCTTCAAAGTAATCAGTGTTCAATGTAATCTAAAATTATTATTTTAGGTTGAAGCTCACATACATGTCTGCCTGTCTTTCTGTATGGAGAACTTATGTGCTTCACGGAAACATGGCTGTATGATAAAATACCGGACTCAATGGTAAGCCTACCTGGATTTCAGTTTGTGCGGGCGGACAGGAACAACACCGCGAGCGGCAAGATGAGGGGAGGGGTTGTCGCGATCTATGTCAACAACAAGTGGTGGAACCCTGGACACATTACGGTGAAGGAAAGTGTGTGCAGCCCGAATATCGAACTGTTAGCAGTAAGTGTTCGTCCATATTATTATTTGCCAAGAGAGTTCTCCCATGCCATTATTATCACTGTTTACATTCCTCCCTCCGCTGATGCGGCGAGGGCTGCTGACGTCATCAACTCCGCGACAGCGAGGCTACAGACACTGCATCCCTGTGCCTTCATTGCTATCTCTGGCGATTTTAATCATGTCACACTGGATTCTACATTACCCACATTTAAACATTGAACTGCAATACAAGAGAAAATAAAATCTTGGACTTATTGTATGCTAATGTCAATGAGGCATACAGCTCCATAGCCCTCCCCCCTCTGGGTAAATCAGATCACAATCTGCTTGACCTTAAACCTACTTACATTCCTGCAGTTGTGCGGCAACCAGTGACCACAAGGGAAGTACGTAGGTTGTCACAGGAAGCTATGGAGACTCTACAGGGCTGTTTTGAGGTTACAGACTGGGATGTCCTTTGTAACTCGCATCTGGAGGATGTTAATGGACTTACTACCTGCATCACAGACTATGTTAATTTCTGCGTAGACAGTGTAATCCCTACTGAGACGGTGAAGTATTTCCCAAACAACAAACCTTGGGTGACCAAAGACATCAAAGCCTGACTCAACAGGAAGAAGGCTGCTTTCAGGATTGGCGACAGGGAGGAGATGAAAAGAGGACAGGCTGAAGTGAAGGAAAAATCAAGGATGGAAAGGAATGTTACAGAAGGAAACTGAAAAGCAGACTGGCTCAGAACAACATGAGAAAGGTGTGGAGTGGAATGAGAAAGATAACTGGGATCGGAAGAAGAGTTGACCAGGTGATGGAGGGTGACCACAGTAGGGCCAATGATCTAAATCTGTTTTTTAACAGATTTGATCAGGCATCCACCCCACTTCACCTAAGTAACATAAATACCATCAGTGACTTACCTAGTTCTCAGGACCTCAATCCCCCACCTTCCTGTAATGCCCCATCGACACCCCCCCAATACAATACATGTCCACAACCAGCCCTGCCCACTCGACACTCCTGAACCCTTTACCTTCAGAGCTAGCTTCTACATTGTCTTCAATACAATGTCTTCTTGTCTTGACCGCAGAGGATGTGAGAGGAGAATTCAAGCGATTACGTCCAGACAAGGCCGAGGTCCAGATGGACTCAGTCCTAGGGTTCTCAGAGGTTATGCTACTCAGTTGTGTGGAGTGTTTCAGCACATCTTCAATCTGAGCCTGAGCTTAATGACTGTACCAGACCTGTGGAAGACATCATGCCTTGTTCCTGTGCCTAAGAATAAACACCCAAAGACGAACAGTGACTTCAGGCCTGTTGCTCTGACCGCACATGTCATGAGGTGGCTGGAAAGACTGGTCGTTAAGCACATCCGAACAATCGTAGAAACATAGCAGGACCCTCTGCAGTTCGCCTATCAGCCCCGCATTGGTGTGGAGGATGCTATCATCTATCTGCTGAACAGAGCATATACATATCTCGAGGAGTCAGGTAACACTGTGAGAGTCAAGGTTTTTGATTTCTCCAGTGGGTTTAACACAATCAGACCTGAGCTACTCAGTAATAAGCTACTGGAAATGTGTGTGGATGTTTGTGGATCCCTTGTGACCTGGATTACGAACTATCTAACAGGTCGTTCACAATATGTTAGGCTGCAGAATATTATTTCAGACACCATTGTGAGCAGCACAGGGGTCCCTCAAGGGACAGTCCTATCTCCCTTTCTGTTTACACTCTACACCTCAGACTTCAGACACTGCTCACAGTTTTGCCATCTGCAGAAGTTCTCAGATGATTCTGCTGTCGTGGGCTGTATCAGGAGAGGCCAAGAGACTGCGTACAGGAGTTTGGTCGACAGTTTTGTGGAGTGGTGTGGACTAAATCACCTGCAGCTCAATTTTTCAAAAACTAAAGAGCTGGTGGTAGATTTTAGGAAGCAGGACTATCCTTAACCCCATTAACGTCATGTGCAGTGAGTGGGACGTCGTGGACAGCTACAAATACCTGGGTGTTCACATTAACAATAAACTAGACTGGTCAAAGAACACTGATACTGTGTACAAAAAAAGGTCATACAGGAGCACGTTCAGCCACAGCATGAAACTGCCAAAGTCTAAAACTGAACGCCACAGGATGTCATTTATACCAGTGGCAATCAAACTCTATAACCATCCCCTTCATTCGGGAGCTGTCATGACAGAATTAATCATTAGAACTTTATTATGCCGTGATACATTGTGCAATATTAGTATCACAATAATATCACATGCAAACTAATAATTATGCAATATTATGAAAATCATTTGTGCAATATATATCCGGTGTGCAATATCAATATCATTATTACTCTCTATATGCAATATTAAATATTATGTACAATATATATCCGGTGTGCCATAATATATATGTACAATACACAAAAGAGACAATTCTGCACCTTTCTGTAGAGTCAGTAATTTTTCAGTTTTTTCTATATATTTTTATTCTATTTATATATGTTTTTTTAAGATTATAGTATATTGTATTTTATTTGTATTTTATTTTCTAATATTCTTCTTATCCTATTTTATTTGTATCTTTTAAATATGCAGCTACTGGAGAAACAATTTCCTTCGGGATTGATAAAGACTTACCTTATCTTATCTTATCTTAACTCTCTACCTAACTTATTAATATAAAGAAATAAAATTTTATAAGATTGAGTATCTTACGCCTTGTTTACACTAAGTTGTACTTCTTTCGTTGTCAGCCAAAAACACTCCCTGTTTAAAGTAGATTATTACATCCAGCAAATGACTATTCATAACATATTCAAAACCTTTCTTTCATTTATATAGCTAGATTACATTAGATTAGATTCTGCATGGAAGGTGAAGTAGGTAATATGAAGAGGTTATATATCAGGGTTTCTCAAATTTCCGAATCTGGACTGCATGGCGAATCATTCCAGACACAGCCCGCACCTCAAATAAGGAATGTAATAATACAATGTAATAAAGTACAGTGGAACCTTGGATTACGAGCATAATTCGTTCCGGAAGTGGGCTCGTATTCCAAAAACTCGTAAACCAAATAAAATTTTCCCATAAGAAATAATGGAAACTCAAATTATTTGTTCTACAGCCCAAAAAAATAAATACATAAAAATAATTAATACAAAATATAAAGTAAAAATAAAACAAATTAACCTGCACTTTACCTCAAAGAAAAACTAAAAATAATTCCAGACAGATAAGTGTTTCCGTTTGTGCACGCAGGCGATGTGTGTGTGTGTGTGTGTGTGTAATGTGCGCGCACACATACACACATTAACAGAGAGACAAACACACTCTCAGCTTCCCAAACAAACACACACGCACACTCTCTGCCTTACACAGAAACTCTGCAAGCACTAAGACCCGGCAGGGGAGACGATTACCTACAATTCCGCAGTGCAAAAGAGAGAAAAACTGTTGGCTCAGTTGTGATCACGTGACGCTCGGCGTCAAAACAAGAAGTGCATGCGTGATACATGATACTCGGTACTCGTAAACCAAAACAATGCTCGTTTTTCAAGTCAAAATGTTTTTAAAAATCTTTGCTCGTCTTGCGGAACACTCGCAAACCGCGTTACTCGCAATCCGAGGTTCCACTGTATATATTTTATACTTTGAAAAACGGGTTATACTCATCAATAAGTGTAGTCTACATGGAGATCATTACAGCAACCCCCGGCCCAAGATTAAGTGTAAACGTAATAGTTTCCTGTTTGACATTGTTATCATGGCAATGTTGACAGCTGGTGAGCCATTGGTATTTAATGTCACAGAGTTCAATTATCAGCTTACAGCAAAGAAAAGGTCAGTGTCTCCATAGGGGTTACACCTTTTTTTGTGCAGAGGTTTAAGTTGATGGAATGCAGACTGTACCCTTTTTCACTCTAGGCTGCTGTGCATTTTGACTGTCTTAGGGGTTGATTACATGTCCTGTCTTTTGAGCGCTCGTTTTTTGTTGTTTTTAAATAAAGATGAAAATCAGTTTAACTCTTTTGGTCCTCCTGGATCAGCTAGAGAATGGAGCACCTTGGAAATAGTAGGGGTGCAACTGATCGCAGTTGATTTTTTTAAACTTGCAGATTAAGCTTCAATTTTTAGAGGTCACGGCGTGAAAGGCATTATTCTGCCTTATTGCTCTTTAAGAAATGAATTAGACAGAACAGTAATTTTCACGTGAACAAGGCATGTTAATCAGTCAACAACAATGGCTAGCGTTGGAACAGAAGAACTTGAAAAGCCTCCCACATCATTCAAATCGCACGTATGGGAACGTTTTGTCTTCCCCATAAAATATAATGATGAATGAAGGTGGTGAACAAAACGGTTACAATGTGTAGGCACTGTGGCACGACAAGTCGTATGAAAGCGGGAATACATCGAGCATGGCCACGCATCTGAAGCGACATCACCCTGCTGTCAGGATGCAAACCGCAACAACTACAGCAACAGCTGCATTTAAGTAGCCCTCTGCACCAGAATCAGATCGGGCTAAAACGATTACCAACTCTATCGGGATACTCTGTTTTCGATTTAAAAACATGTTGAACGTGTTTGAGCCACGCTACGAAATACCCTCACGCACCCACTTCAGGACATTTGATAAATTTAGCATGCCAGTGCAAAGATGTCAAGACTACCTTGCTGTGCCTACCACGTCTTTTTGAAAAAAATGTCATTATAAGATTTGGTCTTTTTTCAGGTCTCAGGTTGTTTTTTACATGCTGCACTTTAACAACAGAGTATTTAATATATATTTTTTTTTATTTCTTGATTTTATTTTGTCAAAACGATTCTATTTTTGTTAAAACCATAGGTTCCATAAGTTATTTTTGGTTAAAACCAAAAATTCCTTGCTGTAATGTTCTTGTAATAAATGGAAAGCAAATTAAATTTCTTTCCTCCCCTTTTCTTGCTGATTCGGGAAATTATCCGATCCGCGACTCAAAAACCTTAAAGTGATCCGAACTGTGAATTTTGTGATCAGTTGCACCACTAGGAAATAGCGTCCATAGTTGAGTACACTTAAGTATTTACACTCTCCTATACAGCAGGTGGCAGTATGCACAAGGTTGGATTGCAAGCTGCCAGTGAATATAAATATAAATTTTTATGCTACCCTTTAATATTTTTAAATATTAGGAAACGAGCCGGCATCAGGAACAGGCTGAGAGCCCGTGCACACCGCACACCTCTGCCTAGCATCCTGCTCGCCAACGTCCAGTCACTGGAA
>JAQMYJ010000036.1:16203203-16228178 GCA_030014305.1 Clarias laeviceps | reverse complement strand
ATGTAGAAAATAAATCACTAAACAAAAACAAAGAAATTTGCAAGTGACCCCAAACTTTTGAACGGTAGTGTATGTGATACGATACGATCACCTAATATGTTGGTACATATGAGTAGGTACTGAAGTTTGTTCAAGATTCAAGCTTGTAGAAAACAAAAAAAATATTACAAAAAGCTAATTAAAGCATGACTTTTTACAAGATCTAAGGTGAGTTTAAAATTACGGTGTAAAAATTTTTTTGATGGTACAAGTCTTTTTTGATTACCTCAAAAAATTATTTTTTTTAAAGTTATATGAAAAGCTTTTCTATGCATTATAAAGTTTCAATTATCTATCACATCTGCCTGCAGGGGTTAAAGCATATACTAGTGTTATACATCTTTGAAGATTCAGTTTACAAAAGTTACATACCTTTTTTGGAGTAAGCCATGCTTGTTTGTGTTTCTTAAGCATTTAGACACTTTGTAATGGCATTATGGTCGTATTGTGTGTTCCGCATACTCTGTTTAATTTATGGTAAACTTTCTCATTGATTGACTCTGTTGGGTGATGCGTATAGCCACGTCCACCTTCAGGTCAAAAGCTTGGTATTCGTCTGAAAATATTCATCCGAAAAAACTTATTTAATTTTTTTCCTGATTTTGAAACTCATCCAGTGCCCTGCTAAATAACGCACGGGACCTAGTTTACATTTTTCTCACTCGCTGCCTCTTTATTGGATGTCACAGATTCGACCAGTTTTCAGGCACAGTCATCATTATCATATAATACTAACTTGGTTGATGACTTGGTTCATCTACATACCTTTTTGTCCATGAGTCATTCACATTTCAATCGAACCAAACCAGAGTTCTTTGGAAACGGACCAAGACCCACGTTTTTAAGCGGTTTCAGTCACTTGCTTGATGTGTACCAAGGTTCGGATGGCGACGTTCACATTTGTTCAAGTGAACCTCACTAACAGAGTACCCACACCAGAATTATTTTTGTCCCAAACGTCCCAAACTTCAAATGTGAACACACCCTTACTGTACTGGTCATATGTGACTGTTTAAACATAGAAATTAAGAAGTATAGAAATAAGTTCAAATAACAGGATTTATAAGTCATGTGTTTGATACATGTAGCCTATTGAATATTTTACATTAAACATTTAATGATTTAACTTGTACTGAATGCTTTTTATTTTATCTTTTATTCATTATTGAATCTTTGCTTCACATTAAGCACCTAGTTATGAACCGTGTGAGAGTCTGGGCATGTATGTGCATTCTCAACACATTTCCCTCTCAGTACCACTCAGCAATTGGAGTTTTGTAAGGTGCATCACGACCTCCACCACGAGTTTCCCTGTCCTTTAAAGCCGACTTTTCAGTCCAGGCCTCCTCAGAAACAACATTAGATGCTTCCATCCCTAATCAGTGACTACACATTCTAAATCATGTGGCTCTTTTCCACCCTCTGCTGCGGCTCCCTGTGGCTTTGGAAAATAAATAATTTAATTGAATCTTTTTTTTTTTTTAGTTCGTTAGTTTTTTCAAATGTAATTCTAAATTTGAAGACTATGGTGTTCTTGTAACATTGTGTTCATTTTTTGTCGCTCAAAATATGCATCACACATATCGCTGTGCGGCACCCGCTTTATTGACTACGTTCCATTCCGAAGTGTACTTCACATGGTGCTCCCTACTTCCTGCTCCTTTTGCAGTGAATGTCGGTAAAGGGAACTTCCCTCGACAAAACTCCACCATTCGGGAGAACTCGCAAATTCACTAGCGCTGACGTCACTTGCCCCGTATTATTGATAATAATAATTGCTGTACCGAGATTTTTTTAACAGATTACTAGCCCATGTAATATTAAAGATTTCTTGATTTAATTAAAGTTTAAATTATTGTGTAATATTAATATGATGTCGCCGTCGATAATAATGATAGTAAATATATTAATCTTTTTTCGAGCTCCATTTTTTTGGTTGACCGCTGACTGCACGCTCCAATACACGCGATAAAAGGATGAAGTTGGACGGCATTTTTGGTTTGCTGCAGGTGAATCATTTAAGTTCGGCTTTTTATTTGATAAAGAGAAGGACTCAAGTAGACATGGTGTATTTTATTTGAAAGTAACCTTCAACCCGGCGTCTTTTTTTTCAGAGTTGTTTTTTGTTGCATGCAGAAATAAGATTTCGTTTTCCCTGTAGCAGTTTGTTGATTTCATAAATACAACACACAGTTTTTTATACATAGCATAAAGCTTTAAAAAACGACATATGCAGGGTTATCTTCATTTTAGATGTCAAACGGGTTTTGGTGGACAAACTGCGCGGAGCAAATAAAGCCCAAAATCGCGAGCAACGCAATGGATATGGTAAAGTATCTGCAAGTATTGAATTCATCATGCACCCTGGCATGCAACATCTGACTACGTTCTAGGAGAGTATTACAGACTTTACTGGGAAAAATTACTTCAAAATGTTCCCAAATAGGGGAACTCGATTTCTTGCTTGGCTCCATTCAAAAAGAATTGTTGTGTAACAAATGTCGTGCTAATAGCGTGCGAACAGCGTGTTGATTAGCGTGGCGGCGAGACATCCATGTAAACGAGCCTTTACTTAAACCAGTTGAAGCGCTAAATGAATCAGTCATGTGATTCGAGGCATCGTTTGTCGTTGGTCACGTGACACTCAGAGAATCGACCCATGTCTCGAAGCGAGGCTTTAGTTGGACCCGCGACTTCTGCTCAGGACAAGTTTCGGAGCTGTGGTGTCATGGTAACTTCCCTATAATTCAGTTGCAGAGAAAATGCTTTCAGCGACTTGGTTTTATGGGAGAATAGTTTCTGAGGTCTAAGTAATGGCACACTTTAAAGGTTGTAAGAGTGAAACTTTTGCAATTGCAATAAAAACATGAGTGTGTGAATTATGAGTTTTACTTTTAATATTAAAGCTAGAATTATATGATGAAAATAAATCGTATATTGATTGGTTATTTACTCCATGGTATCAGTTCAAAAATAAATCCAGATTTTCAGGACATTTTTCATATAATATGCAGAAACAAGACCTGCTATATTTTGAGTTTGTGTTTGCCTCAAAAATATACAAATAAAACACTGAACAAATGCTGTGCTGTTTCCCCTCCGACCTCAGGAGAGAATAAACCTTCACACTCTTTCCACAAAAAAACGCAACTGAAGGTGGCTGCCATCCTCTTTGTTGATGTACCTGCTTAGCTGACTTCAGGAAGTTATTGAGAAAATGACTTGAATGAAAGTTTTTGAATCCAAGCCTTAAAAAAAAAAAAAAAAAAAATATATATATATATATATATATATTTTAAATTGTCAGTAATCTATACATCAGTCACAACTTAATTGCTTTCTTTTAAATCCATTGTAGTGGTCTATAGATAGAAGAGCAAAATTACAAAAATTTTGTTACTGTCCAAATACTAAATATTCAGCGGGTCACATTTAGGGTTTGCATTTAAACAATACAACTCTTTCCAGCTCTTTAGTTGCAACAGAACCATTGCAGAAAACATGACCACTTGACAGTATTTCCAATCAATCACTAATGTGATTAGGCTTGTGTTTTGATTGTGATTAGATTAGAACAAAACCCAGAAGCAATCAACAGCTTGATCAAGACTATCACAGCTATGCATTTGTTCTATATGGTGACTAGATTATGGTGATATTTACTGAATTGTTTAAGAAATGGCATGACCTTTGAGACAACTGTCAAGTGCTGATCGTGCCGATTTATTAGGTTTAAAACAAGGCAGGTTAGCTTCAAAGCATAAGCTATGCATAATAAGTAGACCAGGACTCACTGTGATCTTGGTTTCCGAACTTACAAAACCAGGCCAATATCCATTTGTATCTATACTTTTTGTTAATTTTTGGGGGGTTGATAGATGACAGAAATACATTTTATTGTCATGCCATTTAAGTGATAAATAAAATAAATAAATTTTTATTTTCAGCCAAATCTATTGTTTTGAGAAATATTGTAATTATTTTTCTTGTGTTATACTCCTTCTCTGTGGTGCAACACATGTCAAAAATACATCTGGTTATATTGCTTCAAAACATGAACTAAGCAAGAATTAAATTAAATTTAATAAATAAATTTGAATAAACAAATCCTTTAGGATGCAGGATTTCTTTGTTTGCCTCATAGTGGCATCTTTAAAAATGCTTCACTAGTAATACCACGTCCCAATAAGTTATAAAAGAATACACTGTGCTTTAGAAATATGTTCATTTTAATGTAGGTTTTATTTTTAACTTACAGTTGACCTCAATTTGACAGTTCTACTCATTGTCTGTGATGAAATGCATGGGTACTAACAAAAGTGTTAGTACTTACAGTATATGAATAACAAATTTAAACACATGGTTTTAAATGTGAACAACTGCTGAATAAATATTTCCCAATAATAATTTTTATCTATCCCTATTTTTGAGGTATCTATAAGAAGTACTAAGATTGTAGATTCTAGAGAATTGGGAAAATCAACGCTTTCCTTTAAGAAAGTTGCTAAATGTACAGAAAACTTCCTATTTATATTAATATGGTATGTGCTGTGCGTCAATGACATTAGTTTTCATGAGAGCATTTGGGCCTTACTATGTAACAATGGACAAGAATAGATAACTAAAATGTGATCTTAAAAAAGTTGCTGTACTATTCTGAGCATTAACCTGGATTCCCTTCCAATCCACGAGATGGCACTGATGTATCAGCAGTATTAAACCTCTTCAGTCTTCTTTGCTTTCTGTTCTTGGTTGTACCTGGAGAAATGGGTTCATTTATCAATGATCATTTATCACAATATAAGTTCAGCAGTACAATATTTAGTACAGGCAAACAACATGTTGTAATTATTCACTGTTAATACTGTGCAGTATATAAAGACTGCATTGAATAACTGTTGTATTGCAATTGTTTGAGGATTGAATTCATTGATATTTACACCGATTCTGCATGCTACACATTCTTGAGTACTTTAAATTTTATGTTTACACCATGTTAACACTGTTCATTTTGCTTATACCAGACACTGTTTAAATTCTTGATTCGGAATTGGTCATGATTCTTTCAAGCAAACACACAGCTGGGATTTATGTTCTGACTAAAACATGACTGATGGGTAAATATTAATGCACAATTGAATTCTTTAAAAGTCCTATAGTAATAATATACATATATGACAAATGTCGTGCAGACTACTGACATAATCTATGACTAATAAATGGATTAACAAAGTGATCTTGTTTGGACAAAAAAAATACTCATATGAAAGAGAGAGGGAGAGAAAGAAGGCGATGTGGGTAATAGATTAACTGCAACTAAAAAGTAAGTGATAACAGGGAAAAACAAATTCTATTTAACAACATTAAATCCAAGCTATAAAATGCACAACATGTTCAGGCACTTGAAAAAAAGAAAGTGCACTAAACATAAACCAGATATTATTTGAAAGACTGCTACTAGTATAAAAAAAAAAGGATGCAGCAGATTTATAATAATATGAACTCACTTCCATATTCGGTAAAGCTGAGATCCACCTGCAGATCCCACAAAGAAATTAACAGCAAACAGGTTCCAGTTCTTAGGAATAATAACCAGTGAATACCTGGACCAGATAAGACCTACAAACACAGAGCGAAGAACAGAGACATGAACAGGTATATTATACCTATTCATTAGATGATTCATCTAATATTATATTAGATTTAACATTGTAAAAATCAGTCAGCCAGCATCCACATTAGTGAGCAAACTATACCTGTAGCTGTCAGCACTGCAGACTGTGACATGCTGAGTTTTTCAGCTGGTCTGGTCAGGTCTGCTAAACCAGCTATAACCAGGCCCTGAGAGGAAATACAGGACATTGTTGCATGACACACTGAAAATGACCATCAAGATGCAATATTTTTTTAAGCACACAAACAGACGAATCACTAGAAAAATGGGCAGAAAATACATCGACATAATGGACAACATTCATCGTATGAGGGAATATGACTTGTACCCATTTAAACATTGGAGCCCAGAAGAAAACCGTTTTGGGACCTAGAGAGAGAGGGAGAGAGATTAATAAATTCCTGCTTACAGTGCTCATTGTACACAGAATAACTCTACAATAAACGTGATTTTTACTGCCATCAGGCCAGAGAAACATATTGTTCATAAATCTTTGCCCCAAATATGTGACAATGTTAAATACTGAATAATGATACACAATACACCAATAGAAGATATACAGTGCTCTTCAAAACTATTGGCAACGTTCATAAAATTGAGCAAAATATTAATGCATCCAACTCTTGTTTTTAAGGCGGACTGAGAGCAAAACAACCCTTTTCATAAATACAGTATAAATTACTCACTCTGATTTTAATTAAAGTTTTGAACAGTTAAATGTTTTTTTTTTTATTGCTTTTTTTGTTTTACATTTTAGTAAGCATGCCAATATCACTGGAAATTACTGTAGAACAGAACATAAATTCTCCATACCCAAGACAGCATGCATACAGAACACCTTTTAATGTCTTATTACCCTGCTTTTGGGTGTGTTTTCAGCAAGACAAAGAATTGTGGAATGCAAGGTAGCTTAATTACCAGGATTGAGAAATACTGCTCCAGTACTTTAAATGACCTTAACCCCAATTCTGTGGAACAATATTCTGTATAAAATGTTCTGTGTTCTCTTTAGAAATACTTTCTCTGTATAATGTGTGCCTTTTCTTATTTTACAAACAGAATCACTGACAAAGCGTTTTCATTAAACCCTCAGGGCTGCAGCGCTAATACTTTCTTTCATAAGAAGTTGGTCAATACACACAGATCTAAACTAGCAACAAACTCAAACACTTCTGTTGGGAATTTCACCTTACTGCTGGCTGAACTGTTCATATTTTCTGCGATCAAATACAGAAAAAGAACAAAAAGAAGGATGTGCAACTTAAACATTTGTGAATTTTGATTAGTAAACATTAGTGCATAAAGGTTTATTCGAGTGAATTAAATAAATATATGGCCAACATCCAGTTTTATGGAACGAGTGTCGACACGACAGGACTGACAGGCTGAGATTAAAGTTACCACATCTGGTAAGAACTGCACTAAAAACAGAAAAAGACGAATTAATTATAAATCTACCAAACCCCAATAAATGACTGCACGGCTTATCTGTGTTAAAGGGCAGTAGTAGCTGAATGGCTAAGACTTTGGACTCCTGTACGGAAGTTCGTGGTTGAAATCCAAGCATTACAAAGGGTTATCTGCATAGCAAAGTTGTTTTACCCTGAACCATTCAGTTGAAAATGATTATATATATATATATATATATATATATATATATATGCACTCTGCTAAATAAATCTACCTGACAAGTTAAAACATGTACAGCAGCAAGGTCGTTGTCCTTTTACCTGACAATTTAAATTATGATCTCTGCCATTAGCTGTTCACATGACAGCACCTGTGTCCTGCTCACACTGTCCAAATCTAAATAAACTTTCGGGTCCAGCGAACTTCTTCAAACTGGCTAACAGCTAATAGCGTGTTAGCTTTTACACCACGCTGTTAAACGTATATAAAAGACACATACAATACTGTTACGTGGAAGCCCACGACAATTTTACGTTACCTGCAGGGTGGTTGTACAAAGGTCTCAGTTTGGCAGGCAGTAAATGCTCGATCTTGCCCAGCACTCTGTGATAGGAGGCTCTCAGTCCTACCAAAGCCATGATCTCTCTCTCTGCTCCTTAACCGCGACTGAAGACAACACAAATGTTCAAGGCACTACACGACACAATGCTCGCACTTCTCACCCCGAGATAGCTCTTGGAGGTAAGTATCTGTCTAGACAAACAAATCAGTCATAAACGTGCCCTAATACAGCTCTACGGTATCGCCCTACTTTCGACCTTCATGCCGGTCTCAAACGTACAGGCCTGTAAGGTTAGCAAGATCCCTTCGCCGTATTCCTACCCGTTTTGTGACGAAACTCACTGCACAACAAAGACATTGTGGAGGGAAGGGGTGTTCAGAAGCACAATGTAGTCCGCCAATCAGAGCACATGAAACAGGTAACCTCGCCAGGGTTTCTCAACTATTAACCAATAAAAATACAGGGGCGGGATTTGGCGTAATGTGGGTAAGATAAAAAAAATCAAAACCAGGAAATCAGGTATCGGCACAACCCACCATACGAAGTATTCTATTGGTTGAACTGACTTAGCTTACTGTTTCAGGATTGGTCCATTTACGCATGTACTTTTTAAACAAAGTGACCCCTTTTACAACTAAATGAAGATCCTTTAAACAAATTAATGATCTCTTTTAAAACTAAATTAAAATCTCCTTAAACTACATTGATGGAGAGGGAGTTATCCAAACAATACGAGCAGGGCAGCTTGAAAGTTAGGATTTCTTCTCAGGGATGCCATGTGATAGTATATATTCCCTATATAATATGTTCCTTTCCTCTTTATGAATTTCCATTACTGTTACCGTAACAGATTATAGATGGCAATCTGCTAATTATCTCTACTGTAATTTTAATTGATTGAGCCTTTGACCTAGAGTTTTGTGACTTACCAAATATTGTACTGGTCTTCAGGTCTATTCAGTAGGAGGTTTAACCACCTGGAGGCGCTAGACTACAATGCTTTTATCTTCTTTTTGCCAGACCATCTCTAACTAAAGACCGCCTTCAATGTACTTTTGCCTCTTCTTAAGGCCCTGATCAGCTGGAATTGAAAGCAAATTAAAGAAATTATATTAGAGATTTTGCCAGGAAAAGGGTGGACTTTAAAAGTAAGAATCTAGTCTTTCCAGAAATTAATTAGTTACATAAATGACACACCTGCATAATTATCATACCTGCAGGTTGTTACAACCTCAATATTTTTTGCCACTATGGTTTTAATATTTGTATTTTACTTTTGGGTTATCCGATTTTGAGAGGTCACCCAAAATCTCTTGGTGCTACTTTCTAAAAGATAAGTAATTGTTAGGCTAAACTTTGTCACGTGCTCTTTTGCTTTTATTGTTATGGTATACTACACGAATAGGGAATGGTGCCTCGCGAACGTTTTGGCCAACGGGGGGGCCTCGCGAACATTTTGCTCGGGCCCCCTGCACCCCAAGGGCCCCTGGGCAGCGGCCCCGCTGGCCCGGTCAGTAATCCGTCCGTGACATCAGCCCTATGTCATCATAGGCGTGCACGGGCCCTCACACGAGATTTTGCAGCAGAGGTCATACTTTCACGTATGCACAATCAGATTTCTCAACTGGGTCAGTCAACCTATGCTATAAGTGGTTAATAACGTTCTGTGTGGCATTATATTGAGTGACATTATATTGTGATATCGTAGTGTGATGCTTTTTTCCAACATCTGTGGCTTTTTGGAGATCTACCAGATGCAGTGCCGGGGTGGCGATGGCGCAGGATGCTTGCGCCCGTTCATCGTTGCTTGCAACTAGATTTATTATTATTATTATTATTATTATTATTATTATTTTAGCAGCGCAGTAAACATTTATACTGTATACATATATATTATGTGAAATAATTATTTATACAAACGGTTCTAGAAACCCATTTGTTTAGCAGTTAAGTAGTTGTGTTAAATGTTTCGCACACGATGAGTCAGTCAGACATGTTACTTCAATAACAACAACACAATTACAGTTAGCCTTGAGCTTAAATTAATGGACATGTAACGTCGTTGCAATGGTTCAGAAGGTCTTTGATATTTCCATGGAATGACCCAGGAGGGTGTGTAGGGGTAGTTCAGTGGTTAAGGTGTTAGACTATTGATTAGCAGGCCCATGGTTCAAATTCCAGCACCACCAGATTGCCATCCGCGAAATAATGAGTGAAGAATTTTAGTTGGTAAAGGCGGTAATGTAAACCAAATCTATCTGTAATTTGGGCCCGGTGTAGCTTAGTGGACTATTGATTGGAAGGTCACAGATTCAACCCCAACACGAAATTTCCACTGTTGGGCCCTTGAGCACTTAACTGCTCAGATGTACAAACAGATAAAATGTAAGTTGCTCTGGGTAAATGTGTCTACCAAATGCTGTAAATATGTGAGAAAATTGTTGAGATTGTTTAGGAGCTTTTAATTAATTACATGTGTCTGCCAAATGCTGTAAATGTATAAGAAGAAAATTGTTGAGGAACAGGATCTTTTAAATAATTTGAAAATATAAATATATAATTGAATGTAAAAAAAAAAAAAAAAAGTAACCGGCATTCAATCAGTAGTTTACTAATTGAATTTTTTACTTAAGGAATTTACCAGTTTGCACTGGTGCCTGCACTCTATTCTCTCGATAATATAGAAAATACACTGTAAACAATGTACGATGTAAACGCTAATAAAACACTGTCTGCGTAATGCTGCGCTCACTTGATGCTCTTGAAAGCTCTCCACAGCGCTGTGGACAGAAACATGCGCGCAGCTCGCGTTTCATTGGCCGTTGCGTAAGCTCTGGGCACAGGAGAACAGAATCTTAAGCAGTTGTCCAAACAACATTTCTGTTATATATTTAGCTTATGATGACTCGGAGGCAGTAGGTCGTTTCGTCGCAACGGTGTAGATTTTGCATGATCGTCCCTACGATTTTGTTCTATTCGCTTTATTGCTGCGATGAAACACTGGAGTAAATAAGTGTTTTAACGAGAAAAAAAGAGAAGGCGCTGCTATAAGCTAACAGCTAGCTAATGAAGTGCTTTCTACTTGCCGTTCTCTCAATGCTGCTTGTCCCCAGGCGAGGGGAGCTTTGAGAGCACCATGTCCTGCTCTGGGAACTTGATTTGGGATGTGAGGAAACGCGCCATCGGGTACGGCGATCCTAACGTTTTCAGATCGAACTATTTAGGTAAGGAGACAGCCGTGTTTATGTTTTCCTATTGACGTCATTTTCTACGCTTTATTAACGAGGGGAGCTGACAGCTGTCACGTGTGTAGAGATGAGAATGTTTCTGTCTTAAGGACAAACTTTAAGCTTTATCAGTTGTTGTGCTTTTCCAGGAAAATTGACCTGATGATGATGATTGTTGTTGTTGTTGTTGTTGAACTTAACATGCTAGCTAATGTTACTTCCCAGGGTGTAATATAGTATATAATATCCCTAGGTGTACAGTAATCATTCATGGACTGAGAGGCATGCTTTATTACCATAGCTTTGTAGAGAAGTTTTAGACAAATCACTAAATTAGATGCATTACTTGATTTAAGGTCTATTTTTAATTATTGAGAGCTGAACTCGGTTATGTTTTTTGTAAACATTTAAAGAAAAGTAATGAACATTGCAATCATTACCCAGATTTACTCAGATTAGCAAGTCAAAGCACTCCTAATTTCTTTAACCAAGAACTGAACAAATACCTAGGCTACTGCTCAATCAATATCAGCTATGAAAATAAAATCAGTTAATCAATTTCATTCTTCCTGGATACCATCTTGTGCACATACAAATGCATGCCAATGAAATCCCAAGTCAATTGCCATAATATTTATTTTAAATCCCGTTGTCATATTCCCATCTTTTTCAATACTCTTCTCAAATACATTTAATCAAAGCTTATGTACACTTCATGGTGCTGTTGTTGGTCTTTCGACTACATACCAGCTTGGCACACTCTTTTTGACGCAACCCTCCCATTTGAGACCAGTACTGCATTCAGTGGCTGGGGTTTGGGCACTGACTGGGAATCGAACCTGGGGCTTCGGCATAGCAGGCGAAATGCCTACCATTGAGCCACCAGTGCCCTGTACACTTCATAATGCTGTGTACAGTATGTAATATTGTGTGACTGTGGTCAGAGCTAATGGTAGACCGGAGGAGCAACAATTTGCCACACTAGGTGCTCAAGACATGTAGATTTTGTATTAATTTGTAGTTATTATTGTTGTTAGTTTTTCATTCACAGTTGCTCGGCATATTAGACAATATTCCTTGGTTGATATAACAGTTACCAGTGTTTTGTTTTTCACTAATCCAAAAACCAGTGAAAGGAAACCTCTTTCCCTGGTTTTGTACTAAGCTGGGATTATTGTCTGTGTTTAGCCTGCACGTTCTCCCCACATTCATGTCGGTTTCCCAAAAATTGTCAGAAGGTGGATTCGAGAGACTGACCTCTCCTGAGCTGTGAAGTGTGCTCGTAGTGCTCTGAGATGGACTGGAATCCCATTCCGAACATGCCATATGTCTAGTGTTCCTGCGAACGCCTCAGGATGCACCTTCACCCTGACAAAAATAAAGCAGTTACTGCAGCTGAATAAATAAAAATTGGTTATGTATAACACATCCCAATTGGTTCATGTACATTTATTGATGTTGTGATGCAAAGTCCTGCCACTGTGCACATGAATGAAGACATGGTCAGGCTGTAAGTAGGAACTACTATTAAAAGGCATATTAATTAATTTTACAAGGACATTGAAGGCTCAGTGGTAGGTTTTCTGCCTGCCATGCAGAAGGCCTTCTCACCCAATACCCCAGACCCTGCCAGGTGCCATTCCTGAGCCCGGATAAAATTGAAGGGTTGTGTCAGGAAGGGCTCCATCCATAAAACCCCTGAATAATCAAATGTGGGGATCATAAAACATTCCATAAAAATTTCCTTATGACATTGTGGTATATATTATCAAGGTGAGTCTTACCATGCCTGGTGCTTAGGAGTGATGAATTAGAATGCTAGTTATGTATGTATGTGGCTGTCGTTCTGGAAACGCCGGATGATCCTTTTCATTCATAGCCCATATAGTTGGATTGGTGCTATGGTTCCAGGGAAGATGACTGACTGATGATGTTGAAAGATCTCCATACTGTATGCATGCTCATATAGACAAAATGATGTTCACCACACCCAGTGGTTATCTGTTATGTTATGTATCTAGCAAATACTTTGCTGTTCATAAATGTATCTGGTACAATGTAAACATCAGTCTTGGATGAGCACAGAGAGACTACTAATTCCGTTTTATAGCTTTATGGTGTTAGATGTTTAAATGTTTGCTGTCGTACAGAAGGGCAAACATTCTGGATTCACAGGCAAAAATATGTACGGCAAATGGGCAAACTGACAGCCTGTGAGTTTGCAGTATTTATGTGTATTCTGAATACAAGAACGCTGAGCTTTTCTTAAAGTATCTAAACTGATGTTAAATGCTAATGAGTTTCTCTTTCAGTGCAGCAATTGCTCTATGCCAGTTATCATAAAGGGTGAAAAAAAAACTCAAGTGGTGTTGGTTCTGGCTGTTAAATTTTCTACTGTTCGTTTCAAAGCCAATTAAATAAAAAAAAAAACTTCATTTAATGCCAATGGATCTAGACTTTTGGTGCCGGCTTGTATATACTCCTTACGCCATATGCATCATTTCTGGTTTTATAACTACAAGTGCAAATGTTCTAGGTGTCCCGAGAAATAAACAAATCAATTCAACCTTAGTTGTCCCTTTCATTAAAAATCTTATTCTTTATCTTACAAAAACAGTTTCACATACCTCCCTCTTTTTTCTTTTTTCCTTTGCCTAAGCATTATTCACTGCCCAGATTAATTAAATAGCTGTCAGTTGTTATTGTTCACATCACTATGATCAGTGACTATACCAAAATTACAGCTTCCTAGTGGGTATTGTGAGCATTTAAGATAAATAAAATTCATCCAATCTTACATATATTCTTTATTTGCTCCTGCAGGGTCCGGGTTCAGTTCCCATTTTGGGGTCTGTGTGCATGGAGTTTGCATGTTCTCCCCGTGCTTGGTGGGTTTCCTCTGGGTAATCTTGTTTCCTCCCAAGTCCAAAGACATGCAGATTAAGCTAAATGGCATTCCCAAATTGCCTGTAGTGTGAGAGTGTGTATGCGTGTGTCCCCTGTGATGGATTGGCACTCTGTCCAAGGTGTACCCCGCCTCGTGCCCTAAGTCTCCTGGGATAGGCTACAGGCCCCTCGCGACCCTGTATACAGGATAAAGTGGTATAGATGATGAGTGAGTAACAGTGGGTGCGCCCTTTTAACAATGGCTATTGTAGCAAAGCAGCTTTACAGAATCAAAAGAAATTTTTTTAAATGATTCTGAAATGTGTGAGAAAATATTTATAGATCAGTATCAGATTGTCCCCGATAAGCAAGCCACGGGCGACGGTGGCAAGGAAAAACTGAGATGGGGAAAAAACCTTGAGACTCATCAGGGAATTTATCCTCTTTTGGGTCATATCAGATAGCAGGGATTAATCAGCAGTCATACTTAAGTATAACAGGAAAGGTGTTTAGGTTAATATAGAGTCCAATTTCGTTATCGTAGTCTCAGGTACAAAAAATTTCATGGGAATTTCAGTCGTGCACTATGGAGCGATTGCAGTCACAAGTCATCAGAGAACATCTGTCTGCATCAGCCTAGTCCAAGACCATCTTCATGGTCAAGTGAAACATGAAGACAGGTCCAGAGGCACCTACTAATTCATAATTTTTTTGTTTAATAAATTTTTTTCTACATAGTAGAGCAGTACTCAAGATTGAAAACCTATGAAATAACACATGGAATTAGAGAATTAGTCAGTTGTTATTTTAAGACATGAAGGTCAGCTGTTCTGAAATAGTTCTTGCAAGAACAGTATTGTCAAGTGCATTTGCAAAACTCTTAAAGCATCATGATGAAACTTTCTCTCATAAAGACCATCCCAGGAAAGCAACACCAAAACTTACCTCTGCTGTAGAGGAGATTACCGCCTCAAAAATCATCAATTAACAGCACCAAAGATTTATACATGCTTCTTATACATATTGTATATATAATACAGTTCATATGATCAGTTTATCATTTAAAAACTGAAAAAGAGGAAGAAGCATGTACACAAACCATAGCCTTAATTTTTTACTCTGCTTTGAAAAGCATGACATTTTTATGGTGTTCCACATAGATCAATCCCCAGCCCTCTTCTGCATTTGATTTACAGTACATGTTGCCACTGGGTAAAATCATTAATAGATATGTGGATGCACCACATTACACATCCATTACCTCAGACAGCTGTATTACTCCAAACACCTGGGCAAACTGCTGACAAACATTACCTGTATGAACAAAACTGCCCTAAAAGATAAAGACCAAACAAAAATTCTGCCTGTGATACAAACAAGTTGGAAACTTGCAAACAATTATTAATTCTGATCTGTCTTTACACTAGACATTTGATAAAATTACTCACTCAGCATTCTTTCATTTAAGGAACGTCATGGTTAGACTTATTTTAACTTGCACAATGCTAAAAAGTTGGCACATGCTTTTCTCTTGTCTCATATTTTTTATGTAATTCACTGTTTCCTGCATTGCCAGTAATCAGGCTGCAGCTTGAACACAGCAGCCCTGGTTCTAACCAGCACAAGCAAATGAGATCATATTACACCAATCCTGGAGACATTACGTTGCTGCCCGGTTTTATAGTACTGCTACTAGAGCTTCTTTTTATGTTCCAAACTATTTTATTAAGATTTAGTACTTCATGAGGGCCACATGTAACCAAAGCCAACAATAAAAAAGCAGTAAAAAAGCCTGCTCTTTTAATGCACCTAAAATAAACGATTATTTGAAAAGGATCTAAAGACAGCATTTATACATTATACACAGCATTCTAATTTTTTTCTATTTTACTTAGAAACTTACCTATGCTATTTCTTCTGTTATTATTATTATTATTATTTGCTGCTCATATTATGTCCTAACTTTTTATCTTTTATTACGTTATCTCATTTTATTTTATATTCTCGTGTGAACCACCTTAAGCTGAATTTTGTATCCGAACATAAAACATGAATAAAAATATATATTTTATGATTTTTATATAAAATATACAAGACGTTTGGTAATTCCTGATACATTACTATTTTTTTTTTCATATTTTCTTCCTTCATGCTTTATTTTAATAAGGAACGTATGATAGGCAAATTTTAAATGTTGTTTTATTATTATTATCATTATTATTATTATTGTTATTATTAGTGGTGGTGGTAGTAACAGCAGTAGTATTAAAATCGCCCCATTTTCATGCTAGCATGTTTGTTTCCTCATGAGTGAGCTGTGTTTATATTTTGTTGGTCTAATTCGTCAGCTAGATATTCACTATAACATTACAAACAGGCAAACTATAAGGTTACACCTTGTTCACATCATCTGATCTAGTAGAAACATTAGCCTAGTTAATCAGGTAGTGTTCAGGCATATTGTGTGTGTGTGTGTGTGTGTGTGTGTGTGTGTGTGTGTGCGCGCATGTGTTTGTGTGTTTGTGTGTATGCATGCTAGGCTACCATGTCTTGATTGATCGTGAATTTACAGAAATGTGCATTTAAATGTTGTCTGTAGCGTATACACAAATTGCGACAGTGGTTCCAGATGAATGAAGACGTAACACCTACTTTAAAATGATCAAAAGTGTTGTCGCTAGAGCAAATGTGGAGTTAAAAGCAGAATACGTGGGAAACATTTGCCAACCAAATCATGACCTGGGTGGACAGCCAAGTAAACACAAAAACCTCTACCTTGACTGTGTGGCTGTGTCTTTTTTTTTTTTAGTGTTTATCAATCATTTTAACATTGCTTGGTTGTACAAGGGAGGGTATATTCTGCTGCAATCTTCAGCATGTGATCTTTTCAGCTATAGTGTGAACCAGGAAGGCATGACCTACAGACAACTGCCTTCTAGCTTCTGCTTTTCTTTTGAGTGCAAATTGTTAGAACAGTGTCAATATAATTAGCACTACAAGTGTTGTTGAAATGTGGTGTTATATGTTTACAAATGGCACACACAAAGCCTGCGTGAATGTCCTTCCTTTACAGACCATGCTTTCAGCTTCCTGTTCATCTGTAGCTGAGGACAGGCTCGAGTGTAGAGATGCATATGATTAACTTGGCTATAGCAGGTTAATAAAAGACATTAGAGGCATTTAGGGAAAGAAGCATCCAGCAAGCATTTTTTTCAGAAAAAAAATGTACAACACACTATTCAGTCCAAGACAAATAATGGCTTGCTTAAAATTGGGTTTCTAACAAGTGAAAAACGGCTGTGTCAACTTAGTCTTATAATTAGCTTGAAACTGTTTGAGTATAGCATCTGTGGTGATCCCATTATCAACTGCAACGGAAAGGTTTATTTGTAGTATTTTGGTATATCGTTTTGCTGGTTTGAACAGATTGGGACTGAATCAGATCATCATCAAGCCTATGTACAAATCAGACCTATTTTTATATGCAACATGGTTGACTTTATAAATACCTTTCCTCTACAGGCAGAAAAGAATTTGTGCAGCGTCTGAAGCTTGAAGCTATACTTAAAGTGCACGATGGCTGTGTAAGTAAATTTTACTTGGTTCATTATACTTAATGTTTCTTTGTGTGTGTATGTGTTTTGTTTGTTTGTTTGTTTTCTATTCCAACAAATAGCTCTGTCTGATATTCTCTTCCCCATTATCTTTTAATGACATGAAGCAAGCGGATGAAAGCCATCAGCCTCTCACATGCTGTGATTCTGTGTTGCAAAACTTGATGTGTTTTGTAAGGTTGTTGCAAGCAGTTCTATGTCAACACCTTATAATCAGTTGATATACTGCCAGTAGTTTGGTAAACTTGCTGTATTTCCCTTCTTATGCACTGTGCATTATGCATTTTTTTTAAATAATAATTTTAAAAAAAAGTGTGCCTCCTGGAAAATAGAGATTCTCTTATCAATGGAAAATAACCCTAGAGTCTCTAATTTGAGACTCGCTTCATTTATTTAGAACAGCCTCTGCTCTACACTCAGCAATATGTCACTTATGCTTCGGTGACCAATGTAATTCTACAATCTTGCAGTGAGATTGAGAAATTAAATCTTAGTTGACGGTTTATCTGAAGGATTGAGGTTAAAAAAAGGTTTGTGTGATGGTTTGTCGGTGTGAGACCTGAGAAATGGAAGGGACCGGGAGTGACACAGCCTTTTAGAGGTTAAGTTAATGAAATATTGATTGATTTCTTTCAAGGTAGAGGCAAGGTTTAGGGCTCAATTGTCCACTTGAATTCACTAAGAGGCTGCAATTGTTGGCTATCTTACCTCAGTTCAGACTGCAAAATCAGAACTGTGGAAGAGTGGCTCCATGTCTTAGAATACACTGACATTAGTAGTGAATAGACATCAATGGCAAATGTCCCCCATGAGTTTAACAGATCTCTATTTCTCTGATTTTAAATAGGTTAACACCATATCGTGGAGTGACACAGGAGAGTACATCTTATCAGGATCTGATGACACTAATTTGGTCATCACGAACCCCTACAACAGAAAGGTAATTTTAGGCTTGTGTGTTATTTAGAGCTATGAGGTAATCTACTTGGCTAAAGTTAGATAAATAACTTAAATGTAACTTAAGCCAAAATCTAGGTTGTCCAATATGAATAATGTGTGCAATATTGCGTGAGTAATATTGATCTGTGCACCTAAACAGTGCTTATATTAAAGAGAGTTACTTGTGTTGTAAGTGAATTTCTGTTCAATCCAGTTAGTCCTGGTACAATGTGCAAAATTACTTCTGTGTATCAGATTGGTGACATGTATTTAACTACTCTTTCCATTCTTCAACAGGTCAAAACAACAATCCGGTCAGGTCACCGGGCCAACATTTTCAGTGCAAAATTCATGCCCCACACTAACGACCAGCAGATTGTGTCCTGTTCAGGGGATGGCATCATTTTCTACACACACACCGAAAAGAGTGCTGACATCAACAGGCAGTGCCAGATGACCTGCCACTATGGAACTGCATATGAGGTATAAAGATGGTGCAGGTGATATTGTAGTAACACTCACAGGAGATATAAATAAAAGCAACATTTCAAATAGCTATTCAGATGGTTTAAATCATGGAATGTGTGGGAGTATATGTGTGTGTGTGTGTGTGTGGATACACAGGTTGCTACAGTAGGTGCTATGAAGAACAGGTGCTGTAAAGAGAGACATTTTATACTGTGCACCATTACACTGCACATTTAAACTTCATTTAATTTCACAACCTTTAAAATGATGATGAGATATAAACTGTCTCCTTTCCGTACCAGCATGTGTGTTGGCTGGGTGCTGTTTATGAAAAACACTGTAGTCTTTATTTAGGGAGAAAGTGGACTCAAGTTGGATTTTAGGATATGCAGTTGTAATTAAATTGTAATCAAATCTCAAATTCATAATGTTAAATTACTGATACAAGCTGCAGTACACCGTGATACTGGGCTAAAAATAGGGCAGAGTGACGTGTGAGCAGTGAGACTGATATGCTGCGGTTAGCAGTGAGACTGATATGCCATGATATGCTGACAAGAGTGGTTCTTAGGCCTTTTTGAAAATAAGATGAGGTAGACTGCCAGTCAAAAGGTTTTGGGCGCAAACTTCAGAAAATGCATTATGTTCAATGCTGTAGAATTGGAAAACGTATGTAAAAAATAGGTATACCTGTATGTGACCTGAAAATTTTTATTTATTATTATTATTATATATATTTTTTTTTTCGGGGGTCGGTGGGTCATTCTGGATTTTTTAGGGCACAGTATTTATACGTTTGTCTTATAGGTGATGTTAACATTGCCTATAAACAACTTCAGACAAATATTGGATTACACTTACTTTGTGTAGTGACCGCTCTGTGTTAAGGTTCTGAGTTACTGATCAGAAAGTCAGTGGTTCAAGCCCCAACTCCAGCAAATTGTAATCGTAGAGTCCTTGATCAAGGTCCTCAACCCAGTGTGCTCTGGGGGCAGCTGTATCATGGCCTACCTTGCCTACCTTGCCTATCTTGCGCTCTGACCCCAACTTCTTAGGACTGCTGGGATATGCAAGAGAAAAAGTTTCACTGTACAGTAAAATATATGTTAAATAAGGCAAAAGTTACTTGTTCAGACCTGTTTCAGAATCTAAGAGTGAAACATGAATGAACATATTAAATGTAACTATTGTGGCATTTTATGGAGTACATGCTTAATTATTTTTTCAGTTTATTTTTTAATGAGTGCCAAAATAAAATGACAGTCAGTGTATCAGTGTATGTTTCTGCAGAGTTGCAACTGGTAAGTGAAATAGCATTCAGACTAGCAGACTCACTCTTGATGCAGTACAACAACAGTGCTCTTAAAAACATCAAAATGCTCACACCCTGCAAGCACTCACACCAACCGCATGCTTTCCTCTGGCTATGCAGGACATACAGTATGCTCCAAAATAAGAAAGAGTACTGTACATTCAAATATTTAATGCTCGCTCAGAGGCGATGAACCGCCTTTATAAACAATGCTGAAGATCTGTTGTCATGGTGTGTAATGTTTTCTGTCTGTCTCTAGATAATGACAGTTCCAAATGACCCATACACCTTCTTGTCCTGTGGGGAGGACGGCACTGTTAGGTGGTTTGACCTGCGCATGAAGACAAGCTGCACAAAAGAGGACTGTAAAGATGTAAGAAGTTTTAACATGTTATTACTTAATATATTCCCTTATTTCTAACATTTATGGAAGTGTGAATGTAGAATTCTTCCATGTTAGCTGAAACTTTTATTATATAGTCATTTCTGAGGAAAACATTTTTTATTTTTTTGGCAGCCGGTGTAACTGCATCTCCCTGCATTTTTGTTTCTCATTAAATATCTTGCATTAGAATTGATCGAGTGAGATTGCCCCAGGGAGCAGCTCTGATCTGAACAGCTCTGATCACACATTAACCTTTCTCCTTTTCGCAAAATAAAAGAGACGCACCCAAACTTCTCTTGCCAGATCTTGTGAGGAGGCAACAGCATTCATGCTGTATTTCACACTCTGCTATGATGCGTGCTTTGATGTGATGTGAAGCTTGTTTTGTTTGGCATTAGTTTAAATAGTTCTTGAACATATTCTCACTCACACAAAGAGCTACGACATTCTCTCTGTTTTGGCTAAACTCAAATATTTGGCAAAATATATAATTAATGAGGAAATTTTGTACTTTTAAACTCTTATGCAATATATAATTCATGAGATATAATGGATATATAATGGATCTTCTTCATATTCCTGTCTTTCAGCATGCTGATTATGTACATTTTGGCTTCTCTACCAAAAATTCCAGACCTTATTAATTTTATATTTTACTTATTATGCATATTTAACTTGCTTCCTGCTCTTCTTACTTCTTGATATGCATACATATTTATTTTTTTCTTCTTTTATTTCTCGCTCTTTTTTTTTTTTTTGGCTGTTTGTAATCAGGATATTTTGATTAATTGCCGGAGAGCTGCTACCTCCATAGCCATTTCTCCCCTTGTGCCCTACTACCTTGCTGTGGGATGCTCAGACAGTTCAGTAAGAATCTATGACCGACGAATGCTTGGTACTAGAGCTACAGGTGAGAGCTAAACTTTTGTTTTAAGCCTAAATTATTTTCATTTCTGTTTTGTGCAATATATAAAAGAATTCCACTAACCATTTATTGTAAGTGGCTTATTTCATTCAGCATCATGACATAAATGCCAAATGCAATTACTCATTGCGCTTAGTCAAGTGTGGTTTTGTTTTTAGCCCTGTATATTAGTTTGAATGTGTCCTGTGTATAATGATGCTTACAGACTGCATTATGAATTTGGATTAAAGTGTAATTAAATATAACAAGCCATCCATGATGATATAAATCGTCATAGCTTTTCTATTTTAACTCATTTTATACAAAGTGCCTTAACGCTTTAGTTTTATCCTGCGTGTACTTCTTAAAACGTTTCCAAAAGATCTTTTTGATCCACATGGCTAATGTTTGAGATCACTGTGCTTATAAATTCCTGCCCCTTTTAGTATCCTTAGTAGTAATTCATATGGTTTCCAAAAAAAAAAAAAAGTTTATACCTTAAACACTAAAGTTGCAGCATTTTGTTTACATTCTACTTCACTCATGCACAGGTAACTACATGGGGCGAGGAACAACAGGTATGTGTGTGCGATTCGTCCCTGCCCACTTGACCAGCAAGTCCTGCCGTGTGACATCCTTATGCTACAGTGGCGATGGACAGGAGGTTCTGGTCAGCTACTCCTCTGATTACATCTACCTGTTTGACCCCAAAGATGACCAGGCCAGAGAGCTGAAGGGTCCGTCTGAGGAGAGGAGAGAAGAGGTGAGTAGCAGAACTGACATAACTGTATAATAATTTAATATAATAATCTGCTAAGGACATAGAAATATTTCACCTCCATGGATGGCAGACATGGGAGGTAAGGAGGAGTCCAGAGTGAATATCTTCCATCAGTCTGTCTAAGTTCAGAGGTGGAATAGATTCCAACCTCCTGATCTGATGATTACTGATGATCTTGTTGATTTTTATTTTTTTGAGGTAAAATGATTTTTAATTTATTATTTTCAATATTGATGAATAATGATCATTATTGATTATTTTTATTCATTAATAATATTCATTATTGATCTGCAAACTTACCAGCTTATTACATCTGACCTTCAGATCATGAGGCTGGGCCAACTAAACCTGGTGGTACATGTTGGATTAACGTTCGGGGGCGAGGTGGGGAAATGTGCTGGGTCACAGATACAGGGTCTCTCAGGCTGTATAGCAGTGTCTGGATTCCCCCATGCTCACATTCCTTTCCAAACAGAGCATCAGACCCAGGCTATGTTCCATTGCAGGGACAGAAATAGATTTAGCACACAATGACTTTTAGAGTCAAGAGGAGAAACCCACAGGTCTCTCATCAAATTTAATTCAATGTGAATAATAAGCATGCTTTAAATGTTTTTTATTTTTTATTTTATTTTAGCCCACATTTACAACTTTTGGATTTTTTTTGTACCTGTACAATTGTTTTGTATTGTTTTCTTCAATAAGCATGCTTAATTGTTAACAAATTGTTAGGTAAAATGAATAGAAAATTGTAAAACCATAAGTATAGTTTTGCTATGACTACATTTTCAAGAAAAAGTGTGCCTGCGACTTCGTTTGTGTGGAATTTAATTGCACACTCAAAAGCACATTTTAAAAAATGTATAACAGCATCTGTTGAATTTTGGAATGGACTACAATTTTTACGTGTTACTGTAAAGTGTGCAGAATGAAGATGTAAGATCGCATTTATTAAGTAGATTTCAATTCCAC
Source organism: Clarias laeviceps (assembly GCA_030014305.1). Taxonomy (NCBI): domain Eukaryota; kingdom Metazoa; phylum Chordata; class Actinopteri; order Siluriformes; family Clariidae; genus Clarias; species Clarias laeviceps. The sequence continues at coordinate 16,205,005 of JAQMYJ010000036.1, read as the reverse complement.
ATTCATAAGCATATAAAAAATGTACAGCGCCATCTATTGAATTTTGAGATGAAGTGATTATTTTTTTCAAGGTCTTTTTTTTTTCATGATATAAGGGTGTTTTTTCCATTTAAATTTCAAAAATCTTCTGTTCCTGTGGGCCGATTGCGATGAAACAAAGCCTATGCTACCTCAAGCTTGGCCAAATACAACTTTGAAAACCCTGTTTGAATTTGTTCAGTAGTTTTTACGTGATTTGTGCACAAACAAACAGACAGACAAAAATTCCAAAAACCAAACCATCTTAATTTGTTCTATTACTCATCTTACGCCCCCTCCCTCCCAATGTTATATAACGTATATCAACTGGAGGTGCAACAAATAATCAAACTGCAATTTAGTTGCCATCAAATTTATTTGTCAGTTTGTTGGTAAGGACATTGCACATGCTTTTTTTTGTACTAACTTGCACTAAATGCACTGACATGAAGGCTAAGCATTACCAGTTACTCGAGTGGAGAGAACAATAACAAGATAGCAACTCCTTCAGAACCAAAAACCTAAAGTGTGGGAGTATTTTCCTCTTAATTTAGCTAAAAACAACCATCGGGGGAAAAAATGGAGACTTTGTGGTGGCAGGCACATGGTGAAATGGCACTTTGTAAAGGGAGTGAGCAGCAGGTAAGTGAGGAAAGGACGCACACCTGGGGAGAAAGTGGCTAATTAGTGTCTGTGTGTTGCTGTGAGCTGATTTTATATTTCCAGCTCTACTCAGTGAATCTGTTTTAAGTAGATCATACAGCATACACACATGCACTGTTGCCGGGTTCTGAGCATTCAGTCTCTCATTCTCCCTCTTTGACCTCCTCTTTATTATTTCACAGCTCACAGCAACACACAGAGACTAATTAGTTAACATTCTCCCCAGGAGTGTGTGATTTCCCACTTACCTGACTCTCAGTCTTTTCACACAGCAGCGCTTGACCATACCCCCATCACTACAGATTTCATCCTGTTTTTTTAAATAGTTGCCATAATTGTCATCTGCCATCTTTAAAACTTTATATAATTATATTTTATTGCTACTGCTTTGGTTTGCTTTCGCTTATCCTTGCTTTTAGATTTTGACATAGGGCTGCATGATTTGATAATTTTTTTAAATCACATTGTGATTATTTTGACACTTTTGTGATTGAGATTCAAACTGCAATATGTAACTATTAAATGTACCATATTGCAATTGGAATTTATCTAGATGACCAGCAAATAATGGCAAAAGTTAGCCTGTTAATAAGGAGGTTGTAAATATTTATTTAGCACATTTTGCGATTAAGTAATTGCATAGGTTCAGATTGTGATTTCGATATGTATGTGCTTAATTGTGTAGCTATAATAGATATATTTTTATCAGCACCAAAATGTCTCAGTTCTTCCTAAATGTCTTCAATTTTAGTTAGCACATGCCTAAAACAAGCTCAGGCTATATTTAAAATATAAGATAATAAGACCATTGAGTAATAATGCAAATCATAATCTAAATACTGGATTGATAATTTCAGTCATCAATAGATTATTTGACTGTAAAAATGGTCATTAGTTGCAGCTTTAATATAATTGTTAGGGATGCACCGAAATGAAATTCTTGGCCGAAGCTGAATAATAATGAAATGCTATGGTTTAATATATAACTTAAAATAAATAAATTAGTAAAATAAAAATAAAAAATTATTTGGCCATCTTTGAAGCCCCCCTTCTTGAATAGCCTATGTTAGGCCTATAACTGACTGCTGAAAGAATGTAACTCTGTATGTCTACAACAACAA
>JAQMYJ010000036.1:16177523-16190537 GCA_030014305.1 Clarias laeviceps | reverse complement strand
GTGTGTGTGTGTATGTATATATATATGTATATATATATATATATATATATATATATATATATATAGCAAATCGATCATATATTAAATCAATAGCAAATCAATCATATATTAAATAGCAAATCAAATCATATTCTTCTTGATATATATATTCTGTATATACTCCAAGAAAACAACTGAAACTCGACTTCCTTTAGCAATTAAAAGCCGAATGGGAGGGAAAAAGGATTTTTCGACAAATATAAAAATATCAAAAGGCAAATGATTCCACAGCCTTGGAGCAGCCACAGCAAAAGCTCGATCACCTCTATTCTTGTACTTAAGTTTTTGGTACATTTAAAAGAAGCTGATGCAAGGATCTTAGTAAGTGGGTGTTGAAGAATGGGTCTGTTGCAAGTCAACAAGGTATTTGGAAAAGGAATCATTTAACGCTTTATAGACAAGCATAAGGACATTACCTCTAAAATGAACTGGAAGCCAGTATAGTGATGCTAAACGGGTTATATGTTCTCACCTCTGTGCAGTGTTGGGGGACATTACTTTTTAAAGTAACTAATTACATTGCAAAATTACTGTCATTAAAAAGTTATCTGTTACATTACAGCGTTACTTTCTGATAAAAGTAACTAGTTCGAGTACTTTTCCATTGCAGAAAATGTAAACTCCTTTGTGATTCCTCATGCATGTTGTTTTAGTCAAGACCTTTATAATTATTCTACCATCATCACTCAGCGAAGTTTGGCCCATAATCTGTTAACTACTAATACCCCTATCTCACCTACGCGGTTTCACGCGGTGGCCGTAAGTACGGTTTATCATGATTCACCACGAGTTTTGGTGCTGTGATTAGGTTTCCATCTTTCCACACGTCAGTCCTCGCATCGTCAAAGCACATAGGTGAGATAGGAGTATAACAGTAGGAATAACAGTGGGGGGGGCGGGACTTGTAAGACGACTTTCTCACACACACAGTAACGGATGGGGAATGATTGCTGTCTGGCTCATGGATTACATAAATTGTCTGAATAACGGATTACATTTTTGAAAAAGTAACTGAGTACTTAAATGGCGGACCTAACACGTTAGTTTACTCCAAGTACTTTGTAACGCATTACACCCAACACTGCCTCTATGTATTAGTCAGAAGATGAGCCGCTGCATTTTGAACCGACTCTAACCTATTCAAGGATGTTTGTGGGAGACCAGTGTGCAATGCATTACAGTAATCTAACCTGGAGTTAATAAATGTATGTATAGCCTTTTCAAGCTGTGAAAAGGACAGGAAAGACTTCACTTTAAATGTAATCTGGGTTCAAAGAAGCTGTTTTTTATGATGGTTTCTCGAAAATATGGTTACTATCAAATATTACTTTCAAATTCTTTACACATTTTTTTTAGGCACAAGGTAAGTGCCGATAGTCTTAGTAAAGAAATCACCTGTTTATTTTCTTTAAGTGGAATAAGTTTAAAGACAGTTATAATTTTATTTCTACAAGACTGTACATATCTATTCATATTTGGTTTGATAGAAAGATAGATCTGTAGATCAACTGCCACGAGATGGTAAAGAATGCCCTGTTTCTGAAAGATGGACCATAATGGAAGCAGATATAGTGTGAAGAAAGTAGGACCCAATATGGACCCCCAGTAGTACACACTACAAGTGAATGGAGACAAGAGCTCATTTATACTGACTGAGAAAATTCTATTAGCCAGATAAAATTTAAATCACTGAGTGCAACCCACTGGATGCCTACACAGTGCTTCAAATAGTTTATAGGGATTTGATGGTCCACAGAATCAAAAACTGCTGTCAAATTCAAAAGTACGAGAACAACAGAATTTTCTGCATCTACCGCCATCAAGACTTTTAATAGTGCAGACTCGAAATGTGTTCTGAAACCTGACGAAAATGATCTTAAATACCAATGTCATCCAAATAAGAATGTAATTATGTATGACTCTCCAGAATGTGCTAGAGATAAAAGGAAGGTTGGAGATTAGTCTATACAGTGGAACCTTGGATTACAAGCATAATTCGTTCCAGAAGCTGCCTAGTATTTCAAAACACTCGTTAATCAAAACAAATTGTCCCATAAGAAATAATGGAAACTCTAATTATTCATTCCACAGCCCAAAAAAATAAAAACATAGCAAATTAACCTGCACTTTACCTTTAAAAAAAAAGTAAAAATAAATCCCGACAGATAAGTGTTTCCATTTATGCGCGCAGGCGCTGTGTGTGTGTATGTGAAGGAGAGAGGAGGAGGGTGTGTGTGTGAGTGTGTGTGTAAAGGCGAGAGGAGGGGTGTGTGTGTGTGATCATTGGACGGTGTCCAATGATGCGTGCACACATAACGCCAGGCTGACACAGAAAGAGAAAATGGATCTTTAACTTCTCTAATGAGACTTGCTTTTGCTTTACACGCGCACACGCATGTTATAATAAACAGTACACACGCGCTGTACACACACACATACAAATAAAAAATAAAAGACACACATGAGTGTTATAGTAAACAGTACACGTGTGCACGGATGTTGATTATACCAGTGAGAGACGCGCACTAAGACCGAGCAGGGGAGATGATTACCCACAATTCCGCAGCGCAAGAGAGAGAGAAAACACTGGCTCAGTTGTGATCACGTGACGCTCGGCATCAAAACAAGAAGCGCATGCGTGATACATGATACTCGGTACTCGTAAACCAAGACTTGCTCGTTTTCCAAGTCAAAATTTATTAAAAATCTTTGCTCTCTCAAACCGCATTACTTGCAGTCCAAGGTTCCACTGTAATTTAAACCAAAAAGTCCAAATTATTATTATTTTTATTATTATTATTTTATTTATTTTTTTAAAAACCACTTTAGCATGTTTAAAATCATGTGGGACTCTTTCTTTATTAATTCAGGTATTAATAAGACAAAGGAGGTTAGGCCCAACTAAATTAACAACCTGTTTAAACATGCTGGATGGGAGTGAGACTCCAGGTCAATTTAAGTGCAGAACAATCTGGTAAAGACAACAATATTGGATCCAAATTATCAAACACCATACGTGCCTACGCTGGCATAAAGCCGTGATGGAGAAAGATGGAATTTTTAAATTGATATAATTAGTTTACTAATTACATTGTTAAATTAGTTGCTAATTACTTTGTTTTTCAACAGTATTCCCCACAACTAGTTCATCTCAGAGTCATGAATATCTTTTTGCATTAATTTGCAGGAGTAATCTAGCATCTGGCTCCAGAACTGGTGGGGGAGGACAAAAGCCTGCACAAGCAAGGGAGAATCAGGAGCCTGCAAAAGAAAGCACAGAACATTCAGGTGAGCCATTTCAGCAACCATAACACAAGTCTGTACTAAAAAACACTTTAAAACCAAAATACTGTTGTTTGTTTCTCCTGGAAACATGAACTTTTCACCATCATGTTTTTACCCATGCATGTCCTTTATAGCATTAGCAGGGTCAGTGCAAGGGGAGAGCAAGAGCTCAGAGAGTGGCACTGAGAGGGCATCAGGAAGCTGTCAGGGAAGCACATCCCTACAAGACTCAGCCATTTCAGAGAATCCACCTGCAGCAGAAGGTTGCAAGAGGACTGAACCAGGAGGAGAGGGCGCACAGGGGTCCACTCAGCCCTCTCGCAGTAACCAGGAATCTGATGACAGTGATGATGACCCAATTCTTATCCCCTCAGCCAGGTACAGAGGAGCTCAGGGACAAAGGTATGGGCTTTTGGTACTCAGAACTTAAAGTACAATTTTTGTAATGCTGATGCTGTGACAGAATAATACTAATGCCCAGCCTTCCCTTTATACATGTGTGCAATATTTATAGGAATTTGTGTATCATTAATTTCAGCACTTAATACATAATTGTAAAAGTGAGAATATGTATGATTTTAGATAAACGTCTGAAGTTGTTTTTCTTATTAGGTTTAATTTCAGAGGCTCTGCAATAGGTGATAGGATGATCAGGTATTGTGCTGAGCTCATTTCTAAAATAATCTAACTACAAGAAGTCACAAGTTTTTTTTTTTTCTTTTCTTTTTTTTTAAAGCATATATTAACCCTGAAAATGTGTTCATGGTGAAGTGGAATTGCAAATGTTTTATTTACAGGGACAAACCGTAACCTTATTTGCTTGAGTGTGCTAAATGTGTGGGTAGGTTTTAATGGTACTTTAGTCAGTAACTAACTCAGCAAATGAGTGGCATGCATGTGTTTGGAAATGAGCCTCGTGTCTAATCAAGTATTCTTGTAATCACTGCATTTGTTACAGTGAGCAAAAATACTTCTACAGCATGAGCATAAAGAGTGTTTGTTTATTTAGTCACGATTGTACTAATATTGAGAAAACGCATCACAACTTATTTAAAAGTGATGGACGGTTTTGGCTTGATTGCTGTTTACATGCAGTCAGAATGCTGCTAGCCATCATGCTGTCAATGAAGTCTATATGTTATTTTCTGTCCAGGCGCTCAGCTGCAGCCCGTATCCAGGAGCTCTTGCGCAGAAGAAAGGAAAGGCGCGAGATGGAAGAGAACGAGACCCAGAACATCAGACGCCCTGCGATTAAGATGATGTACAAAGGTCATCGCAACTCCAGGACTATGGTGTGCTACTTTTATAGTGCTGTGCAAGAAGAACTAATAATTGCCAACGGGATAAAAACTATATAGTGTTTTCAAATGGACAAGATTGTGTCAAACTTTATTAAGCGAATCACCTTTTTTTTTTTTATGAGTGCAGATTAAAGAGTCGTGTTTCTGGGGAAATAACTTTGTCATGAGTGGCTCAGACTGTGGCCATATTTTTATCTGGGACAGACATACCGGAGAGCACTTGATGCTTCTGGAGGCTGATAATCATGTAGTTAACTGTCTGCAGCCTCATCCTTATGACCCAAGTAAGTATTGCAATGCTTTTCTCCAAAAAAAAAAAAAAAAAAGAAGTAGAAAGTCAATAGAAATAAGGATGTTATAGCTACTTTATGTCTTTTGCCAGTTCTTGCCTCATCTGGAATTGACTATGACATCAAAATCTGGTCCCCACTTGAGCAGTCACCTTCATTTAACCGAGACCTTGCTGACGAGGTACAGTAAAACTTATTTGCTGATTGTTTTCAAGACCATAGCAGCATGGATAAAGTAAAAAGATGACAGGATATGCTGATATAAGGATGTTATCCATTGTGGCGTGGTGTGATGCAAACTCCAAAGTGAATTAGTTTTCCATACAAGTGTGTTATATACCACAACAATTTGTCAGTGAATTAATTGCACTTTTTAATAAGCTGTTCTTTAATGGTTATAAAAAGTTAAGGAATGTAGCAGCTATTAATATTTGCTCCATCACCAGCCTTGTCTTCACTCTTTAGAAGTTACTTATCACTTTAGAAGTTAATGAGGCAAAAGTACAGCTTGTGATGTCCTTGAGACACCGGAAAGTACTTTTTGTCTGCTTTTAAACAACTGATTTTTAAATGTATTTATTATTAGCTTTAGATTTTGTAGACTGTCCACCAGGTCTGATGTGTTTTCACAATATTAGTGCAATCACAATTCTATGTGAAAGGTAAAGTATTAGAACAGCACATTTAAAATAAACATGTAATTTTAGTCGCAGATGTGCTGTTATGGTAAATTAATTAAAAACAATGGAGTAGTCATAATCAGGAACTCATTAGAGGTTCTTACTATTAGAAAAATTATATCTTTTAATAACAGAACAAGCTAATCATGACTAAGGACGGTTCCACAGTGTACTGCTCTATTTATATGTGCACTAGAGGGCAGCAGAGCTCTAGAGTCAATATTATCAGGCTGAGGATATGTCATGGTTGGGTAAAGATTGGTTTAAGAAATGCAGGGCACTTCCCTGGCTCTATGCCTGAGACCTAAGCAAATAGAGTGAAATTCCAAGTGACTGTGTATAAGCTCTCAGCTAGTACTGTATGAGGGTTAACCTTTAACAGCTTTGAGAACTCGAGTCTCCCTCCATGCTGCTGTTAATATATGACTGAACAGAAGTGCTCACTCACATGATGCATAAGAGTTTCGTTTTAACTATCTCATTCTCCTGCATTAATTACTTTACTTTAGTATCTGAGGTAGAGAAACTGCTAGACAGTCAGCTACTCACTATAGCAAGGATCCTTTATATGTGGTGTGATTCTGTTGTAGGTGATAGCTCGTAATGAACTGATGCTGGAAGAGACAAGAAACACCATTACCGTCCCTGCCTCCTTCATGCTTCGAATGTTGGCCTCACTCAATCACCTCCGAACAGGTGAGTACAATTGTCTGGGGGGATTATGGGTAAAAGTTGTGGAGAAGTGTCCGTTATGTACTGGCAAATTGTTTGATGACACTTTGCAACAGTGATATTTTAGTTAGTTAGGGGAATAATATTCTCCCACATCGGTTCCGTACTTTTCATTTCCTATAGTCAAGCTCATGCTGTGCATAAGCTTTTTGAAGGTGTGGGCGTTTTTAAAACAGCCCCTGAGAAACTGATGAAAAACGTTCTGTAAAAATTCCAGTTCATTGATTTCACTTAGTTTTTTTGTTCCTCTGGCTAGTGTCATTTAAAAAGAATGTCTCCTCTATAATAAAACTCCTGCACTGACAGGCAATTATAAATGAGTACAAGTAGGTCTTCCCATGTCCCATATTTGCTGTACACACAAAGATGAGTTACAGAAAACTACAATCATAATATTGTGTTAATATAAATACAACCTGAATTCTGGAAAAGTTTGGACTTTTTAAAATTTGAAGAAAATGAAAACAAAAAGACTTTTAAATCACATATAGAGCCAATGTTTATTCACAATAGAAAACAGAAATAAATGTTTAAACTGATAAATTTTACACTTTTATGCACAAAATGAGCTCATTTCAAATTTGATGCCCGCTATAGGTGTCAAAAAAGTTGGGATGGGTATGTTGATCATCTCTTCTTTTTAAAACAGTTTGAAGACACCTGGACATTGAGATTATGAATTTCTGGAGTTTTGGTGTTGAAATCTGGTCCCATTCTTGCCTGATATAGGTTTCCAGCTGCTAAAGAGTTTGTGGTCAACTTCGACATATTTTTTGCTTAATGATGCGCCAACTCTATAGGTGAACGATCTGGACTGCAGTCAAGCCAATTCAGTACTCAGACTCTTCTACTACGAATCCATGCTGTTGTAATAGCTGCAGTATGTGGTTTTGCATTGTCTAGCTGAAATACACAAGGCCTTCCCTGAAATACACATCATCTAAAACCTTTAGATATCTTTCAGCTTTCATAGTGCCTTCTACAACATTCTGCCCCGTCCTATATGCACTAATGCACCGCATACTATCATACATGCCGGCTTTTGAACTGAACGCTGATAACACGCCGGGAGGTCTCCCTCCTCTTTAACCCGGAGAACACGGGGTCCATGATTTCCAACAAGGATGTAAAATTTGGACAGTCCATTTTAAATGAGCCTTGGCCCACAGGACATGACAGCGCTTCAGGACCATGTTCACATATGGCTTCCTTTTTGCATCATAGAGCTTTAGTTGGCATCTGCAGATGCCACGGCGGATTGTGTTTACCAAAAGTGGTTTCTGGAAGTATTCCCGGGCCCATTTAGTAATGTCAGTGATACAGTCATGCTGATGAGTGATGCAGTGTCATCTGAGGGCCTGAAGACAATTTTTTGGGCATCCAACAAAGGTGTTCGGCCTCGTCCTTTACACACAGAGATTTCGACTCTGCGTCTCTAAGACATCCCTTTTATAGCTAATCATGATAGAGACCTGATGCTAGATGTTCTCCCAGCTGAATCTTTTCAAAATTTCTTGATTTTTCAGCCCTTTGTTGCCCCTGTCCCAACTTTTTTGGGACTTGTCACAGGCATCAAATTTAAAATGAGCTCATTTAGTGGATAAAACAATTCTCCGTTTAAACCTTTATGTTCTCTATGTTCTATTGTGAATAAAATATTGGCTCATGTGATTTGAAAGTCTTTTAGTTTTTTGACTCAAATTTAAAAAACGTCCCAACGTTTCCCGAATTGGGATTGTACATGAAGACACATTTTTACAGGAAGACAAAGTGTTCCCTTAATTTGTTGAGCAGGATGTTTTATTAGGTATGAGGGTATACAATGGCCATTTTAATGGCCAATTTAATCCTGCAGGATAATTCGTATTAATTTTTTCTTTTTCCTAACAAGCTATCAATAAACACACAGTGAAGGTGAGCTACATCGATCAGACATAACATTAAATCCCAATACTGTGCAAGTTCCCCCGTGCTACCAAAAAAGCATGACTCCACAAGGTCTCTGAGGTGTGCTGTGGTGTCTGGCACTGGGATATTAGCAGCAGATTCTTTAAGTGCTGTAAGTTGTAGGGTGTGGCCTCCATGGATCAGACTTTTGTCCATGGATTCTAGATAAGATTGAGATCTGGAAAATTTGGTGGCAAGATCAACAACCTTGAACTCTCTGTCTGCTAAGCCCCATACACAGCAAAGTATGATGCACTGATAGTTCTGGTGCCTTTGGCATTTCAGGTGGATTGGAGCAGACAGGCTAGATTGTTATTTAAGTCATCTGGCGGTGGTGGTAAAGTGGCTGATCAGTGTAAATCACAGCAACTCTAAGGAACAGCAAATGGTTTCTGTGGTACTGCCTTTTAGAGGACACACTCACATTACTTTTGCAGGCATAAATACTTCACTTTGTATGAGCATCCGCACACAATGCCCAGACATGGACGGAGATGTATAATTCATCCCTAACAGTTATGATGAACGTTTCAGTATAAATATAAATGGTCAAATTAATTACATTCATAACTTATTTTAAGTAATTAAGAAACATGATGTTTTGTTTTTTGTCTCTCCATCTCAGACCGATCCGAGGGTTCTGGACAAGAAAATGAAGATGAGCAGTAGCTCTGTTGAGATTTCCCCGGAATCAAACAGCATCATTTGCTTTAAAATAGTTGAATATTTGAGATTTGTACAGGCTGTGTAGAATATTCCCTTGTTAGATCCATTTCTAGTAATCACGTTTTTTTAAAAAGATGACTATTCTACTGATTACTTCAGATGGGAGTAAATCATATATGTGAGAAAGGATGAATAAATTGCAGTATATAAAAATATATAACTATAATAATATATAATGTGACAGAGATAGCTAGATGATGGGTGCTTGAGAATATTTAAATGCAATATTTCCGTTGTGCAAATGGTCTAGCTTTGATCAGTGTTCTGTGTAAAATTTTCTAGTTTTGTTAACCTGGTATTTTGCATGTCAAACATAAAATCATGCTTTAAGTTTCAATTCCTTAAAACAGGGCTACTCTGCTATCAGTTGTCAATTTTCTTAGTTTGATTTGTCTAGATCACATTGCTTTTTAAAATATGATTTCCTTATTCATTCATTTTTGTTCATGCACCTCTGATGGAATCAAATACTTCATGTTTTCAAACGAGAGGTTTTGTTGTTGAGAGGCATACATGGATTTGTGCAAAATGAAATGTGAGTGGGCAAGAATGTGAGTGGGTAGGTTTTTAAAGAAGACCTTTTGAATAGTTCAGCCCACTGTTGTCTTTTCAAGTGGTTCTCTTTAGTGATAGATGGCAGAGCAATGCTAAAAGTGTTTCTCTGCTAACAGGGCAGATGATATTTGTTTTGGCAGCTGGTGGCCAGTGTGCGCTCCTGAAAGGCCACTGATTACAGGGAATCAGACAAAATAGCTCTCCCTCACCACCCTGTGTTGCTTTAAACTAGTCATTGCACACCATTCAGGAATGCGAACCAGCTCCTGTTCAGCCACCAGTTTAAGAATTACAAAAGGTTTACGTACATTCAAAGTACAGAGGGATAGAGGAGTATATGAATATTTATGGTATTGAATGTGCTGTGATCATTATGGACATGGAATAGTAGCTTTTAAATGATTTAATATATATAAACAATCAAACTGTGGAATTGTAATAAACCACTACAAGAAATGCCTGTAATTTGTGGTTTATGGTATTTTTATAGCTTTTTTTTAAACAATATACAGTACAATTAATATTAACTTTGGTATAACACATTCCACAGGAATTCTCAAACTAAATTAAAAATATATGTTTAGTTGGACAATTTGAAGTTTCCTTATTTTAACAGTAGCAGTAGAAAAAGAACCTGGCCTCAAGACAGCAAATAGCATTTTCAAGTGCAATTGTACTAATACACTTAATACTGATTTTTTTTTTTTGTGCAGTTCAGTTCTACTGAAGTTCTTAAAACAATGGGTCATGGGTTGTTTCAAAGAAGGCATCATGTCACAGGAGACATTCAGTAAAGCAGGACTTATGGATTAAGAATGAATACTAGCATATAAACAATTGACCATAATACTGATTATAAGGCACCATTAACTTTTTTTGTTTACATTAGAAACATCATGCCATATTGCCATCAGGCTAACTTAAAACAGGAATACAAGATTCATTTGTTTTGACCCACCATCTCCATACAAATTAGTCATTTATATAAAGCAAAATAAGTATAGATTAATATTTGAACTAAACATAAGTTACAAGCCTCCTCGGCACTAACTGTTCCTCACAGAGAGCACACACAATCAGTACAGTGGTTGTGGCTTCCTTTTAAAAGGGAGGGAGGGGGGAAGGGACAGGGCACATAGACTGATTACAAGTTTCTAATTTGTACCTGTTTTCAGTGCCATCTGTACACAAACACTGCTTACTTAACCGAAAGCAAAATAACCAAACGTCTCCTCACTTCGCTACAAAGAGGCATCTCCATTACAGTACATTTAGCTTTGTGTGCACAGGTCTGTTTCGTATATCCAAGTCTTTAATCAGCTTGTGGTTCCTATGTTTATCAATTACATAAACACTAAGCAACATTTTAACTGGATAGACATGTACCCTAAGAAGGCAGTGTACCAAAGAAGGCAGCATAGTGCACAGTGTACCAGCTCTATACTGTACTTAAAGTGCAGTTTGTAAACAATCACACAGATTCATCATGGACATTTTCTTCATCATCATCTCTGACTATTCCTTCATCAATGCTCTCCATCCTAAGTCTCTGCCCATCAAGATACCGTGGTCCCCTCGGTGTGTTGCGTACTATAAATAAACTGCTTGGAATTGGCGTGCTCTCCCCAAACAGCTGCAGCTTGGCATCATCTTCTATGGCCTTTGCCAGACAGGATGCAAAGCTGTCAAGGGACTTATGGACATCTGCAGTAACTTGAACTGTTGGGAAGTCACCTGGATAAAGATGTAATTATGGGTAAGACATGGTTTGCAAAAAATACACAGTTTCTCAATGTTGCTATGCAGTATGTAAATTCTATTTTAAAGAAACTTATGAGACACTTTCTTGTCCTACAGTTGTTTGGCTGATTAAAAAAACAAAAGCAGAAATGGTTCAAATACTTTTACGAGGTTGTTCCACTTGGTCCTCAAATGTGACAGAGCTTCTTCGTTTAAAACCACTGTTGTGTGTGAAATGAGAGGTGTCAGATGAGTAGTTATCCAGTAGCATGATGTCTGTAGCTGATAGAGAAAACAGTGAGTATTCACGCATATGTCCAAATACCTTAAACATATAAATGTGTTTTTTCTAATATTATAGAAATCCTTTTAATTCCACACATGGGCACATTCATACAGTATTACATAGTGCTGTTTCCAGTGTAAAAAAAAAAAAAAAATCAAATCACCGGTAATCTTAGGTTACAGTGTTAGTTGTGCTCTAAAGAAAGGTTCTGTTGACTGTAACCCTTTGAGATTTGTGGACAAGTACAGTACAGTATATGCGTGTTGCATGTACATACCCGAGTCTTGAGTATAACTGAACCCAGTATCACCAGTGCTACTTTCAGGTCCTAAGAGCTGCCCTCCTCCAACTAGCATGGCTGTCAGGTGAGGAGACATCCCCAGGTCTGAAGGTGACATTTAATTGAGATAGTCAGCAGGTTCAAGCTTCTACAATTTAGGGCAATTAAAATACATTACATCACTAGGAAAAATGCAACACATGCACAGTTTGCTTTCATTACTGAAGACAGACCAGTGATCCGGTTAGAGATGCTGAAGAGTCGTGACGTCCTGTGACGGGTGACGAATGACTCTCTGTAGTAGCGGTCCCCAAAGCACATCCCCAGCAGCTCCTTACGCACAGTTTTGTTCCACAGCCCATAGATTAATGGGTGGCATGCTGCACTTGTAAAAGACAGCCAGGATGCTAGAGTCTCCAGCTGTGGAGAAACACTACCTTTTCCCCATAATGCCTCAGTTCCAATCACCACCACATAAGGGCCCCAGGTGGCCAAGAATGTCCCCATCACCACCAGGATGGTGACAAAAGCTTTGCACTGGTTGCCTGAGTAGACAAGGCTCTTGCGGCTGCTACTAGATGAGGTGGAAGTGTTGGAGTTCTTGCGACCATTCTTCTGCATACCAGGCTCTTCCTGGGCTACCACCACGGTCCCACAATACACCTTACGTGCTTTGATACGGGCCACACGGAAAATAACACTGTAGCACACTAGCATAGCTGCCAGGGGAAGCAAACAGCACCAAGTTACCCAGAAAGATGTATACCAAACATCCTTGTGCCAGGCTGCTGTGCAGGTCCACTTGAAGTTATCAAACTCAAATGCTGACCAACCAAAGAGGGGTGGCAGGCACCCCACTAAAGAGTGAAGCCAAATGTAGACAATGGCCACTGTGGCCCTATTTCCTGTTATCTTCATGGGGTAGATCATAGGGTACAGTACAGCATAGTACCTAAGATTGAGAATGGATAGTAGTATCAGAAAACGTTGCACATAAAATGTCATTCATATATATTACATATATATATATATATACATATACATACATACATACATACATACATACATACATACATACACACACTGGTCCTTCTCAAAAAATTAGCATATTGTGATAAAGTTCATTATTTTCTGTAATGTACTGATAAACATT
>JAQMYJ010000036.1:16151073-16177423 GCA_030014305.1 Clarias laeviceps | reverse complement strand
TACAATGTAGAAAGAAATAAAAATCAGGAACGATCATGGAGTTAGAAAGTGACCCCAAACTTTTGAACAGTAGTGTATGTGTATATATACACCGTATATAAAATGTTATTTAAAAAGAAAAAAGGCAAAATACACTCACTGGTTGCCCCCTCCAAAAAAAATAAATGAACAGAGGTTGCGGGTTGACTTTTCATATATAATTTAAAATACAGGAAGCTTGGATTTGACTTGGATTTAAAAAAAAAAAAGAAAAAAAAAAAAAAGAATGGAACCTTGTATTACGAGCATAATTCATTCGGGAATTGTGCTTGTATATCAAGCGAATTTCCCTATAATGGAATAATGGAAACTCTGACGATTCGTTCCACAACCCAAAAATAGTCATATAAAAATAATTAATATAAAATATGAAATAAAAAAAAAAATAATAAAAAAAAATTTAACCTGCACTTTACCTTTAAAAAGAATCGTGAATGGCGTTAGACGAGAGCCAAATCAGGAGCAGGGGGGCTACTGTGTAGGCTGACTTTCACACACTGTGCAAACACACAACCGAAATCACTCCTCTAAACAGATTCATCTCCCACATTGCTACAGCCTTTTTAACTTTTCTTCACGGATGCCATTGTTGCAGTACAGTTACTAAAGAACAGTCACTACACTTGGACACCAAATAAAAAAAAAATACTTTATGCGTTTATAGTAAACAGTACCTGTGCGCACGGATGTTGACTATACAAGTGATGCATGTGCACTGAGACTGAGCATGGGCGACGATTACACACAATCCCGCAGTGCGTGCGAGAGAGAAGAACCATTGGCTCAGTTGTTATCACGTGACGCTCGGCAGAAAAAGTGCATGCGTACTACAGTAGTCATACATCAAGACCTCATTCATTAAACAAGTTAAAGTTTATTTTTAAATTTTGCTTTTCTTGCAAAGTGCTCGCAGAACTAAGTTACTCACAATCCAAGGTTCCACTGTACACTTAATTCAGACATGTCTAATGTCATTATTTAAAAAAAACAGCAGACTAACTCACCTGTCAATGGCAATGACTCCTAGTGTCAGCATACTTGCAGAGCTAACAAGCAGATAAAGCAAGGCTGTGAAGTTACACCACACCACCCCAAAAATCCACTCTCGCTGCAGGGAGCTGGCTATGACAAAAGGGAGAGTAAGCACTGACAGCAGCAGGTTGGACAAGGTTAGGCTGAACACAAATTTGTTGCTGGGTGTCAGCAGGTATGGCTTCTTATAAAGTGTCACCACAATAAGCAGATTTCCCAAGCAGATGAGCAAAGCAATAACAATGATTGAAGCTGACTCAAGCACCATAGTCCCGCTGGCAACCAAACCCTCCAACGCTGAGCCATTCTTACTGCTGTTCATTGTGGAAAGTTGTTATGCACCTGAAAGAAAAAGATCCAATCAAGCAATGATCAGCACTCAAACTTTGAAAGCCTTTTGTATTTAGTGTTAAAGATTTTTAGATGAAATGCCAAATTATTCAAGTAGATAATAAGTTCACAGTGCCAGCCAATGTAGTTTATTAAAAATCCCCACGGATTACTTATTACTTACAAAGTTGCTTTTGTTTTCTGTAACCCCATGCTTTGTTATTATTCTGCTTGTATAGTGCTCATTTGTTCCCAGACTAATACGAGGCAATTAGCTCACAAAAATTACTCCTGTATCTCAAAGCTTTTTAGGGTTTACAGACAAAAAAAAAAAAAAGTTCCTACTACGAACAACTCTAACCCGATCGAATTGTAATATATATCCATCCATCTTCCATTCTGCTTATCCTGTTTAGGTTCATGGAGGTGTGAAGTGACGGTGCTAACCACTAATCCACTGTGCAGCCTGATCTCAATTCCAAATTTTGTTTGTTTTCTTTTAATTTCACTGATAACAGATAGAAAAGCGTTAGGACACAAGAACAAGCTGTAAAAGTTTGGTTCTTCTTTGTTTTCTCTATAAATACTTAATAGTCTAACTTCCTTAAAAGGACAGCAAAATCCAATATGTTTTGCTGGTTATTAGATGCATAAACTTACAGATCTTGTTTAATTCCATTATCCTCTTTGAATTAACTTTATATATTACTCCGCCCAGATGCAGATCCTGACATCTACATGCTACCATTACCTGCGAAAGGAGTGTGTGGTCAACTCTCTACCGCTCTTCATGCTGCTCCAATGTTTTGTCAGCCCCAAATTCTGCCCGTCATATGTTCTGCCTACTGTTATATTCAATGTGGAATGCCCGTGACATGCTCACAGTATGAGATAAAAGTTGATGATGCCTACTGTTACAATCGGTGAGGAATGAAAAAAGAAACACCAGCTGGCAGGCTAAACAGAACTTCAGGGTGAGGGTGTGTGGGTGTGTGTGTGTGTGTGTGTGTGCGCGCACACAGTGGCTTAGTGGTTAGCACGGTCACCGTGCACCTACAGGGTCTGGGATCAATTCCCACATCAGGTCTGCATGGATGTGCATGTTCTCCCTGTGCCTTGTGGTTTTCCTCCAGTGTACCCTGCAGTGTATTGGCATGCCTTTTAGAGGGTACCCTGACTTGTACCACAAGTTCCCTGGGATAGACTCCAGGCCCTCTGTTATAGACAATGAATGGATTTGAGTCCATGTAACAGTTATCCATAAGGGAACGAAAGATGTATGGGTCTCACAAGGGGGACTGGGTTTTAAATTGGTAATGTAATTACTTTCCCTTTTGATCCACTTTAAGTATAATGCCTCCACCTTATACACAATGGCCACAATATTAAATATATGCATCTTTTCACAGATAAATATTATACAAGTAACTTTAAACTAATATCTAAAAATAGGGACATATTCAGCAATTCCTCTATCACCTAGTGCGGAGTATTATAATGTCATTTGAGAGAAAGGTGTGATCATTTTCAGCAAGCTGTTTGCATGATGAAAGATTGCTGTTTGCCATTTAATTAGCGACTTAATAAGCCTTACAGCTCCAGCAAATAAACTCAAGAAGTAAAGCATAAAACCTGTCATATAATGTAAATGGTTTTAAATTATACGAGTCATTTCATTTATCTGTAAAATAGCTTGGTTAATTCTGCACATATTATAATTTACAGAAATACTCAATAGTGTTTGCTAGCATTTTAACTTTTGCGTGTAGTGCGAAAAACCTGTGTAAATAAATGGGTTAGCAAGTTAGCCAGGTTAGCGCTTTTTAGCGCAACATTGTGATGGGATTGTATAATAGGAGGAGGGGGAACGCTATTTACGTTCACGTCTGCTTCTTCTTGCATTAATCTTTAGACCCAATTTTTTGTTTAGTTTTATAAGAAAAGCAGAATCACAACTAATTAACAATAAATTTCTTCCTTTACACCACTCGCCTCCCGGTGTAAAAGAGAGAGAGTGAGAGAGACAGGGAGAAGTGAGAAGTTAGGTACAGATTTAAGTAACGTTAGCTACGTTAGCTAGCAGCACTGTGTATATAAAGAAATTAAAGTTTCCTCTCAGTAGGGTCAGCACATATAAAGTCTCCTCACCTCGAGAGAGATGCTTCAGGTTCTCATCGTCCCGTAAGAACATGGCAGAAGTCCGGTTTGGACTTTTTTTCTCGAAGAAATTACAAGCATATCTGAGTGCATTTTCCATGAGAGAAATCTTTCTTTGTGGTGGTCGGTGCGGATAAAGAAGAGGGCAGTCCTTGGGTTATAATGGCGTCTGAATCTCAGGGTTGCAAACTTCCCTCAATCCCTCTCCCCTTCCCACAGACTCCACAGAGTAACACTCCCAAAACCAGACCCGGGTGGGCGCTCCGACTCTCGCTTAGTTTGATCCTTTATTCGACTTTAATAAGCACTTTTACTGCTTTTGTGTCCGTGTAAAAAGGAAAATAACGCTTTTCAACGTATCCAAATTCCTTAGCTGTAAATATAAGCCTAATGTTTTACCCCACGTTGTCAAATCAGAGAATTAACCAGTTAGTTCAGTGTTAAATAAATTATCAACTGATTATTATTTAAAACAACAGATTCGCAGCATCATTAAGGAGACTATTGAAAATATTCCCGCATTATTTTTTGCACGGGGATCATGTGTGAATCACAGCCAATCCGATCACCCCTTCCCCCGTGTGGCGCAGTCATGGTTCAACCCTAAACAGCTCCCTATTGAACGTGAAGTTCACTACAGAGGGTGCAGTTGACGTCAATTCATAGCCTGAGGCAAGAGTTCTTCAGACTTTTTGCCGCCAGGCATCCTCTAGTACATTATATTCTTTGGGCGTCATTGTAACGTGTATAAAATTGTTGGTCTATTTATCAGAGACACAATGCTTTTAATTCTGAACTTTCCACGATGGAACACATCAGGTCTTTTTATAGTCTGACTGGAGTATGGATTAAACTCATTCATTTTAATTGACCAGTGAAATAATTATATATATATTTTTGTTTTTGTTTTTTTAAGGTTTTTTTTACTACTGCAACAAAACTTACTGACCCTATGGCTGTTTCATGCACCCATAGGGATCCAATGACCTCACATTAAAAAACACTGATCTATGATATAACCTAAGCTGCAGCATATTAAGTTAAGCCTTTATTTGTGACATATACATTATTGCACAGTGAAATTCTTTCTCTGCGTAGCCCAGAACAACTGGGGTCAGAGTGCAGGGTCAGCCATGACACAGCACCCCTGGAACAGATAGGGTTAAGCACCTTGCTCAAGGGCCCAACAGTGGCAACCTGGTGGAGCTGGGACTCAAACCGCTGAACTTCCGATCAGTAACTCTGTGCCTTAGCCCTCTGAGCTACCCTTGCCCTATATGAGCAATATTTATTCATCATAATTATAAAACTATAAGAGATCATTGAAACTTATTGAATTGGGGTCATAATTATCCAACACATTATTAAAACCTGGAATGACAATGCTGAAACAAATCTGTGATGGAAGATAATATAATTATTTGATGAAGTTGTATCAATAAAGAAATGACAGTAGAAATCAGAGCTATGTTTAATAGTGAAAGTAAGACAATTTCACAGAAATCACAGGATTGGGACTAAACAGCTATGTGGCCATAAGAAAAACTAATCAGAAAAAAACTTCGCTAGGGAGCATAAATATGGAGCAATGGATAGGGTCATGTCGTCTGATGAATCCAGATTAACCCTATTCCAGGGTAAGAAGTGAAGCACATGGAACAATGCACCCATCATGTATAGTGGTCACTGTACAAGCCTCAGTGTTATTATCTGGGGTGGCTTCAGTTGGTCATGTCTAGACTCAGCAATGATGTTGTGCAATTAAATGAACCAATGACCTGAATGTATTGAATGACCAGGTTATCACATAAATGCAGTTTTTCTTCCCTGATGGCACAGGCATATTTCAGGACTCAAATTGTAGAAGAGTGGTTCTGGGGGCAGGAGGAATAATTTTCATACATGAACTGGTCACCACATTGAACATCATAATCAAAGCTAAAGGCAGTTGAACTAAATATTAAAGCATATTTTTTTGGTGAGCCCATGTAGGATATTTCAACAAGATTTTTCCAGTTATCTTAGGATATTGTATATAAACATAACGACTGTCTGCTGTAGAAAAACATTATGTTCAGTTTTGTCTTCAGATCACAAAAATAACACTTTGTTTTATTCTGCATTGCTAATTTTATTACAGAATTATACGTCACAAACATTAGATATAAATATATATAATTGTTATCCAAAATATGTGGGCTTAGTACAACAGGATAAACCAACGATGAAAGGTCATTATTCAAAAATCACATCCCAGTAGTTCAATCCTCATGGTGGCAGCATTCTGCCATTTTGTAGGAATAATTTTAATATATTTGGAGAATATTGGAGGGTAAACATAATTTTTCACATGACCATTGTTATCAGAGTTTCCCATGAATGTCTGGAAAAAAAAAAGGATGTTATAATTGTGTAAAGTAACACTATAAATAACTTTTGATTGCCCATGTAGGATGAGGTACCTTTATTTCATAGTCCTCATTATCTGTGTACTTGGTCCATTTCTTGCCATCATCACTGTACTCTAAAACATAAGTGGTTACAAACATTTCTGTTTTCAGTGACTTTGCACCCTGGGTAACAATTCCAGTGACCTTCTTGACATCCTTTAGTTCTATCTGGAGCCATGGCTGCATGTCATTACTCTGTGGAGAAAAAACAATTGCAGATTTTGATGACGGTATGGATTTAGTATGGATGCATGCAAAATATGATTCTTTTTTTTGTTCGCTACCTTGGCTTGCCAAGCATTGATGGTGCCTTGTTTATCAAGACGGGCCAACCAAGGCTGCCACAAGCTAGAATACCAGTTGGAAGCAGCAGAACTGGCTGTTATTTGTTGATCACTTATTTCTCCACCCTGCATTCCCAAGGGTACAGAACATCCTGTAAACATGCATATTAATGTTACTGTAGCCCGGGTTGACACAAGTGAAACAAAAACACCAGTGGCAAATTATTTTGTGCAAATGTCTTCTTAGTTATGCAAATGCATGCCTATTTAGGTTGCAGATTTAGATTGCAGAAAACAATGGCATGAAATAATACAACAGGTAAAAAGAGAGTCATAAAAAACTATTTTGACATATAACAGGTTTTTTGGTGGAATGAACTACAGTATATGAGATAATTTATGGTATGTTTTGTTAATTTTCCTTTTTTTTGTGCAGTATTATTATCTTTTAGCTGGCATAATGTCCAAAGAAAGAGCATTATCATTTCTTTTTAAATAAAACTTTTTCTTTTATATATTCTTTTAACTAAACACACATTTTCCGAGAAGTGGCTGGTTCAAGGCTAAAGCTAAGTGATAGAAATTTTGCCATGCTGTTTGAAAAAAAGTCTGCTCACAGAATCTCAAAAATATTTGAATCAATAAAGTCATGCAACAGTTTTGTTATCTTTTAGTTAGTCTACCTAACCCAAGGAGAAGCAAGACTAATAGAAAACTCCCACTGAAAAAAATCAGAAGTATGACGCCTGCCTGCCTATTAAGACAGAGTCTGCTTTTGGAAAACATGCACATTTTAACCAAGATGGGAAATGTCTGGCAGCCAACACTGTACTTAATCTGGTCAAAAATATCGATACCATTAGTTCAGACAAATACTCTGATTATAGATACAGAAAAGAGTACTGTTGTCCCTTAAAGGGGATTGTGCACATCTATTACACACAGTATCTAAGGACTCTGAACACACATTCACTGTGAACTATAAACTCGGTGAAATATTCCAGGTCATTACCAGGCCTTATGTTTACTGTTCTCATGAACATTTATTTTTGCCTGCCGCATGTTTTTTGGCCAATGAATGTATGTTTGCCTGACATAAGTCTGATCTTTTACTTTGAATTTTTGATTTACACATGGTTTTGTGTGCTTTTTCTAATGAAAATATGTCAGTCCTTAATTATTGTATATCTGCAATATGCACATAAACTCTTCTTATAATAGTAACAATGCCAGTACAATTCACACCTACCATCTAACTCGCATCCAAAGAACTCCATTCGAAGAGTTGGATAATTATATGAATGTGAGGGGAAAAGCCTCACATAACGGCTAATAATTGGTGGGAAGAATATATTCTCCTTCACTTCATGGGCATCCCTGTTGCCATCAAAAGTCTTAGGAAGTGGAAAAGAAAACTAGTCAGCATTTACAATTTTTTTCTTTCCTTTGTATTATAGTGTACACTGAAGCAGTCACTTGCCTTTCTTGAAGTTTTGCTATCCCCCTTATACCAGCTCCATCTTTTGCGGTCTGTACTATAGAAGATTGTATAGTTTAAAACATAGTTAGAGGTGAAGATCTGTTTGGCTCCCTGTGTGGCTATTTTACTAATCACCACTGGCCGTTGGAAGTCTACCTAAACAGCAGGACGATCAATTTTATTGTAATTACTTAGCAACCCTTTGCAATTTATGGGATAATAATTTGTAGACTGTCATTGTGTGATGGTACCTGAATCCACTGGTCTGGATTTGTTGTACTCCATGCATTGTATTTTCCTGTATTGTGCAGTCTAGCCAAATTGGGAAGCCAGTAGCCTTTAATAAAGAATGAATTTAAATTAGATTTTTAATCATGATTATTGTATTGTACAGTATGCACAGAATATTTACACATATTACATTTAACTATACAATAGATATGTTAATACCTCGAGAATCTGATGCTGTAATTTGGCTGTCCTTAACCGCTCCAGAAGTCAGACCAAGAGGGTGGTCACATACTGCAAAATGAAAATAAAAAGAACATAAACATCAGAACAAATTCATTTACAATCTAGTGATGGGAGAAATTTGAAGAAAATCTATTTTAATCTTTCTGATACCCTGTTTACCACATTTACACAGTCCCCTCTCAAAGTATTAGCAAAGAAAGAAATTGCTTTTATTTCTGTACACTGCAGATATGTGGATTTGAGATCAGCATATGAATTTGAGATGATTCATCAGAATTTCAGCATTTCTTTCCTCTTATGTCTATCTATTTGTTAAACATCTTGGATATGGCACCTTTCCTAGGCAAATCTTTGCTCACCTAAAAAACACATTTTAGGTGAGCAAAGAGTATTGCAACCTCTTGTCCTAAAGTAAATTATAGCAAATAACATTATTTGGTTGCATATCCCTTGATTGTAATAAAATTTATTTATTGGTTTGTAGAGAAGATGAGTAAGTGAGAGTGCGTGATTTCTATGAAATTTCTAGGTGATCATCAATTTCTGAAATATTCAAACCAGCCTAGGTGGGACTAACATCCACACCACAATTAAATTCACAAACATCACACTTCTTCCCATTTTGATGTTTGATGCTAACATTAGCTGAAACTTTCAAACTGTATATGCATAATTTTATTCATTGTGATGCTGCCACATTATTGGCTAATTGGTTAAGTGCTTAAATAAGCACCTAAGTTACAGGTGCTCTTAATCAAATGAATAGTAAGTATATTTCTGCTTCTTAAGTCTTCTTCATACAGTGGATTGTGATATTTTCCCCTTCCCTCTTAAGGTTGGTAAGGATGTTGTTTTGGGGGTTTTCACACCTCTCACAATGTTTTTGTCCTCAATTGTGTTTGCATGCCCAGTGCCAAACTGTCTTAAGTTCTTTAACATATCTATATGTAATATGAGGAAATTAAAGATAGTGTTAGTGTTTGACACCAAACTATAAAGATGCCATGTCTTAAATGTATAGCAAAAACTAAAGATCTGGTCTTGTTGTTCCAATACTAAATGAATTAGATGTTAGTCTTCCTCATATCAAAATAAATTTCATTTTAGCTGAAAATCTTTTAAATTATTATGAAAAACAATGCACAAATAATTTGATACCATTGCCTAACACTAAAAATAGGGTCTGCATCCCTCTCTGATGGGAGATTCCGACCTCAGACTCCAACATCCAAAGTCCTGGCTTTGAGGGAAACATTTCCAGGGTTGCAAAACCTCCTGCATAACAGCACCAGAAATAAAAATTTCACTAACACATTTTAGGAATGCAAAACATTACAAAATATGAAAAAATACAAACCTGGTAAAAGTGGATATACTCCCTGGCGATGAGGGTCGTTATGCTTGTTTAAAAATGTTTGGCCATGAAAGTTAATGCTGTGGAAATCTTTTGGAGAGCCCATGTTTATGAGATGCCAGTTTACAAGCTGATTAGCATACATGCGGAGTCCTTTAAGGCTGTATATAATTCCATTGATTGCTACAAATGCGGCAGAAAAAAGGAAAAGCTGTTGAAGTAGTCTAGTGTTAGTTGATTTGGTTCTACTGATCACTATAGATTAGAAAAAAATCTGTGACAAAACATTAATAAGCTCTAATAAAATACCATGAAATTTGATATTATTATTGAAATTTGGGTCCACTGTTGCTCTTTTGTTTGTCTTCTTGAGAATCTCATAGTTTTGCTCATAGTACCAACTCTTGTTCTCATCAAACGTCATAAAAAGTAGCATAAATTCTTGTTTGTCAAATGAATTTTTAGCCAGGGTGCCTTTCTTACAAATCAGAAGAGGCCCAATCAGTCCAGAATGGATGTCTCGCTCCTGCATAAACAAAATCCAAAAATCATCTTCATGCCAAAATGCTTTACATGGTACCAACAAGGCAGTCCCATATTTTAACTTACAGGATTTACACCAGAGTAGTAGGTCCATATTCGGCAGTCAGATTCACCATTTAACGGTCCCACCTTGTCATTTACTGTCCAAATATATGTAAAAGTTGTATTAGGTTGCACCGCATCATCGTACTGGTACCAGTAAGGTGAGCCATCATCATATTTCAGCCCCTCCATATTTTTGCTATATGACACCCCGTTTGCATGCAGTGAGTATGGGCGGCTGGCAAGATTTTTAAACACAATCTAGAGAGGAAGACAGGTTCAAATTACACTTTATTGTAGATTTAAATGACAATTATGTACTCAAAAATCCAAACACTTCAGCTAGCAGATATATGGTTACATATCTTACATATATGGTTTCATCAACTTCAGCCTTAATGACTGGACCCATGATTCCAAGATGCTCATCAACCTCTCCACGAGAGTCTGGGGTTGTAAAGGAGCTGTCCAAATATGACTTGAACAGAACTTTCTTGAACAGCGTAGGCCTCTCCTTCACTGAGGCTTTATCTTCCCTCCTTTAGAGAAACAAAATAATCAACCAAAAGATTGTGTATTTTATAGACACATGAAATAATTTGGAAACTAGGTAATCATAAATAAGTTTAACAAAACTCAACTGTTTTTACAGAACAAAGGGGTTTCAGTGTAGAGGCCAAAAATGTCTGGGGAAAATGTGCAGGGTGACTTCCTGTTTGTTTGTTTGTTTATCATTATGTACACAATGACATGTACTACATTTTTATACTATTGCACTTTATTGACCTGTAGATGTAATGAGGTTTCTATATAGTTTTCCTAGGCAACAGGACATTTGCTACAACAATCCTATTCAACAGGGCAAGAAAAGTTTTTCTGATGCTATAAGAGTTGAAATATTGATTACCTTTGTCCATAGCCTGCATAATCCCAGTTAACTTCTTCAGCAGTAATGAAGTAAACCCTGGACTTGCTGCCAGCAATTTGCAATGAATATTTAGTTACTTCATCAAGTGCATTAACTTCTGTTTGTGGGCGCTTACCATATGGGTATTTGTATTCAACATATTCATATTCGTCTATGTCATCTGGGGTGTTGTCAGTATCAAAATCATGTTCACCATGGGGAACATATATTTCATAGTCATTGAAGTCATTCCTGGGAACACTGATGACTATGGATTTTGGCCCCATGTCTTCTTCATTGTGTATGGGCTTATGGCCCCTTGGTGTTAACAGAGGTGAAGAGAAGCTACGTGGAGATAAGATACCACGTTGTTGTGGTTTGTACTCCTTCATCTTTTTTGTCTTCATGCCATACCCTTTCTTTGGTGTTACCCTTTCTAGAAGTATTTTTTTCTTCTCTTCTTTTGCACTGTTTGGATGCTTGTCTGTTATGTATTTGTTCATGTGATCTGGGAACTCCAGCGGTACCATCTCATGTTTACCATCATAGCTCCAGTTCTTTCCTTGTGCATCCAAAGGTGTGGTGAGAATGGCCATAGTCTTGTTGTTGTCCTTTAGGTAGATGATCACTTCATCAAGAGTCTTTTCAACATCTGGTGTAACTTGCTCTGAACTGCTATTTGGCAGTAGGATATTATTGTAGGAGGTGTTCCTTTCTGGAGATGAAATGTTGAAAATGCCATTAGAAAAGGAAGTATTCTTGAGGCTCTCTGAACTGAACTCTTCTGAGGATGTCCAGTTGTTGCTGACTTTTGAGCTTGTCTCATTATGGGCATTGTCATTAACAGGAACTATGGATGAACATGTAACATTCTGAGTCAAGTTTGTTCTGTTTCTGCTCTCACTATCAAAGAATGTGTCAGAATTATTCAAAGTGTTGTTGGAAAAATTGCACTCTAGTTTGGTGGTGTTGGGCTCTTGAATATTTACGTATGGTTGGTCTAGGGTGCTAGAAAGTTCTCTGAACTTTTCCAGGTTAGTTTCTATGTTCATGTCTTTGATATTATCATGGGTACTATTAATTTCCTTATCATCATCCACTTTGAATATGGAGTCCACATGCATTCTATTTAATTCCTTTTTTTCCTCTACTGAAAACTCAGGGTCCACATGATCGCTATTTGATTCTTTATCTTCTTTTGCTGAAAATTCAGAGTCCACATGGTCGCTATTTAATTCTTTATCTTCTTTTGCTGAAAATTCAGAGTCCACATGGGTGGCATTTAATGTTTGATCTTCTTTTGCTGAAAATTTGGAGTCCATGTGGGTATTATTAAATTCATTTTTCTCCACTAAAAAGTTTGGGTCCCCATGGGTGGCATTTAAATCTTTATCTACTTTTGAGTCCACATGGGTGTTATTTGATTCTTGAAAACCCCTTAATGTAGAATCTGAGACCACTGACACATTAAATTCTTGTCTTATTTCATATAATGATCGTAAGTTCAGCTTTGTTTCACTGAAGTTTTGGGCTTCCTCAGGCCATGTTGCTTGAGTGGTATTGTGCAGAAATGTGTTAGGAACTTCTGTAGGCGAGATGCTGTACTCAACTGAATGCTCAGTGCTATTATTTTCTATTTCTTGACCATTATCCAAAAGCACAATATCGTCATCATCTGTTTTGCTACTATGAGAGTTAAGAGCAGGTATACTGTAAATAAAAATATTTTCCCTTAACCTGTCATCATTGTCTTCAACCTCCAAAGAGCTCAGCATTGAGAATTCCAGAGTCTGAGCCTCTGTCTCATTCTCTTTATGAATCTTTGATGGTTGGGTTAATAGCAGTGGCCTTGTTTCATTTGTTACTAATGATGTGTAGTGTCTGTTTTCTGGTTTTTCACTGTCAGTATATTGTAGAAATGAGATGTTACTGGGAGTAGTGGTGATATTTATAGTTCCTTTAATTGTACGGTTAGCTGGCTCCAGAGATAATTTGATCAGCGAGTCTGTTGTACTTTCATTTTGATCAACTTTTGCCATAAGGTTGTTATCTAACTCAAACTCCAAATTAGTTATGTTTTGAATCCCATCAGTGTGAAGTAGCGCACTATCAGTGCTATTTATAATGGGCAGGTCTAACTCTGGCATATTATTTTCACTTGTGTTGTTCTCTGCACTTAAACCAAGAAGCATGGCATAATAATCTGAATCTGGATCAACATCATTTTTGCTTGGCTTTGGTTTTGATTTTCCATTTCGTAACACTGTATCATTTATAGGGCTCCTCTCATCACTGTTGTCATCTGGTAGTTTCTCATCACTACTGAAAATGTTATAATTGTTTTTCAGTGATCTTATACCAAGAATTATTGCATAATCATCCGACTCTGGATCAATGTCATTTATGCTTGGTTCAGGTTTTGATTTTTCATTTTTAAACATTGTTTCATTCATAGGTTTCCACACATTGAAGGACTCATCTAATCCTCGTCCACTTTCACTGGTACTGTAATCATCATACTCTTCCGTGACATAATCCCTAAAGCATTCAACATCCTGAAACTTCACTCTTAATCCTTTTTGGGTCTCATGTGTGTTCAGTGATGCCAATAGCCAAAATCCTTAATAAGAAAAATAGAAAGAATAATTAAAAGGGAAACAAGTAAATTTATGTTACAGTACAGTTCCATCAAATTCTTATCATGTCATTACAGACAAATACTACGGTACGGAAGATCCCAGGTTCAAACCCCACAACCACCAAGTTGCCACTGTTGGGCCCTTGAGCAAGGCCCTTAACCCTCAACTGCTCAGATGTATAATGAGATTTAAAAAAAAATGTAAGTCGCTCTGGATAAGAGTGACTTAATGTATATTTTTTTAAATAACATTTACTCACTCACTCATCGTCTATACCGCTTTATCCTGTATTCAGGGTCGCGGGGACCTGGAGCTTATCCCAGGAGGCTTAGGGCACAAGGCGGGGTACACTTTGGACAGAGTGCCAATCCATTAAAGGGCATACACACATGCCCTTTCACACACTACGGGCAATTTGGGAACGCCAATTAGCCTAACCTACATGTCTTTGGAAGGAAACCGGAGTACCCGGAAGAAACCCACAAAGAATGGGGAGAACATGCAAACTCCATGCACGCAGAGACAGGAATCGAACCTGGACCCTGGAGGTGCAAGGCGACAGTGCTAACAACTACACCACCGTGCCACCTAAATAACATTTACATTTCTTATATTTCAAGCATACTGTACTGACCAGCATTAGCCATGTTTATGGAGATTGTCTCGCCTGTCATAGGGAACAGGCTGAGGATATCCTCTTCTCTGTTATTCAGCTCAAATGTGTGTCCATAAAATGTGGCTGTTTGGATGTCATCTTGTTCCCCAACACTAGACACATGCAATGTTGCAATTTCACCATTGCAAAACCCCAGGACTTGGCCACTTTCATACACATAACCATTAATTGCTGTGAACAATCATTTAAATATAATAATTAATAATTAAGTTGATAGAAATCTTGCTTACATTACCTACAATTACTCACTATGCATACACATCTACTCACTGTGCATAACATTAGATTTATAGAACTCTGGGTCATCTATTTTTACATTTTTTGGGTCTCCACAGTATGTAAGGATGTTCTCACTTATGTACCAACTCTTGTTTTCATCAAAAACTGCAAACATAGCATGCTGCTCCTTGTCTGCCCTCAGCTGAAAAATAGAGCAACTATTTTTTAATTAACACAGTACGAGGTGCATGAATAATGATTATCACTGGGAAAAAATTAATATACACACACAAACACAAGTTACCTGGACATTCCTGGTACTGAGGGACTGGCTTTTGCAGATAAGAAGTGGTCCAACAAGACCTGAGGCAATATCTTGTGGGGTGTTCACTGCACTATGATACATCCTCGTGAGACACCTTGAATCACTAGTTAATGGCTCGTCCTCTTCAATGACTCGCCACACATATGTGTAAGTCTCCCCTGGTTGCACTGCATGACTCTGGTTCCCTGTCAGATTGTAAGTGACATTGAAATGAAGCAATGATTGTCATTTATAATTGCTTTATTCACATTTGAAACATTTGGCCTTGTTTATCATGCTGTCTACAAATACTGTAGACATATCTGCAAATTATTCATAGGAGCCTTTTCTCATGGAATTTGATAATCATAAAATCCTAGAATTGTACAAGTACCTCCTAAAAACATTTGTATCCTCATATTCAGGCGGGTGTAAAAAAGATTAAATTATCCCCAGATCATGTATGACCTACTATATTTACTCTACGTAGATATGTGTATATGTACTACATGTCTTTTTGCAGTTATATGTATGGATTACAGTGTCAAGTTTTAATAATTTAGTTTACACTTACACACTTTTTACACTTTAAAAATGTTTTAAAAACCTGTGTAGGATGACTTTCACACAAACACACATACTAACGGAAACATTGCTCTGTCGGGAAACTTCTTTAACAAGGAACCTCTCTGATGATACTCGCGCACGCACACACACTAATAGAATCACTGCTTTCTGACTTTACTTTTGCTTTACGTGCATGCACACACACCTGCTCACAATGTTATAATCAACAGTATATGTGACCAGATGTTGACTATACGAGTGATGCAGGCGCACTGAGACGGAGTGTGGGAGACGATTACCTGCTGGCTTTACTCCAAGATGGTTTACTTTTAACTGAAAATAAAAATGGGTACCCCAGTTTCATTATTTTTTCAAGATATTCCAAATTGTTCTGTTGGCTTTGTATAATGGTTATGGTCTCTTGCCATTCTGATATTTCATCACATAATAATCTTTTGGACATCCAATTTAAGGTACTTAGTGTCCATGATCATCTGCCTACAGTAAATAAATTTTGTTTCTCTGTTTTCATGACAAATCATTCTTGTTTCCCTGAATACCCACTTATAATTTAAACATGTTTTAGGGAATTGTAGACTGCTAAATAGTATTTTATTGCAGGAGGCTTGCTTCAAAGTAATGTCCACTTTAGCCTGTGCCAAATTGCTGCCATTTAGTCATCTTTTTCTGTTAACAGCTCTCTCTGAGTTTTGTCTTTTATGGGGTTTTGTGTGGGTCACGAAATGCAAATGACCGGTGCTGTGGACATTACTTTTTATTAAACACTTTGTTAATATATTAGACAATTTCACTCTTTCTTGGGTTATACAAACCCTTTACATACAACTTTTTTCCTGAAAATGGGTCCCAACGTCAGCAGTAAAATTTAGGATTAAAGTGATCTGTCATTAAATAACTAACTAAATGTATGTAAATTTTTCAATGCGCAGCCACAGAAGTGTTTAGCATTACAAAAGTTTTAGCTCAACATTTACACCATCTTCACAAATAAGAAAAAAGAATTTTATATATTAGATTTAGAACATATTAGAATATGACCTACTGTAAATATAAATGGACATTTTACTAACCTCCCTCAGGGTAATTGACGCCCTCTGCTGCTTTATCAATCGTTAAGCCATGAGGATAAATGCTGTATGGACGTGATGCTTTGTTTTTGAATACAATCTGTAAACATGAATAATTTAGTGTAAATTGACTACCAGAATGGTCACCAGCTGACAAAACCAAAACAAATTGTATGATTTTGTACTTTATTCTGGATGTTTTTCTTTTTTTTTTATCTTTTACCTTTATTATATCTCTGATCTGTGCTCTGATCACAGGACCAAGAATTCCCAACTCCTTTTTTCTTTGTTTGTGCTCTGCCTTTTCTTTAAATGATTCATCTTTATATTGGATAAACACAGCTTTTTTATATTTCTTGCCAATCCGTCCTGCTCCCTGTTTTAAGTACGTAGACCGAAAATCCCTGTGTGGAAAAAAAACAAGATATCTGTAAGTACAGATAACACAGGAAATCAGATATTGTTTAACAGTAACTGTTTGTTTACCTGTCCACATTTTCTGGCAAATGTGGGGCATAATCCCAAATAGTCTCCTCAGCTGCAATGTAATAAATCCATTCTTGGCTCTCTCGCTTTTGTTGTATGGTGAGCTTTCGCTTTGGTGCAGTAAACTCATTACATGGATTAACATCCAGGAAGCCATGCATACCAGCTGAAATAAAATGAGAAACATTAGTTATGGTCTTGTTGTATTTAGATTTAAAGTAATTGTAATTTATTTTAGTATAAACAAAAACAATGTTTTAGTGGAATGAAGAATTGGAGAGATTGAATTGGTTGTTTAGCAATAAACAGTGGATATGATAACATGGCTTTTAAAAATTATACTTTTTAAGTAAAAGAAGAAAAAAAAGCAAAAGCAAGAAAATTATTTCTTGATTATATTATTATCAAGATTATTTCATTTTTCATCCTGTACATTGTATATGTATATGTAGGCTATATATAACATGGCAACCAACAAAATTCAAGTAAACAACAAATAGAAATTATTGCACCATTATGTAATGGGTCACATGCCTGTACTCAGAATAAACTAATACTTTAAACCTGAGTACAAAATAATTTTCAAATCCCACAAATGTATAATGTACAGTAACACAGTGAAGTGAGTGTGCACACATTCCAGGTCTCAGGTCTGTGGTGAAGGCACCACATTGATATTACCAAGAACACAACATAATCCAGAATAGAAGAAAAGACAAGAAGATATTTTATTAAAGAGACTGCCAAGCAACCTATAGAAGCATTAAAGGGGCTGCATAAATAAGTACTGCTTCTACTACTCCGTGTATATGACAACAATCTCTCCTATTCATCACAAAGACTATGGGGTAGGCTGGCTAAACAGAAGCGCTTTCTAGTAAACCTTTCAAGTTGACCTCTTCAAAACACACCTAAATCACCATCAACCACATGGCAAATATGTATTATGTATGTTATATTTTGTTTTTGGACACAATCTTTAATACTGTGCACAAATATGTATCCAGTTTATTGTATGTTTTTTAGTAGTGTTTAGATTTAGTATTACTTACCGTCCAGGTGTTTGCTAATGTGAGAAGAGAGAAGCCAGCGACCAGGGTAGATGGCCATCATCTCTGCACTGGTAGCTGTGCCACTGATAAGGCCGATCGAAGACACCTTGTGCCCATTTTCCTGTAGAACCTGGCCATTAAAGTGCACGGAAAAAAGCTCTGGCTCCGAACTCATACCAATCAAATTCCAGGTTATTTTGGAGTGTGCGCACACACTCAGGTCTGGAGAAAATCCAGAGAATATCACAAGAGCAACCAACAACTCAAAGAACTTTTGAACTTATAATAAAAAATAACCTGCTTACCAGGGACAGAGCCATTTGTGAAGCCATTGATTGTGTATTTCACATTGTCCTTGAGTGGTGCTTCCCCTGCACTGTACCAAGTATTGCTTTCATCAAACACCCCAAACAATAATGTCAATTCCTGATGGAAATGGACCTGCTTTCCAGACTCATCAAGGCTGCCTGTATAGCAAAGGCATACAGTATGCATATAGCTGATAGAGGCTTAGAATAAACATTATCTAGTAACCTTTTGATATTCAATTTATCTGAAGGTTAAAGTAAAATACTCAGTATTGATTAACTGATTCATATTGTGTATAATAATGAGAATAATGAAAAATTTACATACCAGTCTTACAAATTAGTAGTGTACCAATCAGGCCTGTGTTGTAGTCCTTGACAATATCATTGTGTGAGAAATAAGTGTATGTGACACATGGGGGATCTGCAGCCTGTGGGGCCACTTCTGAAGTTACCTCCCAGTAGTATTGATGCTCATTGCCAGGATGTATGACATCATCCTCTTTCTCAAACTGGGATGTGTTGTCAAAGTACAAAGATCCTGAAGGATTATAGATTTTCAGCAATTGTTGATTTTTTTTCCCATCTGTTTAAACTTCAGGGGCAATATTCACTTTAGTTCCAGGAATAAGCAACAAACCAAAGCGACTATGTGGTGGGATAAGACACAATATAGCTATTTTTTTCACTGCCATTTATACAAATTATACAGATAATGTTTATCAGAGTGACCAGAAAATAATCTGTCAATTTTTTGTCAAAAAATAGCTTTTTATCTTGATTTTGAACTTAGGCACAGCCTGTGGTTAATATGTATAACAAGAGTAAATATGCCTCTTCAGTTTGTTTACTCAAGTGAACAAATGCCACTGAAAGAAATGTTCTTTCCTAAGCAATATTTTCAGCATAATTGCATATTTTCATATACACAGACAGATTATAATGTCATACATTTGTTTTATACATTTAAGACATTGGTATACAGACCTTCAGACTGTTTTCCATAAGCTATACCATGTGGATGGATACTACAGGGATGATCCGCCATGTTCCTGAACGTGACAATAATGGTGTCACCAACTTCGCCACGGATGGTAGGGCCCAGCAGCCCTGCTAACATAAAATTAATTAATTATTTAGTAGTTTTGTAGTAGTTTCTTGTAGCATATTTAAGTAAGAAAATCCACCTTACGGAAGAAATTTGAATACCTGACGATGAAGTTGTTTTAGCCTTTAAGAAACTTTGGTCATATTCCCTGTACACTGTCTTTTTATAGATGGGACCCACACTATAAAAACAGAAATATTTATAAAAAGTATTGAAAATATATAATTCAGTGTATCAGTAGAGATTAACTGATCCAGTTTTATTCTATGATAAAGCTAAATAGTTACATACAAAGCAACTCTGCAGGATGTACGTACATCAATCTGATCTTAACATCTTATATACTTATAAAAACTTAGAAAACACTTCATATAATACACTATGTTTTACCAGATAATGAGTAAATACCTTTGATCGATTCCATTTGTTGTATAATCCCAATTAATGTTAACTGCAGCAATGTAGTAGTGTCTCTCCACTGCTGTCGCACACTGACTCAGACAACACAGAAGTGCCAAAGCATGAAAAGCAACTGGCCGTCGAGAAAACCTCATATCTCAGCCCGGAGCCCCAGGTAAGGAGCGTTTGTTCAAGAGTGGAGTAACTTCTGATCTCTCAGGAAAAATTTTCTTTTATCTCTACCCATCCCCCATCCCCCTATCATAAGGCATACATACCCCCCCCACACACACTTCTCTAAACACACACATACATGCACACACCATTGAGCAATGAACCTCATTTTGTCATTCTTGCAAATCTTACAAAATATTTCATTAAATCATTACCTATAACTATTTAAAGTGTTCAAATAAAGCTGCAGATTATATGGTCAATGCTTTAAAATCAAACAGGAACCTAATTTCTGATAAACCTATTAATATTATTACAGGTATTATTAATACAAGCTACATTCCAGGACTATTTATACATCCACTGCTCTAAATAACAGCAACAGCAAAATTAACATTAATTTTAACATTGAAATGACAGATAGAAAAGAGTTCCTAAGTGTAAAAGTGCATGTGTTGCAGTTAAACCACAGAGATTCTTTACCTACAGAGTAAAGTAACTGGAGTACACACAATATGTTCTTGTAATTATGTGCTAGAGGAAAGGCAAAATAGAAAAATGGTGATTAGGGTTTACCAACCACAGTGATGAGAGTGCTTAATTGTAATCTTAAACAATGATTATAAAGGTTTTTTTAATCTTCTTTTTTTGTTGATAGCTGATCCGTAGCTCATTTAGCCTTCATAATATGCCTTTATAGTGAAAAAGCCCACAAACCTAAATAAAGAGTGGAATTTTCATTAAATGAGTGGATATTTGTATGCACCCATATTAACATACAATGTAATCCTGTTTAAACTTTAGTAAATCCTCTTATTAAATCTGTCATGGTAACTACAGCATACTTTTTAGATTAACTACAGTTATTAAACGTAATGAGATTCTGAACACGGTCCTAATAAAAAAATGTCAAAAAAAGCTGTTTTATATTTATCATAGAGCTAATTGAATTTTTTTTTAATCATTTGACAACTTTAGAAGTCCATGAGATAATTATAAATATCAGGTGTGTGTACACAATCAGGAGCCTTCATGCTGGTAACAGCACCTGCTAGCTAAAGAACAGACCTGACTAGAACCATACCTGTAAACCAAAGACAGTCTTAACTAAATATATTAGCTGGAGGGGCAGGTAAGCAAAGATACCCTGTATGTCCTGTAGCTGACCTGAAGTTTTAGCCAGGTAACCCATAAGCTAATTGTCTCCACAGTTGTGCAATGAGGTGCTTCTAATTAAACAGATGTGCTAACCATAGATCCTGATCTCATAATTATGAGTTAATAAGTAATAATTATGAGATAAGAACTATTATTATTATTATTGTTATTATTATTATTTTATTAATATTATCAGTGTGATTTCATAATAAGATGATTCTACTTAAAGATAATTGGGTTTAGTGTGTTATGATAAGTATATAAAAAGTAAAATGAAAGAAACCTGACTTTATTTGAGTTGAAAAAAAAACCTTTTTTGTACTAATTTTAACTTCAATAAGATCAGAACACTGCACTGTGTCGGTGTGGTCTGACTAACAGTGTGGCTTGCCTGCAGTGGGAAAAAAAAAATCCTTCATCTTGTCCATTATGGCGTTTCCAAGGCAACGTTCACTGCTTAGAGCTTTAAAAGCTGAACTTATGAAATGCAGCTCACATTTCTTTTCTACTTCTTCTTTCTCCTCATATTATGTCTTTCTATTTTCATTCTTCCTCTGTTTCCTCTGTCTCTCCATCCTCCTCTGTCTTTTCATTCTTTTCCTCATCCTTTTCCCTTCTTCTTACTCCTTCTTAATGCCCTTTCCTGATTAGACCCCCTTTAGTTCTCCTTTTTCTCCTCCGTATTCTCTCATTCTCATCCTTTCCATTCCCCTTTTCCCCCTTCTTTTTTCCCTTTTCTTTTCCTCTTCTTCTTATCATTCCCCTTTTCTTTCTTCTCCATCTCTTCCACCTCCTCTTTTCTTTACTCTTCATCCTTTGCATCTCCTCTCCCTTTCTCTTTATTTCTGTTCTCTCTCATCATTCGATCTTATCTGTAAACTCATCGACTTTGGATTCTGTGACATCATTATGCTTGTGAGTGCTGATAGACACTAATGTTTGTGTGTGTATGTGTGTGTGTGAGAGAAAGAGAGAGAGAGAGAGAGAGAGAGAAAGAAAGAATCTCTTTAATGTAGAGCTTTAAACAGTGTAGTTGTATCTTCCTCTTCTTTGAAGGCTGCTCCTGTTAGAGGTTGCCACAGCAGACTATTTGTCTCCATCTAACTCTGTCTACCATATCTTCCTGTCATTCCAACCTCCTGCATGTCATTTCTCACTACATCCATAAACCTTCTCTTGGGCCTCCCTCTTTTCCTCCTGCCTGGCAGCTCCATTTCTAACATTCTCCTCCCGATATACGCCTCATCCCTCCTCTGCACATGTCAAACCGTTCTACCTGTACTGTGCCTCTAATACGTATACTAATTCCTAATCTTGTCCATGCCTGTCACTCCCAAAACAAATCACAGCATCCTCAGCTCTGCCAACTCCAGCTCTGCTTCCTGTCTTTTTGTCAGCGGCAACGTCTCCAAACTGTATAACATAGCTGGTCGCACTACCATCCTATAAACTTTCCCTTTCATTCTTGCCGATACCTTTCTATCACAGATTACTCCTGCTACTCTTCTCCACCCATTCCATCCTGCCTGCACTCTCTTTTTCACTTCTTTACACACATGTACTCTGTCTTGCTACTGATCTTCATGCCGCTGCATACCTAAACCTCTCTAGACACATCTCAACCTGCTCCCTACTCTTGCTACTGATCACAATATCATGCGCAAACATTATAGTCCATGGGGGCTTTTGTATAAGAGCCGATTATACAACTAAGATTTTTTGTACTAAGAGCCGATCCCTGGTGCAGTCCCACCTCTACCTTAAACTGGTCGGTCATACCTACATCACATCTCATCGCTGTAACGCCGTCCTTATACATATTTTTCACCACCTTCACATACTTCTCTGCCACTCCTGATTTCCTCATGCAATGCCACAGTTCATCAATGGGCACTCTGTCATACGCTTTCTCTAGATCTACAAACACGCAATGCAACTGTTTTTGACCTTCTCTATACTTCTCCATCAACATTCTTAAAGCAAACATGTCATCTGTAGTACTGTTATTTTGCCATGAAGCCATACTGCTGCTCACAGACTGCCATCTCTCTTCTCAACCTAGCTTCCACTACTCTTTCCCATAACTTCATAGTGTGGCTCCTCATCTTTATCCCTCTGTAGTTGCTGCAGCTCTGCACATCTCCCTTGGTCTTAAAAATGGGAACCAAAACACTTCTTCTCCATCAGTGAGAGGATACTTTCTAAGATCTTGTTAAACAATCTACTGTAGTAAGCAACTCCATTTGCCATTTCTGCTAAACACTTCCTTGCCTCCACTGGAATGTCATCCGGACCAACTGCCTTTACACTCTTCATCCTCTTCATAGCTGTCCTCACTTCAACCTTACTAATTCCCTGTACTACCGGATTCCACCTCATCCAACCTGCTCTCTCTTATTTTCTCCATTCATCAGCTCCGCAAAATACTCTCTCCACCTTCTCAAAACTCTCTCTTCGCTTGTCAGTACATTTCCATCTGCATCTTTTATCACCCTAGCCTGTAGTACATACTTCCCCACTCGGTTTCACTGTCCGGCCAGTCGATATAAAACCTTTTTTCCTTCCTTTAGCTTTTCATACACCTCACTATACGCCTGTTCCTTAGACTTTGCCACTTCCCTGTTCACCTTACATCGCATCTATCTATACTCGTGTCTACTCTTCTCATCTCTCTTACTATCCCAATTCTTTTTTGCAAGTGCAGTTATATAAATGGCCAATAGGTGTCAGTATGTGACGTGTGATTTACTAACAGGCTCAGGAGCTCAGCCATGCTGCAGTTTGAAAAAGGAGACTTTCTCAAATTTTAATGAATGTATTAAAACATTTTCAATGACTTTAATGATTCATCTCACCTCATCTCATCATTATTACTGCTGAAATGCACTCGGTAATTTAAAACAGTCATCTTTTATATTATAATAATTTAAACTACATAATTGTAATATTTATTATTATTTTACAGTTTGTACTCCATTCAACTGTGTGTGAACCACTAGGAGAAAGGAAGAATCTGGATATAAGCCTATAAGTGAGTTTCACGGACAGACTGCCAGCACCACTCTGGGTGATATAAGGGTCATCCCGATGGCAAAGAAATGACCATATTATTATTACATTTGAATCATATTATGTATAATGTCCTGTACAATATGCAATATGCGGGGCCTTTTGGGCGACTTAAATTGCTTATAACCTCACGAAAATCGGCAACCAGATTGGAATCTGCTGCCATTAGAACGCCTGCGAGTCACACACACTATACACACACACACACATACATACTACTGTATATATAATAATTCTTAGAAGAACAAGAGGGCCCTCGCACATTTATGACATCATCACTATTAAAACAGCATTATCAGACGATGGCGATGACTTCATAGTCATGTCGTCATCGTGCCGATGGGCCCTAATAATATTTTTTCCAAACAAAATCCCACCTTCTGAAGATACTTTATAATTGGTTAAAATAATTCGATTTCATCTATGATTGGTCATTTCTTCACGAGTGAAATATAAATCACAAAGGGGGGACTTAAATGTGTTGCGTGTCAATTAAACTCCATATCGCACGGGTCCCATTCCAGTGTAGGTATAGCTGCGCTTTCACCTGCTATTTTACAGCTGTTGTGGTTCTGAGCTGAGCTTCTTTAGGCTTCACACTGAGGAACAACGCTAATTATTTAAAGAGGATAAAATACCAACTTTAACCTGACAGCTGGCTGTAAAGGGGCAGAATGAAAGAACAGCAGGCTTAGAAGGACGGAAAGATCCCGTCTGCATTTTATCACCAAATGTTTATGAAATGTTATTCCTGGGTGTTTCAAAGATGAAAAATGCTCTTTGCACAAACTAACAAACCGCAGTGAGCGAAAATGTTCACTTCAAAGGGAACTGCGAGCTGTAGGGAATAACTGAACATCGGGTCTTCACCGGAAAAGGGTATGAAAAATGTCACATAAGTCGCTGGAGCCTGAAAAAAATGAAGCTCGAAACAGGATTTATATATTTATTATCATTATTACTATAGGACACAATTATTTACAATAATAATTTTTATTTAATCAAGAAATATGTAGTACTGTACAGTATAGGCTAGTTATTTGTTAAAAAAAATTAATCTCCGTACATCTTTAATTGATTATTATTATTATTATTACTATTATCAATCAGTAATGTATTTACAATCTACAAAATAGTACGTTTTATAATGGTATCAGTTTTTGTAAAAAATGTTGTATGAATAATTATTCATCATTTAATATCCGTAGTGTGAAATATCCACAGCAGCAGCGACAGGTATCCGAGGTGTTTATGTTCCCATGGTAACGCACGGAAGAAGTGACGTCTGCGCTGGTCACTTTGCAGGGTGTTCCGAATGGTGGAGTTTTGTCGAGGGAAGTTCCCTTTACCAACATTCCCTGCAAATGTTGGTAAGGGAGCACCCTGTGAAGAATGTAATGGAACGCAGCTATAGAATGTATAAAAAGAGGGCAATCCGCGGCAGAGGGCGTTGTAGCGCATCACACCAGCCTGGTGAAGGAGGGACTTTACGAGTGAAATCGTGCACAGCTATGAGGATACTGCGCATGTGCAGTAGTGACGTGGTCGGAAGCCGGATGTCATTATGGAAAGCGCAATGTGAACATATGAATAGGTGAGTTTAACACAAATGTATTTTTTTATACCAAACCTGCTAGTTGTTTTGCTTCGTTTTGTTTGTAGGAAAGTAAACTGTAAGTGACCGTGCGTGTGTGGCCTTGCATCAAAAAATAAAAGCTTCGATTTAAGCTAGATAGCTAATCAACACCATCATCAACAACAACAACAGCTGGTTGGTCAGTGGACACGCTACACCCCTCATACAAAAAGTATGAAAACAGGGGTTACTGTAGTTATCGGGGGTGTCCTTTCATTTCCATATATCAGTTGCTAATTAATTAGAGTAATATGTTTTAGTCATTTTGTTTAACAACGAAGCTCCATTGTTAAAAGCGTTATATATATACTCAGCAAAAAAAGAAACGTCCTCTGACTTTCAACTGTTTTTACTTTCAGTAAACTTAATGTGTAA
>JAQMYJ010000036.1:16137653-16148333 GCA_030014305.1 Clarias laeviceps | reverse complement strand
GTTATGAAGTCTTTACAGAGCATAAGTAGCAGAAACATCTCAATATCAACTGTTCAAAGGAGATTAATGCATTTTTTTTGGACGCCTTCAGCATTCCTTTACAATGTAGAAAGAAAAAAAAATCAGGAACCATCATGGAGTTAGAAAGTGACCCCAAACTTTTGAACGGTAGTGTATATTTAAATATATGTTTTATTGCCTCAAATGCCTCCAAAGTGTCAAAACTCAAGTTGACCGTGAGCGCACAGGTTGAGTGTCTTCAAGCACTTGGGTATGTGCAGCTTCTAATGCACACGACTTTGACAAATTTCTGCTTGCAGTGTTTTGAGACTTATGTGAGCACGTGAAATGGGTGGGTTTAAGACTAATTCACACAGAGTTTGGATAAAAAGGCAGATCGGAGGCTTTTAACGAGCACGATTTTTGTAATGTAGCGCCAAAAATGTGTTTCTGTTACGATATCATTTATATCTGAGGCTGTCACACAGCCAATCACTGGTCATGGCCAATCAAATTTCCATTTCTGGCCAATCCACTGGTTCATCTTTATTATAAATGTTAAAAAAAAAAAAAAAAAAAGACTTTAGAGTTCACCAAGTATCAATTTGGTGATAAGTGAATCACCACATGAAAGAATCACGATTCATAACTGAATCCATCCCCCCCTCCATTTCTAATGAATAGCATAGCCTTTTTAGACTTAACACCCAATAGGGTTTTTATTTTATAGAGAGTTCATTGAACCCCACGCCCAGCATCACTGAAGATAGAGAGACATTTCTTGCTGGATTATGTACTGCTATCTATTAGCTGAAACAACAACATATTCATTTTAAAATATCCTTTTAGTTGTGGACTGTGTAAATTGCATCACTCGGTCAATATTTATAAATAACAATTGCCAGCCTGGGTTAATAAGAAACAATTTGTATTGGTGATTGGGGATTTATTAACCAAAAAAAACCCTTCATAAGCAAAATAAATTTGAACAGTGTTTGTTTTATATTTGATTCCATTGCTGGATTCAGCCTCCCTGTTCTTCCAAAATGGCACCTTCCTCCTCCATCTCCATCTGTTCCTGCTGCTGTGGTTGTTGCTCTCCACGTGCCTGGCTGTGCTCCCGCTCCTCAGCCTACACTTTGGTTCTTGGCTTGGTATTCGTCACTCTAGGCACCAGTCGTATCATTTTGCTGAAGTTCTCTGAAAATGAAGGTAACCTTCAGCTTTTTGAATTTAACTGGATTAAGTGATGCAATTAGCAAATGTGCATACAAATTGCATGCCTGTAAAAGGGCAGCATGGTGGCATAGTGATTAAAATTGTGCCCTTGTTACTTCATGAGTCAAAAGTTCGATTCGCTCCTCAGGGATTTTTCATTGCAAGGAGTTTGCACGTTCTCCCTGTGCTTGGTGGGTTTCCTCCGGGTACTCCAGTTTCCTCCCACAGTCCAAAGGCATGCAGATTAGGCTAACTGATTTTCCCAAATTCTGTGACAAGCTGTTGTGTGAGTGTGTGGTGTGGGCATGTGTGCCTTGTAATGAATTGGCTCCCTGTCCAGGGTGTACCACCCCGCCTTGTACCCAAAGTTTCCTGGAATAGGCTCCAGGCTTCCTGCGACCCTGAGTAGGATAAGCAGTATAGAGGATGAATGAATGAAAACACTCTAACATATTTAAGTTGTTAGAGTTTGTTTTTTAATTATTCAAACGCATGTAAGTTACAGAGTGTTGGCCTGTTCCTAATCATTTTATGTTTGCCGTTTTTTGCAGAAAACAAGTATGACTTTCACCCTGCCTCTGTGAATTTAATGGCAGAGACCATTAAACTTATCTTTTGTTTAGTCATGTCAGTGAGAGTGATAATTCAAGGTGAGCCTTAAATACAACTTACAAATCTACACATCAATCAAATAATGTTTCAAGAATTGTTTTTACATTCACATCCT
This sequence comes from Clarias laeviceps, assembly GCA_030014305.1. Classification (NCBI taxonomy): domain Eukaryota; kingdom Metazoa; phylum Chordata; class Actinopteri; order Siluriformes; family Clariidae; genus Clarias; species Clarias laeviceps. The sequence continues at coordinate 16,146,388 of JAQMYJ010000036.1, read as the reverse complement.
GATGATCTAAACATCTCTATGTAGCGGCACTTTGAGTTTGTAGTATTAACATGTCCCATTCTTCTTCTTATCATTATTATTATTATGTGATCAGTAGTTTTTCACAAAATGTAGTTGATTTAATGTTATTTTATGTGCATGTTATGCAGAGGGCCGTTCGTGTAAGGATTTGGGTTGCTCCTCTGGTTCCTCTTTTTTTAGCTGCTTGAAATGGGCTGTGCCTGCATTCCTCTATTTTCTCGACAACCTCATTATTTTTTATGTGATGACCTACCTCCAGCCTGTAAGTTGGACCAGTTTTTAATGTGATATGCTCTTGATCAGAAAGAAATTTCCAAATAGATGTGTCGTACAATTTTTGCCTTTTTAAGTACAGTATTTCACTTTTTCAGTGAGTTATTAGATGCATGATTCTGTTTGTTGGTTTGTTTGAACAGGCGATGGCAGTGTTGTTCTCCAATGTCGTTATTCTTACTACAGCCATTTTGTTTCGGTTTGTTTTGAAGTAAGTGTTGAAGACTCACAATTATTTCTATATTTTTTTCCTATTCAAATACAAGTCATTTCTATCTGCCTGATTTCGAAATGGGAACATGTTTTTTTTGTGCATGGATTGTCCATATCAGGCTGTGCCATGTTCTGTCTCATTCAGCGATTGTAATTGCGTACCACATTCTCTGCAGGAGGCGTTTGTCCTGGGTGCAGTGGGCTTCCCTCATCATTCTCTTCTTCTCGATCGTGGCGCTGACTATGAGCACATGCACTAATCAGCATGATGTACATGGCCTACATGCAGCACATGTCTCTGCTCCCTCCAGCGGCTGCGCAAACTATACGCTGCTGGAGACAACGAAACACAACCAGAGTGAGAGCAGTTGGGCAGAGGAACTGGCCCCTGAGCTCTGGAACAGCCAGCTTGTCCAGCGTTTACGTGCCTTTGGCCTGGGTTATATCTTTCTGCTGCTTCAGTGCTTCACCTCTGCACTGGCCAACATATACAATGAGAAGATCCTGAAGGATGGAGAGCAGCTAACTGAAAGCATTTTTATCCAGAACAGCCGGATGTATGTATTTGGTGTTGCCTTCAACAGCCTGGCACTGGTGCTGCGTACCGACTCACGGACGATGATACTGCATTACGGCCTGTTTCATGGTCACAATGCCTATTCAGTAGCACTGACCTTCATCACAGCTGCCCTTGGTCTCTCTGTTGCCTTCATCCTTAAGTTCCGTGACAACATGTTCCATGTGCTGACGGGCCAAATCACCACTGTGCTTGTCACAGCTCTGTCATTTGTCCTCTTCAATTTCCGCCCAGAACTCGACTTCTTCCTACAGGCACCCATTGTTTTGCTGGCCATTTTTATATACCACAGCAGCAGGCCAAAGGACCTGGATTATGTGCTGCAGCAAGAGAGGCTCAGGGTCATCAACGGAGAAGTTTTTGAGCGGCATCAAGGGGTAAGGATTCAGCTGCACACTTTTATAACACAGTGAATGTTTTCAGGTCTACTATGTTTCCCTATGTCCAGGTAAAAGGTATCTTATCGATTGTGTACATATTGCAACAATTATAAAGCAACACTGGAAAACACTGCTAAAGTCATGTTCTTGATTGTGCTACACCAGCTGGTATACATAAAGGAGGCATTTAAGATTTGTGCTTAATAAATAAGAATTGAATTTCACCTTAGTCGTGTGCAGTTTAAAGGATGTTCCAAGGCTGGCTTGGTTAAAGTGTGCTTGAAATAGAACAAGATACTAACTTTTAATTTTTCATCTCAATACAGTATGTTGTACAATCATTAGGGATATTTTGCACAATATTTTTGCATAATTTTTGGCAGCACCGTGGTGTAAAGTTTTTAAAGTTGCTTAGTAGAAGAAGCGAGTTGCTCGGTCTGTCCGCTGTGCTTCGGTAAGCTTTTCTGGCCAGGAGAGACTCAGTCAAACACACACACACACGTTGTCTGTCAGAAAGGTCTCTGTTTATTAACAGCAAAAGATGGGGTTTTTATATGTTTGACCAAGGAACATGAACCATTGTAAATGTCCTGGTGAGATCTTGAAGAATCAAAGGAGAGGAAGACAGAGAGGTGATCGTCCAGAGACGAATCACAAGATGTTGGCTCGAGTTAGGGGGAGAGGGAGAGAGAGAGAGAATGAGAAGGTGAGTGTGGGAGCGTTCGCACCTTTAAGAACAGATGCAAGAGGAGACAGGAAGATGGCAGCAGGAAAGATTTAACATGTTAATATCAGATCTATGAAGAAGAGAGCAAGAGGGTAGAAATAACTCCTTTTTATATAAAATAATTCTAACATGTGGTTTAGTGGTTAGCACTGTCACCCTGCACCTCCAGGATATGGGCTTAATTTCCGGCTAGGTTTGATTCTTGCCTCTGTGTGCAAGGAGTGCATGTTATCCCTGTGCTTGGTGTGTTTCCTCCGGGAACTCCTGTTTCCTACTTAGGCTAATTGGTGTTCCCAAATTGCTCTTAGAGTGCGAATGTGTGCCCTCTGATGGATTGGCATCCTGTTCATGAGTAAATGATTTTCTCCTTTTTTGTATTTAGGATGGGGAAGAGTTGGAGAGACTTAACAAGTCTGACACAGAAGGTGATTCTGAAGAGGAGTCTATTTGAGCCTGATCTCTCTCTTACTCCAGCCTTTAACTACTAAAGAGTTTTTGTAATTATCATGTAAACTATCTGTCAATCTGCCTGTATTTATAATGCTCTTGTGGCTATATTTATTGACCCTTTTTTCAGGGACATCTACAATATTGGTGCAGGCTTGATGCAAATGTACTTGCAAACCCATTAAATGACACTGCCAGATCAGTTTTACTGCTGTGAGAAGAATAATCTACCATGCAGGATGGAGTATTCTTATTGAAGCAGAAACAGATGAGCTAGTGTCAGTAATTATACCTAAAAGTGCACCACATTGTGGTACGAGTTTCTCATAAAAGTGCCAAAAATATAGATTTAAACAAAGTGGGATCATGAAAAATGAGTTTTATGGTACTTTATGTTTTATTGTCCATGTCCATGGTGGTGTATTTCAAACCTGATCAGTTTTAAATGTCACTTCTGTGATAGGGCTGAGCAAAATTTATGAAATGTGATCTGAAATCTTTTCATTAAAGACTAAAACCATTCTGTAGAAATGCAATGATGTCTGGCAGAGTGGTGTTTTTTACACGTTTTTTGTGTCGTCAAAATTCTGTGACAAACTGTTATTAGTGTTCTTTGCAATTTTGATTTATGCGACTTTAAAATGCGACTGGCCAAACTAATTGATTGGGAACATTTTCTAGATGCAAACAAGACACTTCTTCATGTAACGAGCATGCATTAATTAATCATTGTCAGGAATAGTATAGTGTTTTGTTTGCCAATTTAGGGAACATGTCAAATAAGTCTGCTCAGGAAACACCAGCAGTCTCTTTTGTCTTTTTGATCCTTATTTAATGTATATCTTTTAGAATGATTATACAACCATATTATTAGTCATAGCATTAAAAACACCTGTCTCCCATAGTGTAGGTCCCTCTTGTCCCAAATCTAGCCAAAACAAGACTCATGAAGTTGCCATGAGGTATCCTCCACAAAGATTTCACCGGCAGATCCTGTAAGTTTTGCAAGTTGCAAGGTGGGGCCTCCACATGTTGGACTTGTTTGTCCAGCACAGATCTTGATCGAATTGAGATCTTGATCGGAATTTTGAGTCCAAGTTCACACCTCATATTCCTCAAGCAAATTCTGAAGTCAAATCCTTAAGCAATTTTTTTTGCAGTGTGACAGACAGCATTGCCTCTAGAGTTGTACTTGATCTGCCACAATGTTTGGGTAGGTGGTACATGTAAAAGTAACAACAACATGAATACCTGGACAGAGCATCACACTGTTACCTGCTTGCCTTTTTCCCCAAAACTGGGCCATCTTCTTCTATTACTCTGTTGCTCCAGTTTTGATGCCCATGTGCCCATTGCAGGTTTGTATGTGTCTGAGTTAACTTTGGAGAGTGGTGTTTTTAAAATTCGAGGAGATCAGCAGGTATGGACTCATTACGATCACTTTTTCCACATTGGTGGTTGATGTGAACAATAACCAAATTTGCATGATTTTAACTACTGAAAAGTATGTAACTTGTGAAATTAATACTTTTGCAAGAGTTTATGAATCAGCCTGCATGGTGTGGAGGCAATCAGCCTGTGGCACTGCTAAAGCATTATTGAAGACCATCTTCAACTTTTGACACTGCTCCAATCAAACGTTCCACAAAAGTATTTTGATACAGCACTCTCTGAACAGGCCGCCTTTTCACTTATGACCTTCTGTGGCTAGCCTAGGGCTTGATTGATTGATTGATTATTATTCCCATCATACAAAGCCACGTTCCCCTATGTCCACACAATTTGGGTAAACACAGTAAGAACTTGAACAACTCGACAGTAGAAACCAGTAAGGAAATATTACTGTCTCCCTTGATGTGGAGCTGCCACACCTTTTTTTTTTTTTTACATTTTGCATGTAGAGTCAGTAATCCACAGTAGCCTGCATGATCTGTAAACTATTATAAACCATCAGGAGAGATGTAGTAAAGTGCACTGTTAATAAACTAAAGTTATTTTTTATTGACATCATTATAAATAAGGACAGTAAATATTTGACAGAGATTTACAGTGGACTAACAAAAATCAAAATCAATTTCCATTACCACAAATCCAGCTGTCACCCTGAAACTGATCGCTTCATCCACAATAAAAACAAAGGTTTATCAGCCTTTATCTAAAAGAAAAAAATATATGTCATTGGCTGAAAAACATTATATCCTCAAGAAGGGGCAGACAGTAAAACTATAGAAGAAATAAGACAGCTATAACTCAAATGATACATGAAAAAAAAAACAGTTAAAAAGTAGGGTGTGTGACCTTTGACACTGATATTCAGTCCACTGTAAAATACAAGCCCTTTTGGAACAACTCAGACTGACTTAGAAGCTTTAGTAACCATATCCTTCGTGGTATCCCTCGTGGTAGCTGTTGTGGTAACCATGATGGTAGCCATACTCATCCTCAGGGCAGCGCATGCCCAGGCTCTGCTGGATAGCCATCTCCTGCCTACGTAGTTGCATTGAGTCAATCAGGTCATAAATGTTGGCCATAGACCACATTGGTGATGGGTACCATGACTTTACATTGCCATCCTTGCCAACCAGCAACATGGAGAAATATTCAGGGCTGATCTGGAAGTAATTCCTGATGTCTCTCACTAATGTGGCTGACAAGCCCTCCCGGTCCACTGTCGCACTGCCTGGAATGCACATATATTTAAATGCCATGGTAAGATTTACATGGTATAATACAGTAAGAAGTCATGCCAAAATAACAAGCAATGTTGCCTTATTCACTTATTCATCTGGTAAAACAGCTAGGGATCTTAACCCTAAAATACTGTTAATTCCACAGCTCCCATTTTATACTTGATTAATCTAACTAGTCAATTAGTAATTTCATTATTTAGTTACTCACACACACAGGCCCTTGTTGAAAGTCAGAGGACGTTTCTTTTTTTGCTGAGTATAGGTACCATTGTAACTGTACATGTTGTAACAAGGGCCAGATTGTAATGGCTGGACAACTGGGAGCAACTCCAAAACTGCAGTTCTTGTGGGAAGTTCTCTGTCTGCAGTGTTGTGTTGGGGGCCTACCAAGTGGTCCAGGAAAGGAAAACCCATAAACCAGGGACAGGATCATGGGCAGCCAAGGTTAATTGTTTTCAAATATGGGGTGAAGGCTGATCCATATACACTGATCCAATTGAAAAGCTTTTGCAGTTTAAAATGATGAAAAAGTTAATGTTGGTTCCGATAGAACAGTGTCAGAACACACAGTGGTTTGCAGTTTTGATGGTCATAATGTTATCGCTGATATACACATATATAGAGGGTGCACACCCTGAGATTTCATTCAATGCCCATCTGTTTGGAATAGGGTCATTCAGATGGATCTTTTTCCATTGCTCCAGAGTCTAATATTTATGTCCCTAGCGAATTCAAACCTTTTTTCTCCTGATTAGTCTTACTAACAAGTGGTTTTCTTATGACCCCAGAGCTGTTTTTTTTCCAATCCTGTGAGTTCTCACAACATTGTGCACATATACGTTCACCTTTAAACATAGCTATGTTTTTTACTTTAAAAAAACGTACTTGTTTTTTTTACCATGCAACTTCAATAGGGGTTTAAGCGATTTCCATTCATGATATTTTTCAATGACCACATTTTTTCCAAAAAGTTGACAGCTCAGCACTATCCTTCCAGGTTTTAATGATGAGTTGAAGGGTTCTTAACACAGTTCTCCCTTGTTGTTTTCTTTGCTTGATGCAGCCCAATATTTTACCCTATTTTTTTGACCAGACTGTGTATGTTTGTATGTACAGTGTATTATTGTGGAAGAAGTTCATTTTCTTTTGTAATGTAGTTTAGAAAATTTAACTCTTATATTTTATAAATTCATTACATGTAGAGTGAAATATTTAAAGTATTTTATATTTAAAATTTTATGCTTAAAGGTTACAGCTCATGAAAATGAATCCAGTATCCCAATGTATTAGAATAAAAAGGATTTGCTTTACATATTCTGAAAAATTATGTTCATTTATGCACTCAATACTCCTTTAGCATGAATTACTGTGACATGGTATGGAGGCTATCAGCCTTTGGTACTGCTGAGATGTTACTGAAGACCAGGTTGCTTTGATAGCAGCCTTCAGCTCATCTGTATTGTCGGGTCGGGTGTTACTCATATTCATCTTGACATTAGCTCATCTACCCTCCAAGGAGCTTAGGTCAGGTGGGTTGGCTGGCCAATCAAACAGTAATATCATAGTCAGAAAACCAGTTAGTAGTAGTTATGGCACTGTGGGAAGTGCTAAGTTCTGCTGGAAAAGGAAATTGATTGGCATTTCTATAAAGCTTGTCAGCAGACAGAGGTATGAAGTGCTCTAAAATCTCCTGTTATACAGCTGCATTAACTTTGAACTTGATAAAACATAGTAGATCAACACCAGTAGATGACATGGTACCCTAAATCATCACAGATAGTGGAAACTTCACAATGCACTTAAAGCAACTTGGATTCTGTGCCTCTCCACTCTTCCTCCAGATTTTGGGGCCTTGATTTCCAAATGAAACACAAAATTAACTTTCATCTGAACAGAGAACTTGGGACCACTGAGCAATAGTCTGGTTTCTCCTTAGCCCAGGAATGACGGTCCTGACATTGTCTCTGGTTCAGAATTAGCTTGATACTAGGAATGCAACAGTTGTAGCCCATTTCCTGAATGTGTGGGGTGGCTCTTGATGCACTGACTGCAGCCTCAATGCTTTCTGTGTGAAGCTTTCAAGAATTGTTGAATCAGCTTTGCTTAATATTTAACTGTCAAGTTAGCAGTCTTTCCTATGCATATACTGAACTAGACAGTATTTATACTGTATGAATAACAGAGTACATCGCGGTAGTGTATGTGACTGTAAGGCAGAAAAGTAATGGAACTTTTATTTAAGGCAAAATGGAAGAAAACAGTCTTTGACCACACATTCCAAAAAAGAAGATTTATATTTCAAGAATAATATGTATCCTTAGAGTTCAACCTTGGTCTTGTGTGTGCGTTCCTGGCAACATCTAAAATCAGTACTGCTACTTAGACAGCTTTGATCTAAAAACACCACAGAGGCCATCTTTTAGACATGCTAAGCAGCTTTTCAAACACACAAAAGCATATTCAACATAACATCAGCTGTACCAGCACACTGAGCAGCTCTGCGGTTTTACTGATGCTGAAACCTATCCCTGCTTACAGGTTTGTCCTGCAAAGTAGGATTCCTGTGGGAGACTTGTGGTCCTCACCCAACTAGCCAGGGCTGAGGCTTCAGTAGGAGAGACTGAATCATGGAAGGAAGTTACTGCAAGCACTTCATAGCACAAGCCTAGATGCTATTTCTAAGGTACAACTGAGTAAACCTTCCAAGATGCCTGCAGCTGAAGACCTGGCTGCCAACTCAGCCACAATCTTGTTTTTTTTTTTTAGTTATAGATATTTATAAACCTTTATCAAATCAACACATTTGGTATGTGTTTGGATAAAGTTTCTATAGGAATACATTTTCTATCTTTAAAAAAACCCTTACCATTAATGGGGTAAAGCTCCAACACTCCACCCATGTCTACAATTTCAGTCCCCAGCAGCTTTAAAATAGATATATGACGAAGCCCTGAAACAAACAACATCATTAGAAATAATCTACATATATAATAAAACTGTCAAGTTGGCATGTCTGTACATTGAAGATATTTGTGAAAAAATTATTTGGGGGGGACATAAGATGAGTAATAGCAAATTAAGATGTTTTTTGGAATTCTTGTCTGTCTGTTTGTTTGTGCACAAATCACATAAAAACTACTGAATAAATTTGAATGGGGTTTTCACAGGTATATTTAGCCTGAGCTTAAGATAACATATAGACTTTGTTTCATTGCAGGAAGAGAAGATATACTAATTTGAAATTAATGTGCTTATATCATAAAAAATTAACCTTGAAAAAAATCATTAGTTGATCTTAAAATTCAACAGATGGTGCTTTCCTTTTTAATATACAGGGTGGGTCATTTATATGGATACACCTTAATAAAATGGGAATGGTTGGTGATATTAACTTCCTGTTTGTGGCA
>JAQMYJ010000036.1:16103923-16126673 GCA_030014305.1 Clarias laeviceps | reverse complement strand
ACACACACTCTCTCTCTCTCGTCTTACTTCAGCTTCTCACACACACACACACACACACACACACACACACACTATTGGAAACACTGCTCTGTTGGGATTCTTTTTAAAGGTAAGGTGCAGGTTAATTTTATTTTATTTTTACTTCATATTTTGTATTAATTATTTTTATCTGAATATTTCTGGGTTGTAAACTGAATCATCGGAGTTTCCATTATTTCTTATACGGAAAGTTGCTTTGATATACAAGTGTTTTCATATACAAGCATGCTTCCGGGAAGAATTATGCTCACACTGTATATATATTACAAAAAGCCAGAACTGAACTAGATTTATTTAGGTGTTTTCTTTTATCATATATGGTATCTATGAGCAAATAATTAAGTCATAATGTATAGTTTTTTAATTCTAAAGTGCATTCACAATTTGTTATTTAAGTTCTAAAGATGTAGGCAATGATCTGCATGGTTGCCAGATGTTTCCTGAATTACGATGTCTACAAATGTTTTTAGGTTGTCTGGTCCACCATGTTTAATAACAAGCACTTGCTATCCTGAGTGCATATTTGGAAATAGTAAAAGAAAATTGTTTTGGGACTCCCTCAGTTAGCCCTTGGTTCACAAATTTCATGACGTTTCCATTTGAAAAACATTCTCTGTTATATGCAAAAGTGTCAGGGTTCAGTTTCTTATTTTGCCTTGTTTAGTTTAAGAGAATTTGTCATAAGTATACTACATATGTGAATTAATTCAGCAGTTCTTCAAAAAATTTGATAAAAATAGGAGACTGCTCTGTGAAGCATATTACAAAACTGTCTTCTTTGTTTATGAAGCAAACTTCTAACCAATACCATATATATATATATATAATTAATAAATTCATAAGTAAATGTATGTCTTATTTTAATATGTAATTGTACCTCAGAGATCATGTTTAAAACGTGTTCAACAGTGTCAGTCATTTATAATCTCTCCTGTAAATGCCATTGTCAGAGAGATGTGGATGCTGCCATTTCCTATCACAATTTTAAACCATACACTCTGAGCGTGTAAGCGTGCAATGTTTAAACAAGGAATTCCACATTCAGACATAAAACAACATTCCCTTTGAAGCTCCAGAGAGTACTACCAGTACTGCCCACGCCTTACCCCCACATTCCCACCTCTCTCACACTTTCCATATCCTGTCTGACGCACATGTACAATCTTACCTCAGCATGTTACAAAAACATTTGTCCTTACTTCAAATTTGAGTTGGCCTCTGGTTAGTTTTAGGCTTGTATACCATCTTTTTTCATTCATATGTCTATTTTCACTGGTATAATGTTCTTTAATTACATTGAATACTTAACACTATGCCTTTTTAGGCATGAAATGAGAATGCCTTTAAGTATGAACTGTAATTTATTAAATAGACCTTGTTCTATCTTAAACCTTTTATAAAATATAAATTATAAATAGATTTATATGTATATTCTTATTAATATCATTAAACCAATGAGAAAAATAAAGCATAAAAGGAAGCCCTTCTGGATATAACCTTCATTAAAATGTAGTGTAACAATTTTACACTTTCCTGGGATGGTCTTTATGAGAGCTAGGTTAATCATGGTGTTTGCTGGGTTTTGCAAATGCACTTGACAATATTGTTCTTACAAAAACTATTCCAGAACATATGACTTTCATAATAACTGACTGTAGTTGATGCTGTTTTAATTACATAATTACCTAATGTCATATGTGATATTTCATTTAAAAAAAAAAAAAGTTCTAGAATGTTGAAAATAAAACTTGTGTCCCAACTTTTGACAGGTACTGTACATACTGCAGTTCTTGATAAAAATCTTAATAGGTTTGTTATTTATAACATATCTGTATATCTTCTACATAAAAACAGAATGTCTATCAATTCATCCACTTATTAAATTATTCATTCATTCATTTATTCACTATTCAGTTGCCTTTCTTGTGAGGTTTAGATTATTTAGGGGAAAATAAAACAGTCACTCACAGTTGTAGCAGTGGTTGTTTGATGAGTTCTGATTTTGAGGATAACAAAAAGCAGTTAACAATTGCCTAATTAAAAATAAAAACATTATTTTATGTGTTACTGGTTTATTTGTTTTAGTATGCTAACATTGCTCTGTCCTGCCCCTAGTGTGTTTAACAAATGACATTTGGTATGACATCGCACTTCCAAGTACTCAGTGTTCAACAAAGCAGTGCTGTCGTAAGTCTTATTGCTAGTCATAGTCATAGTCATAGTGTTGTCTTTTTAGTTTTAGTAATCCCTTTAAACTAAATGTCAAATTAACCATATTCAAATCAACACTTCTCTGAAACTTTGGCCCTGGTTAACCTCCCTGGTTAAATATCCTTAAAATCAGAGGCAGCACTGCCAAGTCTGTTCTTGGAGTCCTGCCATTCCTTTCCACTGAAATGTCACACACTGCATTTCCCACGTTCATGTCTGTGCAGCATCTGTGGATGTTTTTGTGCTACTTTGCAGTAGCACAATTACTCACTTATTCTGGCCCACAGCTATGCAAAGTGAGCATTATTCACTTGCTGGCCCTGACAATCATGATGATAAAAAGTGATGTAATTTCTTTAGAGGGTGTGATTAAGATTTGCACTTCAAACATTCTGACTTTTTACTAATACAGAGACACAAAGGCTCATATAATGTTGTACAGTATATAGATTTTTAGCAGAGCAAGTAATGTAATCACTCATATGCTCTCTTTTCTGAACACAAACAAATGTGTGCTTTTCAAATAATAACAAGCTGAATGTTTGACTGTACATCTACAGGAAATCAGCCATTATATTCAAGATTCAAGATTCTTTGAACCCAGAGGGAAATTGCTTATATATATTATAGTAAACTGGTGACAAAATCATAGGCACAGGTTCATCTATGCCTGGAAAGAGCAATGGCTAGCTTGTCCAGTCTGATCCCACATAAAAGCCAATGTAGCACAAATTGCTGGAGAAAGGCAATGCTGTCCAGAAAGAAAGATATGAAAACACTCATCACAGTCTGCTGTGTATGGGGCTTAGGAGGCAAAGAGTTCAAGGTTGTTGTATGGCCTCCACATGCCCCAGCAACAAAAGCGGAACCTACACAATATTGGACTCCATGTTTTGTGTTTTAATGGTATGGCTGATCCGTGTATAGAGAGTCAACGAGCATCAGTTGTGAGCGCTCTATTTTTTTGCTGGGTTTTTCAGACAGGGTCATATACATATAAGTTTGGATTTATTTTCTATAATCAAGAACAATACTGGATCTTTTTTAAACTATGAAATAATGTCAGCTGTTCAGAAATAGATTTTGCAAGTTTTGCAAGAACAGTATTGTCAAGTGCATTTGCAAAACCTATGAAGCACCATGATGATGAAACTGGCTTTCGTGAAGACCGTTCCAGGAAAGCATTTTGGCAATTTTGGATCCCTTCAGCATTGTGTATGTAGCAACATTTATAAAAGAAGTACAGCACTTTCAAATAGGCAATTCAATCACCTCACACATTGTAAGAAATATTTTCTATTACTCAACCAAAAAAACCTTAACCTGAATAAAATTGATCAGCCAGGTTATGCTTGGTGCCTAGTGTGTTTATTTTTTTTAAAGGCTAATGGAAAAAATAATTAATGAAAACATGTCTAAAGTTTCAAACAACTGCACCAAAGGATAATTTCCTAAGTAATACTAGCTGTACATAAACACTTAAAAACTAGAAGTCCATACTTAAAAAATAAATCATACATATCAACCATACCAAACAATATCACCATCTAACTTATCTTCTGCATTTATCCCAAACCTCCAACCTTGTCCACTGCTTGTACACTGCGATACAGAAATAAATACTGTTTAGGCAAGTAATTATGGCTTCAAAAGGGTTGCTGCAGGTTATAATGAAAAAGAAAAAAAAACTTTTATTCATTATTCACATTCAGTATACTCCCACACGTATAAATAGTGGTCTGGGAGACCCCACTGGATGTTGTTGTGGCTGAATTCCTACAAACAAGAATGTTCAAAATATTTGTCTAAACACACAGAAATTACAAAAAGGGGGCTTTCTTTCTACCTTGCACTTCGACTTTGCAAAAATTATTTATACACTGATCAGCCATATCATTAGCATTGATTATCTATACCAGATAATTAATGATAATCTGGTGACAGGATCATTTATGCCTTTGGGGAGCAAAGCCCAGCCTCTCTGCCCGAATACCCAGAAAAGCTACAGTAAAAGCAAAAGTCAATGCTGCCCATGATTAAAAGGTAACAGAACACCCAATGCACCACAGCCTGCCAGGCAAACAGTTCAAATACGTCAACCAGGCCTCCGAACTCCACAGATCAAAATCAGATTGAGCACCCATAGGTTGCATTGACAAACAAGTCTGATCCATGGAGGCCTCAGCCCACAACCCACAGCACCCAAAGAATCTGCTGCGAATGTCCTGCTGCCAGACACTAGAGAACACACCCAGAAGTCTTCTGGAGTCACGCCCTGAAGATCCAGAGATGCCCTGGTGGCACAGGAGGAACCTACACAATACATATTAATGTTATGGCTGATTGGTGTATGTATGTACAGTGGAACCTCGGATTGCGAGTAACGCGGTTTGCGAGTGTTCCGCAAGACAAGCAAAGATTTTTAATACATTTTGACTTGAAAAACGAACAAGTCTTGGTTTACAAGTACGAGTATCATGTATCACGCATGCACTTCTTGTTCACGTGATCACAACTGAACCAACAGTTTTTCTCTCTCTTGTGCTGCGGAATTGTGGGTAATCGTCTCCTCCTGGGTCTTAGTGCGCGTCTCTTACTGCTATAATCAACATCCGTGCACCTGTGTACTGATTACTATAACACTGTGACTACGTGTGTGCGTGTAAAACATATTTTATTTTGTGTTTGTATGCGTGTGTGTACAGCATTGTATGCGTGTGTGTTTATTATAACACACGTGTGTGCGCGCGTGTAAAGCAAAAGAAAGTCTCATTAGAGAGGTTAAAGGTCCATTTTCTCTCTCCCTGTGTGTACACGTGCCCCTTCACACACACACACACACACACACACTCAGCTCTGTACACAGAAACACTGCTCTGCCGTAATTTTTTTCAAAGGTAAAGTGCAGGTTAATTTTTTATTTTTTTACTTTACAGCAGTGATTCCATTAGTGTGCGCTCACGCGAGTTATTAGCGATGTTCCTTGCAAATTTTTCCAATAAAAAAATTGTGTGTATGTGTATGTGTGTGTGAAACTCAAATAAGAGAGGAGGAAGGTTTACTGTGTAAGATGAGAAGAGGGAGTGGGGAGGGTCTGATTCCTTCTCTCCTCTTACTGTACTTTAGCTTCACGCACATACACAAACACACACAAACACACACACACACACACACACACATACACACACAGCGCATAAACAGAAACAATCTGTCGGGATTTATTTTTAGCTTTTTTAAAGTGCAGGTTAATTTGTTTCATTTTTACTTTAGATTTTGTATGAATTATTTTATGCATTTATTTTTTAGGCTGAGGAACGAATATGGAAATTTGAGTTTCCATTGTTTCTTATGGGAAAATTCGCTTTGATTAATGAGTATTTTAAAATTTGAGCCTGTTTCCAGAACGAATTATGTTCGTAATCCAAGGTTCCACTGTAATAGAAATAAAATGTTTTTTATATTTAATTTTACCTACAGTAGGGTGTTCTGGTAGGCATGTCAGACTGTGTAACTGTTTAACAAATATGGAAGTTTATATAGTCAGTTTGCCTGAACATTTTAAAACCTTGTTTCACACTTGTTCATTTGGCTGATGCACAGCTGAGCTCAAGGGTCTTATTCAACTATGACAGCTTGGCCGTGCTAGGATTTGAATACACACACTTCTGATCTGTATCAAAGCTTTAAACTGTAAGCTATGACAATGACAACCAGCTTGCATTGATTCAGTTATATTTACCACTGACACTACAAATCTGTTTTCCAAGTTAGTCAGAGTAGATTCCTTCCATAAGTAATTAAATCATAATGTAAGGCAAGTATATTTACAATATATAGTCTACAAATTCCCCTTTTAAAGATTCTTTATCACAATCATAAAGAATACACATTTCAAGTTAATTATGTTAACATTTAAAATGGAACTTATATTATCAAGTCACAGAAATTAGCTTCTAAAGGTAATTATACACATATAACAATTCACAATTCACTATTCCGCTTTATCCTATATTCAGGGTTGCGGAGTCCTGGAGCCTATTTCAGGAGGCTTAGGGCACAAAGTGGGGTACACCCAAGACAGGGTGCCAATCCATCCATGTGGTGCCAGGGCAAACACACAGACACACTCATTCACACCTTACGGGCAATTTGGGAACGCCAATTAGCCTAATCTGCATCTTTGGACTCTGGGAAGAAAAGAGAGTACACAGAGCAAACTCCATGCACACAGAGACGGGAATCGAACCCCGACCTTGGAGGTGCAAGGTGATAGTGCTAACCACTACACCACTGTGCCACGGTGAACTTCAGATTCACCATAACATTAAAAAAACCTGACATGTGAAGTTGATAACATTTATTATCTTGTTACAGTGGCACAAGGAGTGGAATATATATCAGGGAGCAAGTTAACAATCATTGCACAAAGTTGATGTGTTGGAAGCAGGATACTAGAAGACCTGGTCAGAACATCTTCAAAAAGGCAAGTTGTGGGGTATTTTCTGTATGCAGTGCTTAGTACCTACTGAAAGTTTTCAACAACAAAAAAAAAACCTATCCATTAACTGGCAAAAGGGACATGGGTGCCCAAGGCTCTGTGATGTAAAAGGGGAGCCCACCTGGTCCAATCCCGGAAAAGAACTTTGTCAAATGAACATGTGACATAAATAAGGTTCATTCTGCATAATGGTTTATATACTGTATGTGTTAAAGAAATGTTACACAGGTAACAAAAAAAAAAAGGTACAGTCCTAAAATCCATCAAATTATTCACTGAAACTCTTTTTAAAGCTTGCCAGTGGCTAGAGCACCGTACTGAGCTGGCAAATAGTCTCTCAGTGACTCACTCTGTTGGAAAATTGTGGTCATGACGGAGGGAAAATGTCTGTAAAACAGGCATGAGTTCTTTTAGTGCTGGACATTCAGGCTATAAATGGTGGTGTAATCTGGAAGATTATCTCTAAAACGGAAAGCCATTTTCATGTAGTATGAAACTTTAACATTCTGGACTACTTTACTGCAATTTTTAACATTACAAAATGAATGCGGGTGGTCCTATGAGATGCCTTCTTCCCAGACATTAATTGTTCTTAGACTACTTTGTTAAATAATTAAACACAAACTAAATTTTCACTTGCAAATCTATTATAGAAATGCAGACATGCTATTTTGCACTTCTTCTTATATGTTTGCAGCAGATAATATTTGGCTGTAAGACACCATTCATTTCAGCATTACTGTAATCATTCATTAAGGGTCCTTATCACACTAGGACGAATATTTCAGAAAGTATAAAATTAAAAACAAAGATTGTTTATTTTTTCCCTGTTTTTTATTTTTATTATTATTATTATTATTTAGAGTTATTATACAACAAGTAACCAAACTGTTGGATGCATCTACCATGTAATTATACTCATTGCCCATTTCCCCAAGTAAACCTACCAGCACTTTGTAGGTATATAATTATGAGATATTATCTGTGACAGGGTCATAGCAGCCATTTAAAAACAGAGTGGAACAGAGAGTGCTACAATGCAGCCTACACTAGATGATTACAGACATCAGTCAGGTGTAATTTTTCAACAGATATTTTCATCTAGGAGTTTAGTTTTAAAAATGAATAACAAATGAGAAGGATTATTACTAAAAGAATATACCTAGTATTTTTTCTCCTTCAGTGCACAATATCTGTATGTCAGTGTGATGTCAGCATGTCCTTACAATAATAATAATCATTATTATATAGTGGTCCATTTTCATTGCTAGATGGGAAATAGAAGAGCTGTTAGTTTAAATGTTTACTTCAATTCCCTCTTAAAGTACTTGAGGAAAACCTAACTTTTTTGTACAGTCTTTAGCTTTTGATACTGCAGTGCCTTGCAAAATTATTTATACCACTTGAACTTTTCCACATTTTGTCACGTTACAACCACAAATGTAGATGTATTTTATTTAGATTATACATAATAGACCAACACAAAGTGGCCCATAATTGTGAAGAATAAAATTAATATTTGAAAAGTGTGGCATGCAATTATATTCAGTCCCCCAGTCAATACTTTGTAGAACCACCTTTCACTGCAATTACACATGCAATTCTTTTGCAGTATGTCTCTATCAGCTTTGCGGATCTAGAGAGTGAAATCTTTCCCCATTCTTTTTTGCAAAATGGCTCAAGCTCAGTCAGATTGGATGGAGAGCGTCCACTGTGAACAGCATTTTTTTAAGTCTTGCCAGATTCTTAATTGGATTTAGGTCTGGACTTTGACTGAGCCATTCTAACACATGAACATTTGATCTAATACATTCCATTGTTGCTCTGGCTGTATGTTTAGAGTCGCTATCCTGCTGAAAGGTGAACCTCCACCCCAGTCTCAAGTTTTTTGCGAACTTTAACAGGTTTTATTCTAAGATTGCCCTGTATTTGGCTCCATCCATCGTCCTATCAACTCTGACCAGCTTCTCTGTCCTTGCTGAAGAAAAGCATCTCCACCACATGATGTTGCCACCACCATGTTTCACGGTGGGGATGGTGTCTTCGGGATGATGTGCATGTGATTTTGCATTTAGGGGAGAAGTTAAATTTTGGTCTCATCCCTTCTTCCACATGTTTGCTGTGTCCTCCACATGGCTTATCACAAACTGCAAACAGGACTTCTAATGGCTTTGTTTCAACAATGGCTTTCTTGTTGCCCCTCTTCCATAAAAGCCAGATTGGTGGACTGCACAACTAATAGTTGTTCTGTGAATAGATTCTCCCACCTTTTATTTTTTTATTTACCTTTATTTAACCAGGCAAGACAGATTAAGAACAGGTTTCTTATTTACAACTGTGGCCTGGCAAAGGCTGAGCCTTTTAAACCTGAGCCGTGGATCTTTGCAGTTCCTCCAGAGTTACCTCTGGGCCTCTCTGCTGTTTCTCTGATTAATGCTCTCCTTACGAACGACCATGCCTTTGTAGGTTTTCAGCTGTGCCATACTCTTTCCATTTTTCGGGTGATGGATCGAACAGTGCTCCATAAGATGTTCAGGGAGATGAGATGAGATGAGATTTTTTACCTAACCCTGCTTTAAACTTCTCTACAACTTTATCCCTGAACTGGTGAGTTCCTTGGGCCGCATTCACTTATGTTCTCTAACAAACCTCTAAGTGCTTCACAGAACAGCTGTATTCATACTGAGATTAAATCACAAACAGGTGGACTCTATTTACTAATTAGGTTCCACTGGATTTTAGTTAGTGGTATCAAAGTAAAAGAGGCTGAATACAGGAAAAGAGGAAAAGAATACAAGTGCATGGCACACTTTTAACATTTTAATGTGTTAAAACAAACAAACAAAAATAAACTTTTATCATTTTCCTTCTATTCACTTATTTTGTGTGGTTAGTCGCATAACATCTCAATAAAATACATTTACGTTTTTTGTTTTAATGTGGCATTTGTGATGTCCTGAAAGAGAGGGAAAAAAACTAGTATACTACCATTTAAACAAATGTGAGTGATGTGTCATGCTCCCTGAAACACTCTTTCACAATTTGGGCATGATAAATCCTGACATTATCATCTAGAAAAATTCCTGTACAATTAGGAAAGAAAAAAAATAGACCATGATGAATCCAATAAATCCAATAATCCAATAAAATAATTTAATTTATTCATTTAGTTATTTATTAAGATTTTATTTGATTTCAGTAATAGATCAAGTGATCTACTATGAAGCTCAGTTAGGATTTTTATCCGACCACGTTTCTTCTTTAAAGATGATGTTTCACCACTATGTGTTGGACCATTTTTACACCATTTTTAGTAGTTTCAACGATCTGTTTAGTAAGGCATAATAGTCACATTTTCTTTAGTCTTCTTTTCTAATAATTTGACCCTTCTGAAACATAGTAACATCTTTGCCATCACCACAGGATATGCCTTCTGACATCATTGTATAATTAAGAAATGAGAAGCTACTCGTTGCAACAGCTAGGGTTAACTAACGTGTTGCCAGGTAAACCATATTAATTATTAAAGTATTCACTATGGGTAACTAAACAACCTTTAGCTTAGTTAAATCCAGGTGCGACTTTTTTTTCACTCCCATCAGGGCACTGGTGGTTGTGATCATAATCTACTGCCCGAAAAAACTCAAGAGCTTAATATAGAGGCCAAACCCCAAGCTGCAAACCACTCATCAGTAGTAAGATTGAGAAGGCCAGATTGGAATTCACAAAAGGCATACAGAGATAAGCCACAAACATTCTGGAACCAAGATTTATCTCTACCAAGTGATGGAAAGGCAAATGGAGATGCAAAGCATGGAGAAGGAAATTATCTGCTCATGATCCAAAACATACAAGCTCATCCTGTCAAGTACAGTGGAGGTAGAGCCATGGCTTGGGCTCAACTGCTTCTGGAATGGACTCGCTAATCTTTATTAATGATTCCAGGAGTAGAATGAATTGAGATTGTTACAGAAACATTCCTTATGACAACTTACATTGAAGCATATCCAATAACTTCAACATGTAGCAGTGATGCGAAATCAAGGAAAATTTTAAGGTTTTAAACTACTCAAATCAATCACCAAATCTTAACCTGACTAAGCATTTCATTTCACCTCCTGAAAAGGAGACTGAAAGGGACACCTTTTAGCCTCGGTTTTCCAATATTTTCAGAGGAGAGTGTTAGCCCTTTTAAAATAATACTCTGTGTGAGTGCAGCCACCTTGTGGATGCTGTGAGTAATACAGCTAAGTTTACCGTTGAAGCGAAGTAAAGTGAAAAGGTCGGAATTGTATTTTTTGCTGGTTGTTTGCATGGAAAATAAAACAGGCTAATTTTCTTTAAAAGAAAATATTAGTCAGAATATATTGAAGGTCTCAATCATTACACTTGACAACCAAACCTCAAGGGTGAAACAATGGTCAAGTGTCACACACGTGTCCAAATATATCTTCAGAATACCTATGAGACTCACACGGTCACATGACCGATCACATCACGGTCACGGTCAAGCACCTGGCCCCATTCAGAATCACCTTATTTATAATACACGTCATTCAGTTCAATTTTATTTGTATACAGCTTTTAACAACGGACCTTGTCGCAAAGCAGCTTTACATAAAAAGGTGGATATAAATTAGGGGGAAAGGTAAAAAAAAAAATGCATCAATTATAACTATCAGTTTGTCCCTGTTGAGCAGAGAAAAAACCAAAAAAAAAAAAAAAACCTCCCTGAGATCACTACAAAGAAACAATAAGAGGAACCAGACTCAATAGTCATGAAAAATCAAGCCCTGCTGTATCTGTGTGCTATAAGGTAGAAAGTTCATTCAACGGGAATGGTGTTTAAGTTATATATAAAGTCCATTTTTTGCTGATGGAGCTGTGGATCCAAAACTGTTGATGGGAATTTCACTTCTTTCAATTGAATGTGAATTCATGCAATTCACTATTGTCAATAAACATTACAAAAGATCTGATGTCATCAGCTTAGTCCAAGATCATTTTCATGTTCATCAAGTGGAAACTTTGTCAGATGTGTCAGTCTCTCTCCATGTGACCCATCAATTCCACTACTCCCTTTAAATATTAGTGTTACTGCATGAGATCCTTTATTATAGTACTACAGTATGTCAGTGGTGAGACTGACATAATGGAAGTAATATGAATTAAGCAACAGCTACTTGCTGTCTGTTACTTGTTGTCTTAGTTTATTACTAAATGCGAATGATGTCTTAGTTTATTTAAATCAATTTGATTAAGAGTGAAAACTGTTACAGTAAAAGAATAAGAAACTCATTTCAGGTTTAGTGGTAATGAACTAATATTTGTAAATTGTTGTTTATGGCAGCGAATGTTGACTAATTTGTCGATGATCTAAGACTTATTTTTGGAAAACTCAGAAATCTGTGGACAGGTGTCTTTGAACTTCATTATTTTGTGTTCTCCGTTAAGTCTTTGCATGATTCTAAATATCTGATTTGTTGGTCTGATTTTTGTTTATGTAATTCGAATATATTACATAAACATTGTTTTTGGCTCATATCTTTGTCACAAAGCAAGAATATTTTATAACCTATTATGACCCTTGTGTATTCTGAAATATTATCAAAGAGATGTTTTACCTGTACACAGAAAAAATAGTGTTAAATACCAAATAATAATTAAATTTTGCTCTTATAGTTGTTGCCTGTATTTCTATAATAAGAAATACAGCATGGGGACTAGCTACAGTATTTAAGGAAATTCTTATTTAATTGGGTTCTTAAGGTACTAAGACAATTCTACGTTAGTATGACTGTAGAGGTAAAACCATGTTGATTCTTTCATGAAAGCTAGGTGGCAACAACACCCCAATGTTATTCACTCTTATGATCAACAGTGTAAAGTTCAATTACCATTAGTATCCATCCATCCATCTTCCATACCACTTATCCTGTGTTGCAGAAGGCTTAGAGTCTGTCCCAAGGAACTTGGGGGCATAAGGTGGGGGAGACCCTTGGTGGGCTTCTAACCGGTAGCACGGCACAAACTTGGAGATATGTCTGCAAAGAACACCAGAGTCCTGGAGGGAACCCACAGTCCAAATATCTGTATATATATGCCGAGCCACCATGAGTAGAAATTATGAGATAAATGACTGAAAGTGGTGACATACAGTATAATGTTTTTGTGCTTAAAAAGATTGAATGATTAAATGATGAGTCAGAAATCATTATGGCAGTCATAAAGCTACCACTGTTATAATCTTAACTTTCAATAAACCTTTTAAACAACTAACCTTTTTTTCTATTTTTACAAATCTGCTCATGTGTTGCCACAGTGCATATATGTGGATGCTGATTTTGTTGGCTCAAGTGTGGGCTAATGTACTATGTATGGCTGACAGGTGATGGCGATATTGTGTAGAAGATAGTGTGACATGATGTTACATCATTCACATGAACAGGTAATATGGTGTCTGTCTTTTTTTTTTTCTTTTTTTTTTTTTGAGGTAACATCAGCAAAATGTAGAAAATGGCTATTAACAAGGATGGTCATTGCTTAAGTAACCTGCTTTATTTTATGGTTCATTCATTCTAATGTCTGCCAATTTCAGTACAGTGGTTTTTAATGTTTAGCGTATGCTTGATTAAGTTCTCGTAGGTACTCTTCACTTCAATCCAAACGCAGTACCATATTTTGAACATTAGTCTATTCCACTCTTCTTCCTGATGCTACAATTATGTAAACAGGCACATTTTTTCTGTATTGTGCTCACATTTTTTTTCCTTAGCACATCCCACACACCTCCAGCCCATTGCATTGCAGACCGGCATGCTTAAGAGGCTTGCGCTCATCAGGATTCATGCTTTGATTGTGGTGTAAACAGGACATGTCAATTCACAGCCCCAGTTATCTTGTTTTCTCCCTCTTACTATCTCTCTCTCTCTCTCTCTCTCTCTCTCTCTCTCTGTCTCTCGCTGTCCTTCAGAAATACACATAAGGGTTAAATAATGTGGTTCCACAAATCGAGAGGTCCACAACACCTACAAACAAAACTTATTTTGAACCATATCCAAACCACATTTCATTTTGCAGCCAGCTTGTTTTATGGACTGACCCAAAGCCACCACATAAGCTATCAGTAATTGTACACTGATAGGCATTGACAAGACATTTCCAGGCAGCTCAAACAAGGGATTACAGAGGCATTTTAAAAGCTCTCCCAAGATGTCAGAGTTCAGACCCGTAAAGTGACCATAAATCAGAGGACAAATGGACACTTTTTGCCTTTCCCCTAGGAATGCCAGGAATGAACCTGGAACATGGGTGGTGGTTTTAAATCATACTAAAGCTCTAGTAAATACATGACCACATGATCCAAACATCGTTCTGCAATCTCGCAATAAAACCCCGCCAGAAACACACAGCAGCGTCTTATCCTAGCTAAATCTTCTGGACATCAGCCAAGTTGATCCGGAAATGTTCTAACAAATGTGCCAAGCTTATTCTTTTTTAAAGGTACCAATATTATTCTGTTTTCTGCTTAAAGCTTTGACTTATCTCTGATCAGTTGAGCTTATTTCCTGTTACACTATGTAAGGTTGCTGATTAGAACAGATCATGTTTCTGTTGATAAGAGTCTCCACTTCAATGGGGTTTACTCAGATGTCACATTTCAAGTAATTTACTCCAGTAAACCCTGTGAGTAGTGATGGCTGTGAGTAGACAGTGAGTTTGCTACCTTATATCTTGGAAGATGATGTCCCATTATCTAACTTTATCAAATTTCTCTCTTGTATAGAAACAAGGAGGGGTAAAATTCCAGACCTGATTTCACATGTTTTACATTGCCTTCACCTCATTCTGTCATATATGGTCCTCTGTGAGCCTGCACAAGGGTGTCATAACTCATGAGGTTGTGGAGCAGGTGAAGCTGACAGGCAGCCACTTCCCGGATTGGTTCGGCCTGCTTGACTTACTCTTGAAGAGGGGTTTATGGAGACAAGGTATAAGAAGAATGAGGGTAGGTCTGTTGTTGGTCCTGTCCAAGTTGGTTCCCATGTCTTGTTTGGAGTTTAATATGAGACAGTCGGAATGTCACAACTTTCGTTTAATTTATGAGAAGATGGATCTGCCTTTTTTTACTTTCCCCCTAGATCGCATATCAAAGTAAGATCAAAATGAGAGAGAGAGAAAGAGATAGAGATTGTGTGTTTTTGTTTGTGTGTGCCTGTGTGTGCATGTGTGGGTGCATGCGTGTGTATGTGAGCATGTGTGTGTTTTCTCAAGTCCATGCATTCATATGCATTACTTGAACTTAGTGATAGTGTGACCAATGCTGGACTAGCTTTACTTCCTATCTTCCCTTAAATAAAGCTGTTTTGTGATTTCTTTTTTTGCACTAAGGCAAAAATAAACTTTGTCCAGCTCACAGTTTCATAAGTGTCACTGTAATGTTTTTGGAAGGGGCCAGCACATTTTTTCTGCCCCATTGCCGTAATGTATTTAGAGAGTTATATACGTATCCACGAAGTGCCATGTGATTTAAAAAAAGGTGACTGATTGGATGTCACAATACTTAACATTGCTCTACCACAATATGTAACATTGCTCTTCCAAAAGTGACTAGTTGCATTTTTGATTATCTCCTTTACGTTCCGGCACACAGTGATCACAAGCCAGTGATGAAACTGCAAATGCAGTCTATTATGAAAGGTAATCACTGTATAGTACAGCCTAAATGAGTAATGGGAGAGTAATTATAATTCTCGTTGCTTTAGCTACATACTACAGCACACTAGACTTCAAATTAATGACTATGATTTACGGGAATCCTAGCAACCATTTTGTGCTAACATTTTTTCATTCACTGTCCAATTACATGTGGACTGTTAGTCTTTAAAAAACTAAAAAAAATCATTATAGGTGACTTTTCTCCTGACATGCTCTGTGACTGCCTGTGCATTTAGATATTGATGAAAGTTTTTGTGTTCTTTTATTTTATATGGCACAAATAGGGGCAGAATAATGAGACTGAATGAAACGAAATTGAAAAATATGTTACAGAAGTTATCTGTCACCACCAGAGGATTTACTGGTTACCTCCTAAGGAATAGTAAACTACCTTTTAAAATGTGTTTCCCATGAGTTTCCTTATTCATTAAATGAAACAAAAAACACTACTAATATATAACCAATTACAAAAGTAGCATTTCCTGTGTCCCTTTGAAATTTTCCTACCCTCCAAGTGCCAATCAGGACTGGAATGCCAGAACATGATTCTTATTTGCTGGGGTCAGCGCACCAGTGCCCTTACATTCTAAAGGCTCATTGTTCCCAAGGGCTGGGAGACTCCATAACCCCAGCCCCTGCTCTCTTCCCCAAGAGCTCCCACATCAAGGACCCGCAGTGTTTACACAGCATCCGCTCACAGAGTGACCCGCCACGTAAAGGATTAAACAAGGTAGGACCTCACAGCAAAGGACAGGGTGATTCAATCACTGCCATGAAGTGTTAGACTGAGAGAGAAAGGAAGAGAGTGAGAGCAAAGGGGACTTGTCTCTGCAAGATTTTTGTGTGTGGGACTGACAATGGATAGCTTAGGATTGCTTTATTCTCAGCTCTTCTTTGTGCTTCATTAATGATTGTCAATAAACAAAAGACTTAAGACTTATACTCATTCAGAGATATTAGTACAAAGCAATATTAAAATTGTATTTGAATAAAGTTTAACTATTTAACAGAAAAAATCATTAAAATTGAGCAAGGTGTTAACACTAGTGGATGACTTGCACATTGGTATCGGAAATTAACATTTGCTTTACTCAAGTGATTTTATAGTGTGGGTTGTGGGATGTAAGCTGAGAGCTAATCATACATTCCTTCAGAGTCAAGCAAAAGGGCAAAATGGAAAATTAACCTTTTTTGTGCCATAGTTGTCTGATTAAGGGAAAGGGAACCAGAAGACTAGTAATGAAAGGATGTGTAAATGGCTGAATGGTTGGATGTAAGGGTTTCATAGATCCTTCTGAAGAAAAAATGGCTTTACTGGAAAACATAAATACGTACAGTATGAATACTAAAACCGCCATCATGAAAAACCTACCTTTAAGTACTGTTTTTCAAAGAATATGCTACCAAGTAGCATAGAAGAGCAGAAAGTGCCAGGAAGACTGGACACATATATCTAGTCACATCAAGTGCAGTGTTGGAATAGATTAACATGCATTGAAATAGGGTGCATAGTCTAATTGTCTGTTTTTTTTTGTTGTTGTTTTTTTCAATTGAATAAAAATGTAGTAGCTTGGTGTGAAGGGGATTCTGTAATAACTGTGCTACACAGACATCCAAACATTGTAGTTAATGTAGTCTAATTAACTCCTTTTATATATTATGATAACTGAGAGACAAAGTATTTATGTGCTCCAAATCGAATGTGTAGGCAGTTTCCGACTGGTGACAGGGCTGACCTTTGACTGACAAATGCAAATGCAAAAAACAGATTAGACCAAGGGGGTTAGCTCTGTTTGCTTTCTCTAAAAGTGCCACCTCTATGACTATGACAGGCATGTAGAGAATTCCACAGATCATTGTGTGTCCCGATATGGCTCAAAGGTATGCAGTCAAGTTAGCAGAAACCTGGCTTACCTGACTGATCGAAACTACGCCCACACATTAATAACCTCACAGCACCCAGCGTGGGAAACAATGTCACACTTTTGGAAGATAATTCTACCTCAAAAAGGAACACAGAGATGGATAGCTTTGAATGGAATAGAGAGGGGGAAGGGAAAGGTGTTTGAGAGAGAGAGAGAGAGAGAGAGAGAAATACCAAGGTCTGCGCTTATTTTCTGTCTTTTGTGGGTGAAAGCAAAGTCAAAATTCACTGTTAAACCTGCCTTTGAGATAACGTGCATTTCAGTGCGAGCATTGATTTTTAGATAAATTATTTAGCATTCTTCACCATTCATTACACTGCTGTAGACAGATATTGAATTAGCCATCTTCTGTATTCTTTTGAACACTGTAACCATGACACTGTCCATAACCCAAAGAATGTTTTTTAGAAGCTTACACTTGTCTCCAAATAGTGCAATTACATTTGCAACGATGCAGTTGAACTAGTTTAAACCGCACTTTAAAATTTATTTATTTATTTATTTATTTATTTATTTTTTCTATCATCGTATTTAACTGTATGTGGGTTATTCTATAAATTAAATACAGAGTATTGTATGTATACTGTATGAGTCAATGGATGTACAAATTTCTCCTGGTCTGAGTGGAATGGACTGGCTTCCTTTCAGAATCCCAGTAGAAGTGCATTCCTGAGGGCTTTTGTGGTTCTTGTATCCTCCCTCCCTAGCCCTGCAGTGAGCCCTGCCCAGCTGTGGGAACCGGGCTGTGGGGAGGGAGCAGCCTTGTGCCCAGATCTTTCATGCACATGCGTGCGCACATGCGCTCAAACTCAAACACACACACACACACACACACGCGCACACAAACAGATTCCTTTTTGCCCACATCATGTTCATCATTGACACCTGTGCTGGACAGACATTCAGCAGTCAGACAACATGCTCTTTAATTAGGTATTTGTTGGGTGTAACACA
This sequence comes from Clarias laeviceps, assembly GCA_030014305.1. Taxonomy (NCBI): domain Eukaryota; kingdom Metazoa; phylum Chordata; class Actinopteri; order Siluriformes; family Clariidae; genus Clarias; species Clarias laeviceps. Next base: position 16,108,328 of record JAQMYJ010000036.1, on the reverse strand, counting down.
ATCAACTATCCACTTTTATTCAGCACTCGAAATATTATTGCTGTGTGCAAGTTCAGTCTGAGTAAGTAATAGGTAATATGTTTTAGCTATGACCTACAGTACATCGGACATTGATTATAATGTTTGGAATTTATTAACTGATTATTAACTGATTAACCCCAGTTGTAACATCATTCAGATGGGAAAACTTTTCAGCTTTTCAGGTACAGATTTATGTTTATATTTGTATCTATGTTGTGATTTTAAGTAGTAATAGCCCTAAGCAGATTTTTTTCCATATGAACCGTACTACCTCACTGCCAGAAACACTAGAAAACTCTGGAAAAACTGAAATGCCACCCTGTCTGTGGATTCTGGCTCTGCCACTTCATAATCACTCAAATTCATAACAGTTCTTAACTAAAGATGTGCGTGGGACTGTTTATTGTATTCTCACTCCCACTGTCAGGTTTGTATATGCCTGTATTCTTTTTAATTAATTTAAATGGTTTAATTTCCCATAATATGAAAAAGAATCTAGTAATGATGAGAAAAGGTGGAATATAAATATGATTAAACTCCATAATAGTAAATGATGGTTCTAATTTGCAAAAAAAATAAAAATAAATCATAATAATAACATAACACAAAATAAGCATAAAATATTTTTTTATTTATAAAAGATAGCTACAATGCATATGTTTGTGTTATGAAATTGCTCTTACTAGCTATTCGTTTCACGAATGCTTTGATGCATAGGTTCATCCTCAGCTCTGTACAATATTTCTGTGGGTAACATTCTTCTGGATTTCTTGTCAGTTTGTCACCTCCTTACACTATATCTGCTTCCCCCAGCAGTGAGGGAGCACCATGCCTTACAGTTATAGCAGCACATAACACAAGTGATGTGTAAAAAGCAGGATGCATCTTTCAGCCAGCCCTCATTAACCCAAGTCATCTTCAGCTCAAGCCAGTGTGGATGTCCTCCAGCAGCATCAGCTTGAGGGGCCAGGCTTGTGAACTCATTAGATGAGCCCACACACATTCCCCTCCCTGGGTCAAGTGCAGCTAGCTTTCAGTTTTCCCATCTGATTGATGTTAGGGCTATTGGGATGTCACAGCATCTATGTAAAATTCCCACCTTAAGATTAGATGAGCAGGCAAGCTGTAAAGCTTTCTCCTCAAGAAGAAGAAAAAGAAGAAGAAGAAGAAGAAGTAATGGCACCGCGATACCTGTAGTTACAGCATTACAAGGCATGGACTGACCTTAGGAGGTCACAGGTACTGGCTTTTAATATTATTTTCATATACAGTGGCAGCATAATCTGAATGGTTTGGTTCTCAACCCACATGGGAGTATGAGCCATTATATGGCATCACATTGGAATGTAAGTGTGCAGTAAGTGGTGTTTTGAACTCAACACATCTAAACTTTTTGTAAGGAGTTCTTTACTTCAATTGTAAACACACTGAAAGACCCAGAAGAAGGTTAACTTGACTAAAGCCCTGGTCAGGCCTAGTATTATTATGAATCTTAGGTCATCAGAATTAGACAGTAAGACAGTTGTTCACACATGGCATTTTCATGTATCTCTAAAGTATTTCCATTTTGTTTCCAAGTCAGAATTTGAATATTTAAAACACTAATTCAATCGATCTTGTATTTTAAGATTATCGGTAGTTTTACATGCTATACTTTACATGATTTCTGGGCATGTATGTGCTCAACAGCTTGTTATCTAAATGTGTAATAATGTTGCTTAACAGTGCTGTCCTGATGGCTAAATATAATTACTATTGGGATATATAAAAGTAATGTCAAAATACTATTCTTTCCTATTCCTTAATAAAGCTAAATTAAAAAGATGACCTTTTCTTAAATAAGCCAGATATTTCACCGATATATTTTTTTTTAAACCTTCTACTACCCCACAATAAAAGAGCCTCACAATAAGCATGCACATGTGCATTTACACATCAAGAACAAAACAAAATCTGACAGCAAAGCAGGGAGAAAATATTTTGAACAAAAATGCCTTTTGATAATTGAATTACTGTAATTTTGTTAGCACATTATAGCACATTGTTAGCTGCTGGTAGAGCAGCCTTCAAGAAAATAATCTCCTCTTAATTAAAAAGGGCATTTTTAAAAAGCTATAAGCCAGTGCTAAATTGGACATACATTATAATGTCATGTATTGCTAACTTCTTATTGAGTGACAGTTTCCTGAGTTTGTTACAGTTTGTTGATCTGTCTAATTTAAACCTACTTCAATTATGTATTAATATTTTTAATAAGAAGAAAATTCTTGATGGTACTGTAGGTAAGAAGAAAAATCTTAAACTTTTAAATAGTTCTTAAATTTTTTGGGATTCTTTTTGTAAAATACAGCTTTCAGCTCACCTTTTAAGATGATCTAGAACCTTTTTTCTTTTTCATGAGTTCATGAGCTGGCATTTAATGCCATGATTATGATAAATGTATTTTTTTTTTGGATTGAATACGCAAACTTTATGTTAACTTTTATGTTAAGCACATAATATCGTAAAAATAGATAAAAGTGAGGGATGATATCACTATATCGTTTTTGTTCTGTCGGCTGGTCCCATTAGGGATGTCCCCGTGGTTCATCGAATTTATGCATTTTAGTTTTTATCTGGGCTTTGCACTGGCACTAAGGTTTTCCTGAAACCCCCGTAGCTGGGTGTGGGGCATTGGCTGGCACATGAACCTGTGCCTTCTGCATGGCTATGTATTTTATCCACAACAACTTGTGCAATAACCTTGCACCCTGTTTTTTGTGTTTGCTGATTTGGTCATTGAGCCCAGAACAGCACTTAATTAATCAGTGATTATTTCCTGACTCAGAATTATCTCAGGTGATAATATGCGAATGATGATGTGGTTGATCAAAGTATTATGCATTTATTATCATTAACTTATAATACTAAATCCTGTAATACAGTATATGTATAACTTTTTACTTTTTAAATTAAGAATTATTTATTAGAGAATGTTCATATATAGGGTTTTCCTAGGCTCCCATACTTACATTGTCATGAATCAACATTCAAAATGTTATGCCTTTATGTATGTTTTAATATTTTTACAAACTTGTAAAATTTCAATAAAAATATTTTTATAACATAATTCTGTGTGGAAATCACAAACCTGATAAGACTAGAGACTATACAGTTTTTTGTCCAAGACCTACACTGCATATCTGTGATTGCATGATGAGATTAATTTAACCAGACTTAAATTTGGAGTTTCTGCAACTGTGATTGTATGATGGATATTAATACAACATCTGAAAGTGGCTCCATGGTGTTTTTAGCCATACTTATAGACAGTATTTTCTTTAAAAAGACATTTTTTTATTTGGTTTTGTTCTCTTGTAAAAATAGAGTGATATACTATACAGTGACAGTAGGGCTATGGTAAAGTGTCACGAAAATTGCAGTAGGGTTGAAGTGGGGGAAAAAAGCTTTTGAAAGGTTTATACATTGGGTTTTGATTGATTTGAACATTTTTGGAACAGAGCAGTCCTGGATAGCTATGATCCTATTTACTCTATTTTTCCTTGAATTCTTCAACCATTGAGCATTTATACAAACAAAAATGAGTGAATACAATATTTAATCGTGGCTTAATGTTGAGATTTTTATTATTTTGGAATAAATTTCAATTATAGTGTTACAAAACTCCTTTCAGTACTTTCAAATGTCTTTACCTTTAAAGGGCAAAATAACATTGTTACACTAGTAGAAGGTGGTTCAGACTAGTCTTGACCAGAAAGGTAGATAACCCAAACAGCATACGTAGTTACTGTAAACTTGCTTGTGTGGAGGCTGGTTTGGTCAATATTAAAAAAAAAAAAAAAAAAAAAAACGCTTTATAACCATTTCACCTTTAGTGTCTTATGGAGTACTTCAAAGCAAGCCAAGCTGATAAAATAGACCTCTGACTGGTGAAATGGCAGGGGAGGGACGCTTATCACTGGTATTCTTTCCTGCATGCCCTTTGATACCATTTGATTACAAGCACATGAAAGGCAAGCGACAAAATCATTTCCCGTTTACTGAGTAAATGGGGCCCTGGTCTTTATCAGCTGATCCTTAGTGGATCAGCAAAATGCCACAAACCCATTGAGCAACAAGCCTGATGTCCCCATAGAAGTCCACTGCCCAGAAAAGAGAATATAGCTTTGTAAAACTACATATTACATAAGAGCGTCGGTTTCTTGTCACACCTCATGGCATCAGCTAATTCTAATAGCAGGCGTCTCCATAGGTAAAGAATGCATTATGTGTTTAGCAGTGCTTATTTTTTTATTATTATTTTTTCATTGTTTGATTATTGTAAAGCAGGGATCTCCAATTCCAGTCCTGGAGGGCCAGTGTCCAACACAGTTTGGTGATTCTT